>JAOTOM010005174.1:1055000-1527500 GCA_034440615.1 Ashinkailepas kermadecensis
GACAACACAAGCCGCATAATGATGATGGCATGATTGCGCTGAATATTCTCCGCTGTTGCTGCTTCCGAAAAAGCAGCAACAGCGGAGCGTAGAATATTCTCCGCTGAATATTCTCCGCTATTAGGCTGTTTAAATTTCATACTCTTGAGGTACAATGTGACAGGGACGGATACAGGGGGGGGGGGGGCACTGGGTGAATGTGCCCCCATGGAAAGGTCTTCTGCTCTGGAAAGGTCCCTCTTCTGCCGGGAAAAGGCGCCCCTCTGGGAAGGCTCGAATGCACTCTTCCCTGGAATTCTTCAGCCGGAGGCGCCCTTCGGAAGGCAAAGTGGCGCGCCTCTTAACATGCGCCCCCCCCCCCCATGACCACTCCTGGATCCGCCCCTGTAATGTAGTGACACATAAGCACGATATAATCACATCAACATCTTATGTAAAGGCACGGCGGAAGGATTGACAGATGTAGCTACTTTTCAGCTGGATGCAATGCAAAGTTCAGACGGAGGAGAAGACGTCGCGTGGAGACTCGTACATTAACAAGGAATAATCTTTGCGTAAAAGTCGTCGCAAAAACAGCAATCCCAGCCGAGCAGATCATTCACGCTGCTGGAAACGAAGAAGAAGTGGCCGCCCAGACATGTCAAGATTGCAGAGTTGGTTGTCGATGTTCTTTTCTACACTGACTGAACCAGGTGGGAACCATGCCTGCCATGCCAGCTATCCTTCCTTTGGAAAAAAAAGTTTAAGAAAAATATAAAAACTACAAATAGCATAGAAGCAAAAATTAGTTGCCATCCATCAGGCGAAAATGCGAAAAATATCTTGCTTCCCAAAAAATATAAGAGGCATCATCCACTTCAAATCGCATGAGGGCCGAAACGTCTTCCACAAAAAGCAGATTTCGATCAAACCAAGTGGTTGGGGATGCCGGTGGTCATAGCCCTCTCCCACACTGAATGGCAGATGAAATATACGCTCTCCTATTTAACGGACACATCGAGAGAAAATGAAGCAGCGCGGAATACCACTTCTCGTCTAGTTTTTCGTGGCGACTAACGCTTGATCGAAGCATCACAATCGGTCTAGTAGCTGTGGTCGGTTCAGAGGAAAGGTTGGGGAAGACTCCAAACCTGAAGAGTCTACCGCCTTTCATCTATAGCAAAGCTCACGAAGCATCGTTTCCCTTTGTTGTTTCCTTGTTTGTTTGTTGCTTCTTACTCTTGCGGGCCAGAATGCAAGTCAGACCAAATCGTCTGACTTCACGATTAACCCTTGTGAACGACTTTTTCCCTCCGCATTGTTTCGGTTCAATCACTTTGAGAGATAGAACTTGGCTTGCGAGAGGTTTCGCTTCGACACTTTCGCAAGGCAGGTAAGTCTCAAAATTACGGTAATCATAGTTGAAATGCTAGCGACTTGACTTCCAGCAGTATGCACAGTTTTACCCCCACATTTGTTCTCGACAATCCCCACCAACAAAATTAATACCGGCAGGATTGCTCCTCGTCGTCGATTGTGTGCTGTGCAATTATGCAACCCTGACCGCAAAGATTCCTTAGACAAAGGCCCGGGCAGCGCTTGACTTGTTCTTTGTGACACAGTGGAGGTCGGGAGGTGGCAGCTGGACATGACATCCACTTCACCTCCTCTCCGAATCAGACTCGTTGCGGTGCAGGACGTGTGGACATGCTTGTACTGGATAGACATACTGAGCAGGAATAAACATTTACTGGCCTGGAAAAGTCTCAGTTTTCAGCAAAGGCGAACCGATATTGGTTAGGCTTGTTTGCATACGCATATCGACATATTTTGGTAAGCTAAGTTTTATTTATTCGTATCTGACACGTACTATTTGGTAGCAGCCCTACATGATGTCACATTAGCGGAAAATATGGCAGTTTTCCGAACCTATTAAGTAAATTTCCTTCAGTCTCGCTCAAGGCTTTATTAAAACAGCAAGACGATTTGAAACAGTAAACATCAGGAGAGAGGGCTAAAGAGGAGAGAGCTAAAGGGCAGGTAGAGGATGGAGCAACGAGGAAGGTCAGTGGTGCAGGATAGGGTAAAGAAGTAAGGAAAAGGCAACGGCCAACATTACTTATATCAAACTCCATGCATCAGATTTTGTTCATTCACGTGTTTTCGGCTTCATTTCGATGTCTCAATCAAGTTAGAGTGGCATATTTTCAGCAATGCGAACAAACAGCTAAGCATGGTGAACGATCACATAAGTTGGCATCAGCAGCATGTGAAAACGACAGACACAATGCTAAGGAGGTATGAATGCTGAAGATCATGCGTTTAGTGCTTTACTAAGCACTCGAAACAGACCGCAAAGGCATGCGGTATTATAAGTGGAGTTTGCGTGAGGTATTTCTGCAAATATGCTATCGCCCACAAAACTACGACATATCCATCCTCTCCCTCTTGCAATGATTATTGAAATAGCTGATGCACTTTCCTACGGTTTGTGGCGGTCAATACGATTATCGGCGGACGTGAAGCCTAGGTTTGTCACATGAAGACCAAGGCCAATGGAACGATGTTGATGCCCTGATTTCAGCTGGTCTGAAGAACCCACTTATATCTTAAGCAATCTTTGCCTGTGAATATTGTGGAAACTATCCAGGTCCTCAAGCCAACCTTGCTCACCAGTTATCTGCTTTGCCATTCAAAGTAGATATCTCTGCTAGAACTGTATAATGTGTGCCATCGATAATTGCTCCTGTACACAGCAAGGAAACAATACACACAGAAAGGATTGCACAGCAATCCTTGCTAGCAAGGATTACTGTGCAACAGTACAGTACACAGCAAAAGTACCCAGCAAGGATTGCAATATTTCATCGACGACATGTCTTCAGCGACCGAGTTGAGACATGAAATCACTGAAACCTTGAGGACGCCTGACAGGTGGAAAATCGCACGGCAATGAACTATCGCTCTATATCGGTTCGAAATCGTCCAATCAGCCGAGTTCGAGTGCGGCTTCGGCTCGGCGAACGCTGCACTTTCGTTTTCCCGAGAAACCGGCGAGCCGGTGCCATCTGTCGGCCACACCATTGTCAAACTCCCGCGGCCGACCCAATGGGAACGGCGTCTGGAGAGGCTTCGTCCAGCGCGCGTCCAGCGCGCGCGGCCGAAGCCAGAGCCGCCGGCCGCGAACTGGCGCACGCGCGGCACCGCCCTGACTCCGATCAAAGCACGTGTCCGAAGTCGAGGCGGGCGTGAGCCCAGAAAGCGCTTAAAGACGAATACGAGTGATTGATATTGACTGTGCACGAAACGCGCCCTTACGCTCACACTTGGCCTAAGTCTGTTGGGGCCTGTCGTTGGGCGGAATTTCAGCCATGCAAAATCCGGTGTCTCTTGTCTGGTGAGTTAGAGTGTAGCCAATAGTGTTAGTGTGCCACTAACATCATGGCTACATCCCCTGGTGGTGACGGCACCGTAAGACACGCTTATAAAGCATATACTTGTATCGTCCTCATGTACGTAGTTAGCGAGGGGGATGGGGTCCCACCACTTTTCGACGGCGCCTCCTCTGACTGGGGAGGCGCCGATCTGACTGGAAAGGGCGCTCCTCCAGAATGTTCGAGCGCACTCCACTTCAACTTTTCAGCAGAAGGCGCCCCTCTGGGTACAGATGCCTGCATGGGCACTTGAGTGCACCACCTTGGTTGGTTATCGGTTTTACGACACGTCGACCGTTGAGTCATATAGCGTCGCCAATCTCTCACGCCGATTGGTCGCGGGCGAAGAGTAGCGACAGGTGAGATTCGAACCCACAATCTTTCGATTGTGAGACGAGCATCTTACCCCTAGACCACTCGTCCCCCAGTGCACCACCTTGGAATTTTGTCAGTTAGTGGTGCCCCGCCGGTGAAATGGCACCACAATTCGTCTCCACTCACGTTTCCTGTCGCTCTCATATTCTAGAAAGTGAACCGGTATCCTTCGCAGATGTAGGCATTTTCAACTAGATTACAAAAGCGGGAATACACCAATGATTAATGGGAGCATTGGATGTAACATAATCATTGAACGAGAACTTGAATAGACTTCGAAGATTCGCCGTAGTGGTGTCATATACACTGGGGTGGGGGGGGCAGGTGTGCCGGACAATAAAGGTCATTTGAGTCGCCTCCATATGTATCGATATCAGGTGCGTATTTTGGACTTTAGAACTTCTGGCAATGCATAATGTGCAACAAATTGTTCAATGAACACGGTTTGGTTCGTTCCTCGGAGACAAAGAAACAGTAGGCAAAGAAACGCAACAGATTCAGTCTGGTTAATCAATTTGTTTTCGGCAATGATCGAGCGTTTTATTCACCAGTTTCCCCTTTTCTTTTTGTCACCCTTGATAATTGGCCTTCTTTGCGAGCAGTTGACGACAAGCTTTGCTTTCCTGCTCACCTGTCGGTTATCTACTTTGAAGATTGCAAAAATGGCTTGTCCCTCTCTTCTGCTTTTTACTTCGCAACACAATCTATTCAATCCTATATTTTATCAGCACTTACTCTTTATTTTCTTGCTAGCTTTCATCATCCAAACTAATTAGGGCGATGCAAAACTGATAGGTCAGCTGGGAATGTTGCAACTATCTTCTCGTGGAGTGAGATGAGATGGTGAGCACTCCTTGTCCACCTGCTCATGGGTGATGGCTTTACAATGTATGAAAGAAAAATAACCCATAGCAGATACCAGCTGTTCAGATGTCCGCAAAATCCGGGAGTGTTTAAATTGAACATCAAGACTGGCGTTTACATGGGAGTAAGAATGAAGTTTCCCAACTTTGTTTTGGCTTTGAAGCAGATATTCCATATAATGTCGCATCTGGCAGAAAGAAGGTGCAACCGTATTCCCAGATTCAAAACACTCCCAAGTCCGATCGGTTTATTTGCACAGGATTTGGCATCTTCCATGATGTATTTTGTCTTTCCTGATATTGCATGCCTATCCTTTGGATTTATGCGTATTTATGGTACCTTGTGATCTATAAATACACAAATTGTGGTCCATAAATACCACCGGTATTTATGTGATATTGCGACCACATAAATAAATATCGGTGCTGGAAAACATTTCATTATGGCTGAAAAGCTTTAAAGTCAAATACGAGCGACAAACGGTCGGTGACGTAATATGTGCCAGCAATTGCTGCCAGATTGCTGCCATGTCACGTACAACTCGCTTTCGGAGCTTTGATAATATTCAGCAGCACGTGCAATCCGACTGCGGGGACCAGCCCGGAGGTGCCTTGCACAGCCGTCGCACCTGCACCCGCGAGGCCCACCCGACCGCGCGTCACAAACGTTGCACCTGACGAAACGGATGCACCTCGCACCTGACGAAACGGGTGCACCTCGCGTGGCGCTTCCGCGCCACCCCTCGGCTGGCCCGGACGGGTGTTGCAAGCCGACAGGTGGAGACCACCTGTCCGTTCGCGCCATCCCTCCTCCCGCCATTCCTCCTCTGGCCCTCTGCAGTCGCAGCACAGCGAGAGGACGATCGGCGATCATTTTCGCAGCGCCGTCGCCGGCGGGAGGCTTTGTTTTGCAACGACTACGTGCGACGCCGACAAACGCCGGAGGAGGGGCGCGGACGTCCAACACCTGGCTGGAGAACAGCAGGCGCTGCAGGCGACTGTTGGGTCTGAGCGAACGGCTTGGATCGACCGAGATCCTGCCAGTCAGAACTGGTTGGCGGCATGGTGTGCCCAGGGCCGGATCCAGAAGCCTGGCTTCGGGGGGAGGGGGAATACAAAATTCCGTTTTCGTAAAAAAAACATCAGAGTTGAAGAATTAACGTTCGTCGGGTCTGCTTAAGACAATATTTATATCATAAAATGTTTCTCGATTACGAGAAAATGTTATGTTAAGGCAAAATATCAGCAAGGATCCCTTTGTCCCCTTGTGTCCGCCACCGAGCGTGCCACGTATCTTCCTGGCGGGTCAAGTGATGCCACAAGGATGCGACACGAGATAGGAAGTTGGAACTTGTTGCCTGCAACATCCATAGAGTAATAGCCTTGATGTATTTACCTGGGTATCGTTTTCTGTGGAAAGAACATCCCCATGGCGAGAGGATATAGCAGTGGATTTAGCAGTCTACCGGATGGACCATGCTTAAGACAATGCTAGGCTTTCCGCACCATCTTTCAAGGGATGCAATCTCGTGGCAGAGATCTGTTAAGCTTCCTAACAAGAACTGTCCTTAAAAGAAACTATGAGGTGAAAACATGTTTAATCCTATCGGGAGATAATGTGGGAAGAGGTAAACCCTGGAGCAGTGAGGGTGTGGGAAGAGGTCAAGAGGCGATGGAGTCGGAGGTCCTCATCTGAAAGGATAGCATGCTTCCTTCGATGACACTCAGCGGAGATTTAGCTCACGCTAACTCCATTATCTTCGTGCCATATATAATGTTTCTTTCAGAGGTTTGTGCCGTTTCTAAGACACACAATTCCATCGAAGAAGAAGAACGTTGGGTTCTTTAACGACGTATTCAACCGCTAGGTTACATAGCGTCACCAACCTCTCACGCCGATTGGTCGCGGGTGGACTCGGTAAATGCTGTCGGTTGTGAGATTCGAACCCACAATCTTGCGATCAAGAGTCCGACGCTCTACCAACTGAGCTACCGCGGCCCCACAATTCCCTCGTGTATCGGGAACAAAAAGTAATCGGAAGTACACCCACAAAAGGCAATGCTGTCCTGCACCAAACGTCACCAGTGCCTGTCTTCATGGTGTCATTATCAACCGACCAACTCTACAAAGGAAGACATGTTGACGATTATGAAGTCGTGGTTCTGCCGCTCACCATGCATATAAACACATTTGCCTCCAAGTTCTACAATTTACCTCAAACGGTAGCGTGCGGCATTATTCAGTGAGCTGTGATCGACTGTTTCGGTGAATATGGCATCCTCTGGTACTGGTGCCAGCGTTGGATCTGTTGATGACCATTGACATCGGCCTTTGCAGTGATCTCACAACGGTAAGCCATCAACACATCAACGCCGTCCGTAATGCACTCAGACACAATGCCGACACCTTCCTCACATTCCGACACAGCACGGTCCTGACGCCTTACACTCAGATGCCGTCCCGACACCTCTCTCACACTCCGACAGTCTCCACACCCGTCTCACACTCCGATACAGTCCCGACACCTTCATCACACTCCGACAGTCTCCACACCCGTCTCACACTCCGATACAGTCCCGACACCTTCATCACACTCCGACATTCTCCACACCCGTCTCACACTCAGATACAGTCCCGAAGCCTTCTCACTCAAACACAGTCCCAGCACCTTCCTCACACTTAAACACAGTCCCGGCACCTTCATCACACTCAGACACAGTCCCGACACCTTCTTCTCATTCCGACACAGTCCCGACACCCGTCTTGCACTCCAACACAGTCCCCAGGTCCGTCTCGCACTCCGACAAAGTCGCGATACTTTCCTCACATTCCGACAGTGTCGACACCTCTTACAATTCGATACAGTCCCGACATTGGTCTCACAGTTTGAAGAAGTCCCGACCACCGGACTGGCGGTGCCCACTCCGCCCAGCCTCGCGCCCCACAACGTGACCCCGGGACCACCGGTGAGTTTCACTAATGCTTAAATTATTGCCCCCGGTCATCACTGGCACAAACAAAATCGAAAGTCGTTTCTGGATCGCGCCGGCAGCACATCATCCCCTCCTCCAATAACACATTATGGATAGGGGTGCATTCATGAGTCAGGCGCTTTCGTTCCTACGGAATGCTCGCTAGGACCATAAATATCATGTTCTACGATTTGCGTCACAACTAGCTTGGCAATCAGGTTGGGCGTCCTAACACCTGAATGAATATATTCAGGTGCCAGGAATATATTCAGGTGCCTGCCAAGCTATTTGTGATGCCAATTGTACCTCCTGCACAACCCAAAAGCAGCCGTATGAACTCCGCCTGCGACATCCATGGAGAACCTCATGTGATCTGGTGTGCATCTGTCGGATCCCTCATTTTCGCAAAAATTTGGTGACGACTTCGTTAGTTACGTGACCTTGGACTATGAAGAGACCTCCAAATCGTGGATGTCTCAGCACATCAGGTTGGAGACCAGCAACATATCACATGTAAACAGTAGTGCCCAGAAAAGTCAGATAATAGTATTTCGGCAATAACTTGACCGACAAATCCAGCAACATTTCATCTTTACGCCAGCTTTGCTTTGCTCTTCATCTACTTCTATCACTTCATCCTTACTACATCAGATATCAGTCACACCAAGGTGCCCTTCACGCCGGGCACCCTGCAGGAATTCCAATTGAGCTTCCGAATCATCACGGAAGGTTTGTGGGTTTGTAGGTTTGTGGGTTTGTGACTGGTGCCACGGAAGGTGGCTCGAGGCGCGTCGGTAAATGTCCATAAGTTACCGGAATTTCCTTCACAGGAGTAAAAATTCCGGAAGGCTTTCCTTCCGCGCTTCGCGGCCGGCTGGGGAGATACCCCTACCCGGTGGGGAGATACCCCTACCCGGTGGGGAGATACCCCTACCCGGTGGGGCGATACCCCTACCCGGTGGAGGCAGACAGCATCCTTCAGAGCTGATGAAGGGCATTCTTCGCGACCGGCTGGGGCGATACCCCTTCCCGGTGGAGGCAGACAGCATCCTTCAGAGCTGATGAAGGGCATTCTTCAGAGCTGATCGAAGATCATCCTTCAGAGCTGATGAAGATCATCCTTCAGAGCTGATGAAGATCATCGTTCAGAGCTGCTGAAGAGCACCCTTCAAAGCTGATGAAGAGCGTCCTTCAGAGCTAATGAAGAGCATCCTTCAGAGCTGATGAAGAGCTGATGAAGGGCACCCTTCAAAGCTGATGAAGAGCATCCTTCAGAGCTGATGAAGAGCATCTTTCACAACCCTTTATGACAAGTATTGCCTGACCAGCAAGCACGGTCCTATCCGCCAGGAAACTACATGGAAAATTTGGTGCACCTTAGCCACTGATTACAGAATATTTCATAGAGTCTAACTTCTGTCTCGGACTTCTGACTTCTGGCTTGAACTTCTGACTTCTGGCTTGAACTTCTGACTTCTGGCGACTGTGGTGCTCATCCCGTCGAGAAGGTGGAGTTTAATTCAAAGATTGCCTTTTCAAGACGAAGAAGACAAATGTTGATTGAGATGGCTGATAACATGCCATCTGATATTTCCAAGAGCTTCACCATGGAAATGCTATGGTGTCAGAGCACTAGGCATGTTCCCTCGATACAAGGCCCGCGAGTAGACTAAACAAAAAATACATTTGGAATTCATCCGACGCAGGACTTTCGGGGACGGACCATAACAAGCTAGTTGAGCCAAGCTCCAGAAGAGCTCTGAGAACACCTTCCTGAATGCTGAATAATCGCAGACCGGAAGGTAAGGAAGGCAATGCAGACTTTCGACGGTTTGCATTTTGTCGGAGATCACCAAAAGCTTTTCATCAGACTGATAGAAGTAAAACAAGATCACAAACACACCCATAACGTATAAAACGCAAACAAGAACTCGAAATAACTTCGACAGTTTGGTCATACTTGGCAAAATGGCGCTACCATGGAAGCTCCCGAGTTCATAGGTACCAGAGGCGCACCCAAGAAATTATTCCACTGGAAAACGTGGAAAATGACAAGGGAACAGTTATTTTGCAGGGGACCAAGACTCCAAATAAAAACAGAAGCTTGCCGCAAGGACATACGGCGTAAAGCCCGACTGATATTTAGGGCGTCTGCGTGTTGTGTAGCCGGTCTCGTATTTCCGCGCGAGGACACGTGCGCCGATTTTGTCTCTCACGCCGCGCCAGCAGGTGGTGGGCGAGTTTCACAACAGTCGTGGGGACTTCCTCCTGGCGCGGAGTCATGTGATGATCTGCGCAACAATGCGGCCGTTTTTAGTGTCGTCGACACAATGGCCCCGCGAGCACGGGGCTGGGGGTCGGCGAGAGGCGTCACACACAAACACACCGCTCAGGCACACCGACACACAGGTACATACACCCTCATTCTCCCCCACCACCACACAGACATGTATACACGTAGCCATGTGTACACACATGTATGCCGCGCACACACACGCAAGCACATACAGACCAACGCACATGCACACAGTCCGCTGGTCCGATAAGGCCGGGGACGAGCTACCAGGGCGGCCGTGTCGTTGCGGTGGCGGCATGTTAAGCTCTCGGCCGATATTCTTCCGTTGAACTATACTTCATGGATCGGATGGTGTGGTCAGGGTTCACGCAACAAGCTATGCTTAGCAATAGGACCCTGGTTCATGAAGCCACCTCAGTAAGAATTCGGACTATTTAAAAAAAACACATACATGCGTACTTACGCACACCCGCACCCACTCACCCACCCATCCGTTATCCTGTTCATATTGAATGAGATGTCCCTAAATGTTACACAAGTCAGTTCACTCAGATTCGCGTAGTCTGGCGCCCCATGGCTGGAGAGTGGAGCCCCTGATTGGAAAAAAGGTACCCGTCCAGGATGCCGAGTTTTATGAGTATTTAGGCGAGTATTTAGGCACCCTAAATTTGCTGTGTTCTTCTCCAGATCAGCTCACGCCCCTGAGAACAGTCGGCACCATCTGTCCTGCTGCTCCCACACCACTCCCTGTATGAATGAAATCGTCCACAAATCTTAATTATAGCATGGAATACTTTACAATAAAATCCATGGGATGTGAATATGACATGGAATGTTGGTTTTTGGTAAGGCATTCTGGAAAATAACCCGGCCAGAATAATTTGAGACTATCTACGCCCTGATAATTATTCCACGCACGAAAGCATGAAATTGCCGATCTTGTTTTTCACACGGTCAGCACTCAGGCTAAGAACAGCGGTATGGCTGTAATGATGCGTTCCTGGACTTGCATTGCAAGCCCCCCCCTCTTAGCAACCGAAAATGCACGAGATGACATTATAAATTTTTAATTTGAATTGAATTGAATTTGAACAGTAATTTTCTGCGCTCTTCGTGCGCCGGAAGCTTTCACCAGTGAATCACGTTTTGTCTGGTCACCCCCTTAGGAAACCCTGGCTGCGTCACTGCCTGCCAGATAAAATGTTCCTCGTTTCAAACCATTTTCCTTGCTGGTTCAATCCAGCACCGTTTGGCTGGTTGTTGGTTGCTGGTTGCTGGTTGTTGGTTGTTGGTTGTTGGTTGTTGGTTGTTGGTTGAGACGTGAATGGAGCATCGACAGCGAGGTCACTTGACGCCCAGAAGTCCAGCACCCGGACAGGAAGCCGGGCAGATGACGTTGGGGGAGGGATGGGGGTCATCCTGAATATGTTCCAAAGGAAGCCCCTCTCCCGCGCGTCAGCTGATGTCGGTACGAATTGACAAATTTGGAAAATATTCCCTGCGGGTTATGGCTTCTTATAGTACCTCCAACATCAACGTTGGCTTCCGTAGGCAGGCTACGTTGCTTAAGAGGAAGGTGACAAGAGGGTCTCGCGCTTCCCTCCGAGAACCGTAGCCATCGACCCCATGGGCGTTTTGTATCAAGGAGCTGCCTAAAAGTGACCTGCCATATTTTTCCAGACTTTCCGAGGGACATTTTGACAGAAATACCCACGGATTTAACGATTTCAACCAAATTAGTGCCACTCAACAATTCATATATTTGTATCTCAGTGAAAGTCACTGTGCAAAAATAGGGAAGTGCCGAATTGTGCCCGAAGTCACAAAGGAATGACAAGTTCAGATATACTACAAACTCCTTCGCCATAGCTGATGGGCACGGTTTCGTTTTTTAAACGCTTCTCTCGTCCTCACTGATCAGCAACTCTTCAGATAAAATCATGCCGACTCCACATTCACTTGCCGCCCGCAGCCTGTTAACAGTTTATCCATTCATGGAGGATACACATCTATCCTACCGTTAAATATTGAAATGCGAGACTGATCCTTCTGCTCCAATGCTGTATAATCCATATGGAGCCGATGAGATCTACGGAAGTAACAGAGATCTGCCTGTCCCAATAAGTTGAAGCGTCGGAGGTGCTAGTTTCACCAGACACAACGAACTAGTCGTTTTACTGCTGAATCCTGACACTTGGGTGAGCGTCTAGGTACTGGGGATGGTACTGGGTACTGGGGATGGTACTGGGTACTGGGGATGGTGCTGGATACTGGGGATGCTGCTGGGCACTATGGGGATGCTAGATACTGGGTGTTATGCCGGGTGCTGGGTGTGATGCCGGGTGCTGGGTGTGATGCCGGGTGCTGGGTGTGATGCCGGGTGCTGGGTGTGATGCTCGGTACTGCGTGTGATGCTGGGTACTGGGTGTGATGCTGTGTACTGGGCATGATGCTGTGTACTGGGTATGATGCTGGGTACTGGGTGTGATGCTGGGTACTGGGTTAAGGCGCTGGATACCGGGGATGCGAATTAGAGTTCTGAGCTTCGAGTGCCGGGCTTCTGGGTGCGATGTGTCGGGCGCTCTGCTTACCTTCATGTCGAGTCCGCGTCGGCTGCCAGCTCAATCACCACTGCATTCTCTCGCTTCGAGGCGCGCCACTTTTCTCCGATCTAGCGGCGAGCCATGTGCGTGCGAGCGGCCTGCCACCTGGTGTGCGAGTGCGGCAACATAGCCGCTCGCCAGCAGTATTGTTTCTGGGTTGTCCCAGCATTGGTTGTGAGGACAGCCATGGCTTTCTTAACACGCGCCCTGGAGGGCCTCTGAAAATTACGAGCACTGGAGGGGGGGGGGGGCGGATTCCGCCCTCCTAAGATCTCAGATACTAGTAAAGCTGGAGGAACGAAATTCGCAGGGTGGATGGGCACGGTAGTGAACTCTATTGTGTGCAATTTTCGTGACCTTAGGTCGATATCTTCAAGGTCAAATGAGGTAAGATTGGCAAAATTTTCCGGTTTTGCATGGCTTGGCTTGTCATCGTTATGGATCGCTGTGATTGTGTTTAAATGCTCAAAAATGGGCATCAATGATGTTTGGACATTACTAATGATGCAATGCAGATGCTAGACCCAACATTTGACCTCAGGTCACCTATATAGCACCACTTTATCAGGTCAGTTACCTGTTCCAGTTACCGGAACCGGCCGCCCGCCCGACTGCTCCGTCGGGCAGCTCGGAGCAATCGGCTTCGTGAAGAAGGGAGTGAAGTACATGAATAAAGTATGGAAACGCAATGACAAACAGTACAAATGACAACCAGTAGTGCATTTATGGCAACATTCCAGTTGATCAAGTTTGGTTCCATTAACCTGTCATGAACTTGACCTGACTTGACCTTGGTGACCTAACATGACCTTGAAACTATACAGCATATCAATATGCATCAAACAAGTCGCTAGTGTTGCCTAGAACACTTCCATTTTGTCAGTATACTGGAAGCGCATTAGCGCTGATTTTTGTGGTCTGGCGCTATAACATTTTTTTACTTTAGCGGCCCCTAACTTGAAAATTTTTCGGCCTATTTACATTTTTCTTGCTTTAAACGACGCGACGTTCATTTCTAAGCAGGTACACCGAAAATCGCGTATATCGACCGGTAAAATTTGCAGTTACTTGCGAAAAAACGGAGGGGTGGGCGGATTTCCCCCCCCTCCAGTGCGCGTGTTAAGGGGACGGGGGGCACCACAAAATATGAAGAAAAACAGACCGCTCTCGGCGAGCGAAGCGCGCCGAATATTTCTGGTTTTGCGTGGTGAAAAAAAATTGTTTGATGTGTTTTTTTTGGGTTGGGGGGGTTGCCTCTGTAGCGTAGCGACACAGTAGCGACACAGTAGCGACATTTGCTGACACATTAGCGACGCAAGAGTGTTGCCATAGTTCCATTTATTTGATTCTTAATGCTACGTTTTGAAGATCTAACTCTAGGCTGTAAACGTTTGGGGTCAACAAGTGGACAAGAGAGTATTTGGTTAGGCTGAGGTGTCCCTAAGGCCAAAACCATATACATTTTCTCGACCAACTTAATGATTTTCGGTGCGTGCCAAACGTTCATAAACATCATGTTGAAATTCCGTAAAGTCCAAATAACTAACGAAAATCTGTATTTGCGTACCTTCATGAGCGGAAACGTATATAGGCACTTTGAGGGGCAGCTGCGCACTCAATGCTTGGATTTCCACCCTAACAATGTTTTCAGAGGCATGTTGGCTAAAGTCCGGACCATGTGATGCATTTCTCACCCTCAGTAAACAACGAAAATGAGAGGCAAGATGACATAATTTGTCTTTATTGGCCTGCCTATTTTCCCGAAGAGTACCATTCGATTATTTTTATTTCAACCTCAACTAGGATGAGGAAAGAATTTGCAAAGTCAGCTATGCTAAGATCAACAAGAGGCCAATCTAATGCCGCGTTTCTGTGCTAGGAGCATGCACGTTGTTGCCATACTTGAACAAATAAGACTTAAGCTCATTATAATAAGATTATATAATAGTTCAAAAGTATTTTCGATCGCTCGAATATATTGCGGCGCCAAGCCTTTTTCAACAGTGATGAAGATTATACTCGGTTTCTTTCAACACTCAGCTTAAAATTGTAATTCATTTTACTCCCAACTCATTTTATAAAACCATACTCATGCACTTCGTTAGACCGTGGTTAACCTAACCTAACCATGGAAGGCTCCATGGGGGGGGGGGGTGAGGAGTGCTTCCTCATATTTGTGTCACTTCAAGTTCACGCAGTGGCCCGGTTCGCGTCGTGCGTCACTTTGCTGCCAGCCGATATCAACTCTCACATCGAGAAACATATTGATTTCTCCATCATCTCTTGCTCGTGGCGGTGCTGTAATTATTACATTTGAATTACTTCTTTCTAACAAATGCGCTGAAAACTAAATGCATGGCCTTTGCTTATATTTACGTTACGCTATTTTCCTTTATGTCCCTATTATATCTTATATGTATATGAATTGGACAGAGAACCAGATATTGATTGGCTGTTTGCTATTACGGTGGTTTTTATTTCCAATCACACGAATACCTTCTCATCATTTATCAATTAGGGACAGAATATGCACCACGTTGGCCATTTGTTGCATGTCACCTGCTTTGGCGCATCCTCCGGAAGTGTGATCGGAACAGTTTTTGATGCATACCTGCCTACAATGTGTGAACAATGCACCCAAATTGCGCTGGATAATTGAGCGGACAAATAGGCAAACGTAGGCTACGTGCGATTTATTCGTGGAAGCATAGAGCAAACAACTCGTACGTGGGCTGAATATGTCGAGATAGTTTTCCTCAAATAGGAACAGGTAAGAGAGAACAGCACGTGCATTCTCAATGCCATTTGTCAAGACATTGTCTTGATATATTTCCTGCTTTTTGAAATTTCTCATCCTGAGAAGCATTTAATTTAGACCCATTTTATTTATATGTTGTGCACATCCTACGTGAGCAAAAATGGCCTACCTATTCACCATGTAATACAATGGTATGTTCGCGCCAGTCGAACGATGCGACCTCGCGTTAGAGTCAGCCACTGGCCGACCGTCGGGAGGGGGCGGTCGGATGACCCCGCCGCCGGCCATTGAGCATGCCTCCCTACTGCCCCGGCCTCGACACCACGCGAAGAGCCAGCCGCCTTGACCGGCGCAGCGACACCTCCCAGCCTGCCGCTCACTCCATCACCAGCTCCTCCACGTCGGCGTACAGCTCGCGCTCCGCCAGGTCCAGGAAGAAGAGCAAACCCGGTTCGAAGAGCAAGGCCGGCTCGAAGACCGCCGGCGGCAAGAGGAAGGCGGGTGGTGGCGCGAAGGCACCGGCGAAAGGACCAGCCAGTGCCGGCAAAGCCAACGTTACCTGCGCCGCTGCCACCGCTGCGACAGCATATTCTTCCGGTTGCCCCACCAGCCCAACTACTACCGATACAACCCATGGAACCACTGGTGGTGCCAGTAGTGCTGCTACTACTGCTGCTACTAGCGGCGTCACCAGTGCTACCACTGGCGACACGAGTGCTACCACTGGCGACACGAGTGCTACTAGTGCAGCTACGAGTGGTGCTACTAGTGCAGCTACGAGTGGTGCTACTGGTGTTGGTACGTCAAAATTGGACATTAAGAAAATTTGGTCCAATATGGTTGCTTGCGTGTGTCCCTGTCTGAAGGGAGGATCATGCCCCGCTGCCGGCCACATAAGGTCAGGGCTGGCCGCGATAGGAGCAAAACTGAAAGGCGCTTTTGGTGCAGCGAGAACGTTGGGGAAAATGAAAGGGAAGTAGAAGAGGAGGGGTAAGTAGACATGCCAGCTTTGCATGCTCTTTTTGGTGTGTCTTTGAGCACTAATAGTCTCATACGTCTTTGTGTTTTTATTGTGTTGTATTGTGTTGTTTTGTTTATGGTGTTATTTTTATACATATTTGCTTATGAACACGCGATGAACTTTGAAAGTGCGGTGAATAAGTGCCACAGCCTCGTTTTTGATATTTGGTCATTGGTCAAAGAAGTGTAATATACTGATAGAGTATAGACAATCACAGAGCAACTTAACACGTTTATGGGTGATTCACGCATGAGCTTCATCTACACCAGAGATACTTGTAATCATGTCTTGTCATTTATTCGGTGCTATGGTAAGTTATACGATCATTTTATTTATTGCCTGTATTTGGCATGTGGTCATAAGAGAGATGAAAATGTGCCAGGAAAACCCTGCTCCATCATTCCCTGAAATGATCTTGATTCGGACAACAGAACTGTTAATGCGATCCTTGTTCATGTCATTCAACAAAACACAACTGTATATCCGAGATAAATAGACCCCTGGCAGAGTGTAATTTAAACACTGGATGGCCTGCTTGATGTCCACTCCAGCATACATTGGCTCGAGATGCTCGACTGTGTCAGATCCGGGAGATCCGGGGGATCTGTCAGATCCCCCGGCAGAGCAGCCAATTGGTCGGCGAAGGTTGGCCGTCGACAAACAGGAGGCAAAACGTCGGAAGCAGAACACACGCAAACAAACCAAAGAACAACAACGTAGCTCCTCGTAAAGGAAATGAACAGTTATTTTGCTTCGTGACCTAGCCACACACTAGGCTTCCTGACAATTACCTAATCAAGCAAGTTAGAAGACAGTCGAGATAAGGGTATTACCAAACAAAGCGATAACGGATGTTTGATGGTTTGATGTACCGCTACTGGTTTAGAGCGGATAACTATCTCTCCTACCATTGCACTTTTCACTTGAGACGAACTTTGCACAATTGTTGCATAACTTTAAACTATCGGTGAAAGCTCCCACGCACCTGTCCTATCTCCACACCATGGATACTCTAGTGAGATGCCCTGATGTCGCAAATGCAGCACAGCCAGCGGTCACCGGGTGGGTGGAGAGGATGGACAATTATTTGTGGGATCCAATGCATGGAGGAAATGAATGCTGTCATTTTGGTTGGTGCGGCCCACTCCATAGGGTTCAATGTTAAGAGAGCAGGAAGTGTGTGGGGTCAGGGTGGGGCCCAGACCCCACCAAAAGCATAGGTAACTGAGTCATCGGATAAGTGAGGTGAACGCAGTTAACATCCAAAAGACTGCGACGCTGTCCGAGCAAGAGGGCGAGACAAGGAATATTTTGTATCCCATGTTTTGCCCTCTTTTCGCGTCAGAAAACGCAAATTTCACCGAGGTGGGCAGATAACCACAAGCGTTTCTACCGACATCTACGGACATCTACCGACATTAAAAGGACGATTGGTTGTCCTTTGGCTATTGCGAAATAATAATTCCAATAACTCATGCATGCCCATGTCACCATTAAAGGTAGTGTGTTGACAACTATATTTTCGGACATTCCGGACCTGATCAATTTGAATCGCTGAGGCCTATTCAAACGGACGTTTTTACGGTGTTGTCTCAGATGGTCTGCAGAATGCATTGTCTATCATGAACACGCTTTTCGCTAAAATCAAGATCACTGTTTGATGAGCTTCATGTCGGTCAGTGTAGTCAAATTTGTAACATGTCTGTGAATTGCATTGGTGCTAATTCCACACATATAAATACTTTCCTGCATTTTACAAGAAGTTTACAAGACACGTACACAAGGGCTTTGCGAAGACAAAATTTAAGACAAACCTTGCGAAGACAAGCCTCTTTGGCAGGGGATTCTGAAAGAAGCATGAACATTGGCCGCAGCTACAATGAATCTAATGCGTTGGCAGCCGAGCACACCTTGACGGTTTGTTTATGCTGTATTTTGAGTGGCTAGCTTTTGTGAGTGCGATGTGTTCGCCTGTTCACGCCATCACCTCAGGAAGGAATTTCACAAACAGGCTGGAGCGGTATAACGAAGTAAGCGGATACCCGCACATTGCGAATAAATGCAGGGCAAAGATTGCAGGCGATCAATAAATGGCCTGATACCCTAGGAAGTAAATTTTCAGAATGTTGTCTTCAAATGTTAATCCAACGCAAGTATCTTCGGCCTATGAGTGGAATGGGAGCATTAGCAGGCCGCTGCGTCGGCACTGGAGTATATCATCTACCTCTGGATTTGTGCCTATTCGGTATGGCACCAAATACGCTGGCAGTGGTCGAATGTCGAAAAAAAGTTCAAGAGACCATGTCATGAATTGCATGCAACTGTTTTTTTTTTTTTGGGGGGGGGGGAATATCAGCTTGGTGTCATACGAATCTCGATTATCGCGCCGTGAGGATTCGCCGTTATTTTAGCTCGATATCTATTTCACCGCATCATAGTTCCGACCACAAAAAGCTGATAAGAGTGAAGAAAGTTACAGGAAAAGTGCAAGGTTGTGTTTTTGGTGAGCTCAGGTACACACAGGGGTGACACATGCGAGCGACGTTTGGCTTCCGCTTGTCTTCGCGATCAATAACGGTTGCGCCTGACGATTTAGGCAGGCACCAGCATATCATTATTCGACGCGCTCTGCACGCTCTTCCGCCGCAGGTGCAACGACGACGCGCCAGCCACCGTGGCGACACGAGCAGCTGCCGGCGCCGCTGCCGCTCGAGGTGTAGAACGACTGTCGGCTGGCCGGCTGGCGGCCGGTGCCGGCTGGACGGTCGGTGGGGCTCGGGACGGCCGGTGCCGGCTGGACGGTCGGTGGGGCTCGGGACGGCGACGGACGACCGTCCGCCTCCGCCGATTGGGCCGCCGCCTCCGCATCGAACTTTGTGTGCTGACGCGGCCGGGCCGCCACCAGTTCAGTCGCCCGCCGAATGTGATACATGAGTTCTGCTGGACTTTAACATGCACACTTGTTCTCTGATCAAAGAGAATGGTCGCTATGATTAAAATAAGTGCTGTGTAGTTTTCAAATGCACTTCGACACTTACATCGGAGATCCCAGCTCTCCATAGCACGTGTTTTTAGTAGGTGAAAGGAATGCAACCTTTTACCCCAATCATTAAATTCAGCATATTACATATGACATTCATGTTTCGTGGGGTACTTAACTCGATCATTGCGAATATTCCCCCACCGTTCAAAGATCGCATCAAGCTAAATTAATTGTCATAATCCTTTCCGTGATAACATAGGCTCAACACAAACTCAGCAATTCAACCTGGACCAAACAGATGGTGTTGATAATGAACATCGCATGGGAATGTGTCACGGGCGAACTTAAAGGACAAACCGCAGAGCGTACATTCAAAACCAAAGGACCATCAACGGGGATGTGATGGTTCACAACATGTAATACTTGCACTTTGCTCACAGTTTTGCAAGCATCTATTTAGTAAGATCTCTGTAGCCGCTCGGTGTTAGTGCAACGCCACCTTTTTTAGGTCGAAGATAGAAGCACATCGTCACCACTCCAGTGGTTGATCACCTGGCTCAGCTGACTAACAATAGTTGCCGCTGATCGCCGCTAGTCTCCACCGGCGCGGAGGACGCTGGGCTCGCCTTTCCGCCAATCATTGCACGTCAAGAACTGATGTGTCACAAGCCAGGATTGGTTCAGCTTTGACCAGTGCGATTGTTATCGGTGCTATTCACTCTGAGCTCGCAAGATAATACATTGTATTGCCTTGCTTTTAGAGCCGGTTGGTGTTTTATCGCGAACTTCACCGAGTTGGAAAGCATGGCGCTATGCTGATGCTTTAGTTTGAAGAAGATGCAAGGCAAGTTGCAAATCCACTGAGTGACTTCCTGTAGTGATGTTGCAACAGAAGCCACCGCAGCCCGGACTGAGATGGCAAAGATCGGATCGTGATTGAAGAATAATTGAAAGGCGTGAAGACTCGCAAGTCCACACTTACAGAAAAAATTATATGAATCTTCATCCAGAACGGTCGAAGCTGAATTATCCTAGTGACCACTTCAAAGCCAGCAAATAGTCTTTGAATCCTGTTCGTGGCTATTCAGGGCCTGTCTATCCACCTACGAAAAATATCAGCATTTTGAAGCCGTGCAAGGGTCTCGTCGAAATGTCGCTGCATCTTCAGAAAAGCTGCCAAACTATTTGCTACCAAATCAGCCAGCAAGACCTTGGGGACACTCACCGTGAAGTCCTCTTCACAGCCCACGAGTCTTGAAACCCTATACGTCCCAACATTAATATAATATTTTAAAGCATGGCAGCGAACACCAGAGCCGAGATCGAACTGCTGCGGTAACCGTCATATTCTGATAGAGACATCTCTGTGTGTACGTGACGTTACCAGTGACACCTGCCACCTCAGCAGTGACCCTACGACACCGGCAACCTCCAGTGACCTGTGCCGCGGAGAATGGTGTGCCGGTGTACATTTTGTCGCCGACTGTTCTCCACGCTCTGCCCCTGCGTCCCCATCTGCTGCTACCTCTGCAGTCGCTCCCGACAGCCCAAGCGGCGAGTCGTGGTGGAGGTGCGCACCGTCGACCCTGCCATGTACACTGTACCCAACATGCCGGACACTTCGCCGCGCAGCGGCCCAGTGACGTCATCGGACGAGCAGCAAGTGGCCGAAGACCAGCCGCGGCGCAGGTGGGAGGAGCACAACCCAGCCTGGACGAAAGACGAGGGATTCGACGGCAGTCACGACGTCATCTCCTAGCGACGGCCGGAGTCCCTAGCAACGGCTAGCAACGACATGGAGTTGGACGTGTGCGTGTCGACTGTGATGTTCTGCTGTGACAACGTTGTACAATATGAGATGAGAGGCCGTGATACAATTATCATCGGAAGTTTAAACGTTACGACTGTGATCGTAACGAATGGTCCGACATCTGAACCAATGTACAACGTACAGATATGCGAGGCAGGCCATGGTCGCATGGGGTGTTTTATATGGGAGTACAAATGCTGTTGCAACAGACCGCGAGCTCTGTTGGTCCACGGGACACCAAAGGACGACCAAAATGCACCGAGTAGCCCATCGTGTGGGATAAATCCCCACACGTTGCATGATTGTGCACGTGCTTTATGGTGCGACGTTAGATGCGGTGATATACCTACACATGCAGATCTGATGCGCTTAGGTTTTCTACAAATCGGGGTTGGTCATGGTAGTTACTCCTAATATTTTGATTCGTGCCAGTGTCTAAGGAAGCGTCAGCCTTCATTACATGCGCTGCCCATGCATGGTTAAAAGGTGCATCTAGGTCCTGCATCTAAGAGCAATTGCCACATCACCCAAGGTTCGCTTGTGCTTGCTTGGTAACAACACACGTTCATAAATAAACATATCAAGTGTGTACATCTTGGTAGTTCATTTTTGTGTGCCAAATGTTGCACACACTTCGGCGGAAATCATTATTCACCAGCTGCCATGCTCCCGGCCTGCCAACACAATTCAACAAAAAATTGTCGCATAAATGAGCATGATATATTGATTAAGATACGGGACATGAGGGAGAGGGAGAGGGGCAATTGACCAGTGAAATTATACTGGATAAGGATGGCAATATTGATAAAATTGCATGAATTGTTAGGGCCTCACTCACAGCTGCATTACAAAAAAAAATTGAATTGAAACATTTGCTCAATTTTGGAAGTTAAGTGATAGCATGCGAGATAAGATTATTAAGAAGTATACGATTGCTATTGGGACTAGGAATCTACTTAAATGTCTGGTTTGTTCTCTTCTACTTGCTCACGTCATATGCAACCTGCACTCCATCGTTCAGTTCTGGTTTCATGGCCTGGCTTAGCGTCATAAATGCCAGATGGTAGCACTTCGGCAGAAGTTGGGTCGGCATGTCGAACAAACCTTTCTAATTGGGTTCAAAGTGATGACCAATGTCCATAGGAATATACGCATCTGCCCCACACCGTTTCTGTTTATCGCGTGCATTACCAGGTCGAATGAAAAATCGATGGATTTGCTTCACGAATGCGAGCTGCACTATAGTCCGTGGTCCACTTATCGACTGGTTCCAGCCGCAGTCGGCTGATAATGCCGATACACGAAGTTGCCGACGCGAAAGCTGGCCAATTAGTGCGCAACTTGCGATGCAGAAGGAACACATTCCACTGGATCGCATGCCTCATTTTAGACGTACAGAAGGTTGTGGTTTGCTTAGTGGCAATGCAGGCGATTGTTTGCCGATGGATCCAGATCCGAACTAGTTCGAGTGTCGCAAAGGACGTCAGTAGCAGCGATCGGCGACTCTCGCAGAGGACGTCAACACCAGCGGTCGGCGGCCATAGCAGATGACGTCAACAGCAGCGATCGGCGACTCTCGCACTTACTAATTTTCGTGCATTACCAGAATAACGATAGCACTTAAGAATCATGATTCTTAGGTGCTATAGTCACTCTGGTTATCTAAAGGCTTTCTGATATACTGCTTACTCGCTCATCTTACGCTGAGCTTACGCTTACTGATAGCAAATTTATATCACCTACTTTGAACGCGATTTTTGACGGTCGCGCAATTGAGTTATCTTTAACACTCCACATTTGCTGGGGTCATGGGTCAGTTACCATCTGATGGACCAGACTGACTGCCTGACTGACTGCCAGACTGACTGACTGACCAGACTGACTGGCGGACCAGAATGTCAGACGATGTCATGCCACCCAACTGTGTATTCCACTATGCTGGATATTGGAAAAAGCACAGCAACTTCCACGCCTATCTCAATGACTCGCAGCATAGCCGACTGACCTGCTGACCTGTTGACCCAGCTCCTCCGGCGCGATGCTCCTTCAGCTGAGTGTGACGTTCTCGGCTCACGCATCACTCCGCACGGAGAGTCGCCGCCTCGTCACTCTACTGGCGGTCCACTCTACCTGCACTCTACTGGCGGCACTCTACGACGCCCGACCGACCGACACCACCTCCACCCGGGGAACAGAGCAAGACTGTCCGGACGTGGGTGGCGGACAGGTGCACGGATTGATGTGCCCTCCAGCCACCAATTGTGGTGGTCGACTCTGACACGCACCGTGTGACGTAGCATGACGTGGCATGACACGTGACCTAGTGTACCCAATAACACACTGGGTACATAATCTCACGTATGATTTTGATGTCTACACAGGGAAAGCAGTTGATGGAATTGACTGCGGCATCTCGTTCATAAATGATGAAGCGCAGGAATCGGGCGGGGAGGAAAGCCCTGCCACATCGAGAAAAAAAACAGAATTCCAGCCAGACGTTTTCCCATGCACTACATCCAACTGTGTCTGTTCAGATAGATACGTGACGAACCATTTGAAAGCGGTTCTTCAGGTGGCGGGCTGCTGCAGTTTCTGGATGAGAAGACGTGGATGTACGCTTTTAAATGCGACCGAATGCTCTGTGTATGGCCGTGCTTCTGGTATCAATTCGAAATGTTCTCATGCACAGAACGTTCAGTTTCACTTGTGCGCATGGGTAAACAGTGTTTACCTTGTCGACCGTTGAAAACCGCCACCATTTGCAATACTTGGACGTAGTGCAAATGGTGGCGACGTACACCATTTGTGATAGGCCGATAGTGACCATGCACAATGCACATTGTGGAAAACGCGTCAACGGAAGAGGTTGTTGTTCCTCGGCACGACGGCGTGGCAATTACATTGGCTTCCTTTCAGTACTTACTGGAACACAGGAAGCAACCTTCGTGAGAGGTGAGGCATCAGCAGCTGCAGCAGCTTTCCCACGAGCCAACACAAACGTAACTTCTTGTTACAACTTCATTCAGAAAACAACAATACACACGCTTGATACGCGTCGCAGAGGGTATGATACACAAATACACAGCCGCTTCCAAGCGGCGACCAAAAAGGCTATCAACAACCTAACGAAAGAAGCAATACTGTGAATACTGTGCATTAGCCGCTTGTCGACTATCATTTCGGCCATTAATAACTTACGGTCTACAACACACAACAGGCGATTACTGTGTAGCATACGTGCTCATTCGCACACGAATAATTTCCCAGCTGGTGCGCGCCTGACGCCGCAGGCGCGTGTAATCAACGGGCGCGTGTAATCAACGGGCACGGGACCACAAGCCTCGGAGACAATCAACTAACGTATCACAACCC
The DNA here is from genome assembly GCA_034440615.1 of Ashinkailepas kermadecensis. Taxonomy (NCBI): domain Eukaryota; kingdom Metazoa; phylum Arthropoda; class Thecostraca; family Neolepadidae; genus Ashinkailepas; species Ashinkailepas kermadecensis. Next base: position 1,079,468 of record JAOTOM010005174.1, read on the forward strand.
GTCTGTGCTTCACCCGGCGGTGTCGACCACGCTCCGAGCGCAACCGCTTCAACGGCACAGATAGTGCACATGGAGCTCATACAGGCGAGCCGCCTACCCACCAGCGCGATGGGCGCAGTGTGGTTTTACAACAGGTAGGACATGTGCAAAGGACATAGGACATCGGACATAGGCAGCTGGAAGCGAAATAGATGGCAGATGGCGCAAAGAGGCGCCACATAGACGAGGAGACGAAATGGGGCGCACAAACGTGCTGTTGGTGCATGCTGCAAATGTCTATCAACATTGAGCAACACAAGATCACAAGATGAACTGTTTTAATCGCCTTCACCTTCGGTGCGACTTGAAAGTCCACTTCAGGCTCTTGAAGCTGGTACGAGTCGTGGAAACTTCTTTGGACAGAACCGAATTGAAATATTTCAGGGAGCTGATGCGAGCTTTTCAGGGAGCTGATGTGAGCTCTTGAAGCTAGTACGAGTCGTGGCAACTTCTTTAGACAGAACCGAACTGAAATATTTCAGGGAGCTGATGTGAGCTTTTCTCGAACTCCGAACGCAGTCCTACTACGAACACCGCCGATCCGAGGGGCGGGCACTGCCCCGTGCTGCTCCGTCGCCATCTTCTTCAGCGTGGCGTCTCGCTGGTGCAGCTGCTGCAACCGCTTCGCCATCCCCTTCCTCGTGTCAACTGACTGCAGCAGCAGTCTTCATGGGCGCACGCAATCATCACTCGCGTGTGGCTGTACGCACACACACGCACGCACACACACATGCACACACATGCCCCACGTGTGTAAACGGGACCTTTTCATCTTGCATTTGATCGGTCTTTGGATGGGTTGGCAGCGACGCAGGCGGCGATTGGCTGAATAAGCGGTACGGTTTTACACTTTCTCGTCGCTGGATTTGTTGAGGGTGCCATAGATCTCCTCCTGAAAGCGATCCAGGTCCACGTATCCTTGGTTCTGGTCTTCCAGCAGCACCTGGAACAAGCGGCCTTGACGTCACTTGAAGTAGCATCGTGACGTAATTTGAATCTGAGACATTGATCTCGGGACAAAAATAACGAACGGGATTGCTAGCTACTGGAATACGATTCATCGTTTCAATCTCCTCTAATGTCCCAGAACCGTCAAACATGTGGTCTTGATTAACCTCAATGTAAGCTGAAGCTTCACTGCCCCTTGTGACCTCTCACTGACCTGCCGGTGACCTCAAGCTGACCTGCCTGTAATCTCCAACTGACCTCCCTGTGTGATCTCCTACTGACCTCCCTTTGACCTCTCACCATCCTCACTACGACGTCCCGCTGACCTGCCTGTGACCTCCCACTGACCTTGTAATCTCCCACTGATCTCCTATTGACGTCCAACTGATATCCCCGTGACTTCCCACTGATCTTGTAATCTCCCATTGACCTCCAACTGATCTCCCTGTGACCTCCCACTGACGTCTCTGTGACCTCGCCCTGACCTGCCTGTGACCTCAGACTGACCTCCAGCTCGTTCCTCAGCTCACTGAAGGTCGGCCGCCAGTTGCGCTCGGCCGTCCAGCAGCTGTTGGCCAGCTGGTACAGCTGCGGGTGGCAGTGGTCGGGCCTCTCCAGCCGGTACCCCTCGCGCACCGACCTCATCACCTCACGGGCGGACAGGCCCGGGTACGGTGTAGAGCCTGAACAGGGGCAAAGTCGGCAGGTTGGCTGGTTGGTTGTTGGAGTTTAGGGGCGCATCGACTGCGTCGGTCATGCAGCGCCCGGCAGTCAGAGGGTGGTTGGCTTTACGACGCGTCGACTGGTTTAGGTCGTGCAGCGCCGCCATTCCCTCCCGCCGGCTGGTCGCAGGCGGAAAGTTGCGGCAAGTGGGACTCGAACCCACAACATTCCGGTCGGAAGCCGGGCCCCTCAGCCCTAGACTACTCCTAGTCCGTACGTTTCCCGCATAAACCTCGTCACCTCAAGATAAATCCCGACAGGCAGGATGCGAGATAGAAGGTACAGGCACATGTAGAGTAAGGGAAACAGGGCACAAACAGAAACAGACAAAGTAGTGATGAAGTGTGCAGGTACGTGCAGAAGGGCAGTGGGCGGAGGGTACAGACAGAAACGCGTAGGGTTCGAGGCACAGGCATAGGCGGATAAGCATTCGATTGGCGTCCAATTTTGGTTTGATTCTTTCCATTGAACACTATAGGGTTATGTTAAAATCCTGATTTTATAAGGTAACGTGCCCCGTTGCCCCATGCTCACCCCCGTTCCGCTGCCTATGGATCAAAACTAGATCGAAGTTAGCCGAAGATCAAAGTTCGGTCTTTCGGCAATCGTCGAGTTGTATAATATTGGCGATACAAAACAAAACATATGAACAATGCTGAGTATAGCAAAGTAACCTTACCGTGGGCGATGATACAAGAGGTGCCCTTACCCAGGGTGATGACCAGAGAGGTGGCTTCACCCAGTATCATGACCCAAGAGATGACCGTACCTGGGGTGATGATGGACGCAGTGAGCTCACCCAGAGTTATGATCTCCCAGAGTAGGATGCCGAAGCTCCAGCAGTCTGTCTTCTGATCGAACGTGTTGTGATATAAGGACTCCGGAGACATCCAGCGAATCGGCAGAGCACCCTGGTGGCAGTCGATTGAAGTAGTGGTTACACTCTTTTCCGCATTCCAGGTGGCAAACGCCAGGAAGTTGTTCATGTAGGTCTGTATTTTCTTCGCTTAGTTTACTTCACCACTTCACTTCGCCACTTCACTTCACCAAATAGCTTACGCTCGTCTTCATCACATGAACACATGTTCCCACATATATTCCTCCGCCAATCTAACCTCATCCCCAGGTGCATATCCCATCCCTCAGATGGCTCCTCCACCCATGGTGTGGGTCACATTCCCACCATTGACCACTCACCCGATGCTTCTGTTCAAACACCTCGGTGGTGAGGTCTCGAGCACTGCGAGACATGCCGAAGTCGGAGACCTTGCACACCTTGGTGTGGTCCACCAGGATGTTCCTGGCAGCCAGATCTCGGTGCATTATCTGAAACGAGTGACGGCGGTCAGGCTGCCCATATTCTCGATGAGGCCACTGTTCCACGCGTTCATCCTTCAACGTCGTCATCTCAGGCTCTTGGGCGTAACTAGTATTATAAATGATCCCATTTCTGCCTTCGAGAGCGAGGGTAGTCTTTGAATCTCGATTACTCGCTGATGGCCGAAAATCTGCCCGACAGAGAATGACTGGTGATACTTTGTTTGACAGATCTACACCTGCGTAGCTTTTTTCATTTAGTTATAAGCCAGTGCATATCATGGAGGCCTCATATGTTGAGTAGGCCACGTGCAGGCATCCGCATAGCAGCAAATATCTTAGGCTTGAGGCAGAGCTAGCTGGCTCATGCTCTGTCCATCGACACAGCGCCGTACCGAACGAGACCATTGACACAGGCAATATATACGGCGAACCCCCCCCCCGTCACGTACCCCCTTGTTGGAAATGTACTCCATCCCGGTGGCCACCTGACACGCGAACAGCGTCAGGTCAGGTGACGTCAGAACGGCAGAGTCATGCGAGAAGTTGTAGTAGTTGTGGCGGCCGCGGTTCTCGCGCAAGTAGGTCAGCAGCTTGCCGAACACCATGTATTCCATGATGACGAGCACCGGGTCTGTGGACAGGGCGTGGCTAGAGACATCTGTTGCGAGTAACGCGAAGCTTTAGTGTACAGGATAGCCGACGAGTTGCGGGACCGCTTCTGTGGACAAGGTGTGGCTAGAGACATCTGTTGCGAGTAAGACGAAACTTTAGTGTGCTGGATAGCCGTCGAGTCGCGCAAGAAGTTGGAGCAATTGTCGCGGCCGCGGTTTTTCGCAAGTACGTCAGCAATTTGTCGAACACCATGTGTTCCATGCTGACGAGCCCGCTTCTGTGGATAAGACATGCCTAGGACACCTGTTGAAAGGAGGACAATATTTCATTGCGCTGGCAAAACTCTCAAAATTCGAGGGGGGGGGGCGGGGGTGCAATAGCAATTTTCAATTTGATTCTTTCCATGCAGTACACATAGTGTCAATGCTAAGTTCGTCCAGAATTAGAGTGAAGGTGGAGCTGCCCCTCCTCCCCCACCCACCCGGTTCCCGTGCCCATGGGCGATGATGAGATGTGACAGACGTTGAAGACAGAAGATAGATTGAGGTCAGGAAGGGATAGAGTTGGTGACTCTGGGATGTGGGATGCGATACAGAAAGGGCAACAAGTTGAGGCACATCGGACTGGTAAGTTTGTCTTCTGTAGGAACGCCACACATACAACGAGTATGCATGTGCTCATTATATAGAGACAAAACAGGCATTATATCTAGGCGAATCTTCATATTTTTTACCATTCTCGGACTTCTCTGGATTCTAAGGATAGGTGTTGGTAAAGGTTTGCACTTCGGCTTGTCTTGCCAAGCTCTCACGATCCATGCTGGGAACATCGCACGTTGGTGCAGAATACCAGATCACCACATGTGGTATTCATCACCTTTCGATGCACCCATCATGGTTTGCTAAAGGCTTGGCAAGACAAGCCGAAGTGCAAACCTTTTCTAACATCTATCTTTTCACGCGCCCTGGAGGGCCTCTGAAAATTACGCGCACTGAAGGGGGTGGGGGCGGATCCCGCCCCCCCCCCAGATATCGGCTCCTATTAAAGCTGGAGGAACGCAACTCGCAGAGTGGATGGGTACGGTATTGAACTCTATTGTGTGCAAATTTCATGACCTTAGGTCAATATCTTCAAGGTGAAATGAGGTCACATTTGTCAAAATTTTCTTGTTTTGCGTGGCTTGGCTTGTCCTTGCTATGGATCGCTGTGATTGTGTTTAAATGCTCGAAAATGGGCATCAATGATGTTTTGGACATTACTAATGATGCAATACAGATGCTAGACCCGACATTTGACGACAGGTCACCTATATAGCAGCACTTTATCAGGTCAGTTACCTGTTCCAGTTACCGGAACCGGGCCGCCCGCCCGACTGCTCCGTCGGGCAGCTCGGCGCTCGGCTTCGCGAAGAAAGGAGTGAAGTACATTAATAAAATATGGAAACGCTTAGGCACACTATGACAAACAGTAGTGCATTCATGACAACATTCCAGTTGACCAAGTTTGGTTCCATTAACCTGTCATGAACTTGACCTGACTTGACCTCGGTGACCTAACATGACCTTGAAACTATATAGCATATCAATATACATCAAACAAGTCGCTAGTGTTGCAAGAACACTTCCCTTTTGCGAGTATACGGGAAGCGCATCAGCGCCGATTTTTGTGGTCTGGCGCTGGATTTATTTTTTTATTTAGCGGCTCTTAACTTGAAAAATGTTAGGCCGATTTCAATTTTTCTTGCTTTAAGCGACGCGCCGTTCATTTCTAAGCAGGTACGCAGAAAATCGCGTATATCGACCGGTGAAATCTGAAGTTATGTACGAAAAACCGGAGGGGTTGGCGGATTTCGACATCCCCTCCAGTGCGCGTGTTAAAAACCGATAAGTCCGTGAATCGTCCAAAAGCTGATAATACTTGTTTATCTGGCACAAGACGCATAATAGTTGTACTCGAACATGTGATTACTTTTGACGGTAAGAATATTTTATGTTTTCCTATATTTTCTGATATACTCAATCCGATTATGGAAGGTCTAAGAACTACTCATCAAGGTGAAGCCCAGTACCAGCGCAGCACAACTTGTGTAAATACATTTCGTCACGTCTGAATGAGCTCATCATCGTGGGGATTCAACGAGGAAAAACTATTGTTCATCACTACTAAGCTTCGAATCATCAAGAGTATCCGCGTGTACTGTTCCAGACCAGGGCATAATCAGAAACAATGAGCATGATTCAGCTAATATTGCTATGCTAACCGCGATGACCAATGTATAGACGCACCTAATAAGATATAGTATCACGCCTTCCAACCACGTCACGCTGCACTGCTCAACAGCCAATCAGCACGGATCAACTACGGCGTGGACCAACTCAAGCATGGCGCACCATCCAACACTGACCTTGGTTGCTATGGACTGCTAGGTGTTGATTGCTACGGACTGTTAGGTGTTGGTTGCTATGGACTGTTAGGTTTTGCTTGCTATGGACTGCTAGATGCTTGTTGTTGTGCACTGTTAGGTGTTGGTTGCTATAGACTATTAGCTTTTGGTTACTATGGATTGTTAGGTGTTGGTTGCTATGGACTGCTAGGTGTTGATTGCTACGGACTGTTAGGTGTTGGTTGCTATGGACTGTTAGATGCCTGTTGTTGTGCACTGCTAGGTGTTGGTTGCTATAGACTGTTAGCTTTTGGCTATTATGGACTGTTAGTGTTTGTTGCTGTGTATTGTTAGGTGTTTGTTGCTGGACTGCTAGGTCTTGGTTGCTATGGACTGTTAGGCATTGGTTGCTATGCACTGTTAGATGCTTGTTGCTGCGTACTGTGCGGTGTTGTCGCTATGGACTGCTACCAGCACGCAAGAACCGCTTTTTCCCATGGAAACTGAACCAACAACGATCTCCAGACCTCAAATCCGTGTGTGAATATGTTCACTGAAGAAACCAAAGACATTGAGCCCACTTAAGCCCAACTTAGAAAGTAGCTATGCGTGGGATAAAAAAAATGCTTACATCAAAGTCAAACTTCCTGGAATACGTTGGCGTGAGCCACTGTACCGCTACAAGACACCGACAAGCTTAGCCAACCGCATGATCATACTCTCGCACGAATACGAGCGTGAAACCTCGACTATGCAGGTTATTGGTGCATGATAGTCACTCTGTGATAAGTCCAGGCAGTTCGCTGTTCGTCATCGCTAGTGGTCGTCAGAGGTCAGATCACTCGTCCACGTGACCTAGAGGTCGGCTAGCTCGTTTCCGTGACCTATAGCTTGGATAACTCGTTCCGTGACCTAGATGTCAGATAATTCGTCCCGTCGCTAAGGGGTAGGATACCTCGTCCCCGTGACTGAGACATCTAAATATTGATTTTAACGTAAGGGTGACAACCAATGGATTTTTGCGGTGAGCTTTACATTTTTTGTCGTCGAAAATCATACCATGTAGCAAATTACGAAAATGTTGTGGTCTTTCAAATAGACACATTTATATAATAGCGTGAGTGACGCGTGAAAGCAAATCAAGTCATGCATGCTTTGCGCCGTTAGAAAATGAGCTGTGGTCGAAACATAATCTAATTTTCCATTTTTTATCCCATAACATTTTGCAGGATGAGGAAATTTTTACCTTACACATCACATAAGTATGTACAATGCACTGAGTCTATGTGACCATCAAGGCATCAACGGAGGACTGGAGCCAACAAAAGCTATCATCAACATCTATGTGGTTTAGTCCATGTCAAAATCGGCCAGATATTTGGCTGATTCGGTTTCAGAATTCGTCGGTCAGCATTGTTGCCGTGAAAAATAAATGCGAAAAATAGCTGATTTCTAAAGAAAATGACATCCAATCAAAAGCACATGGCAGACAGGTAAAGCACATCCATTAATTGGACAACTAGCATGGCCTTCACCAACAATGTGGTGAAAAAGAAAAGCATCGAGAGGCTCATGCTTCTTCCCGATTATACGAAAAGCTCCATCCTTGGCCATTACGCCAGAGCCCCCCCCTCCTGTGTACACCCATAATAGTTGACTGTAGCATCGACACTACAACGTACCCTCCTCCATGTACACCCATGATAGCTGGCGGTAGCATCGACACTACAACGTACCCTCCTCCATGTACGCCCATGATAGCTGGCGGTAGCATCGACACCATAACGTACCCTCCTCCGTGTACACCCATGATAGCTGGCGGTAGTATCGACACTACAACGTACTCTCCTCCATGTACACTCATGATAGCTGGCGGTAGCATCGACACTACAACGTACCCTCCTCCGTGCAGCAGCCGAGTAATGTTACAACGTGCGGGTGACTGCCCAGGTCTTGCATGATCCTCAGCTCTCGCAGAAGATCCTGAAATGGCACGTGCAAATCAAACAGCAAAAATCGACAACGCGCCGACAGGCATGGGCTGATTTGGGATGGGCGCACCCCCGTACACATGCAACGCTTCTTGGGCAGCTCGGAGAAACTCGTTATCAATGGAGAGAAGAAAAAAACACTCTGCGGCTACAGACACCACGGACCAGTGTTGTCATGACAATGCCACGGACTAGTGTTGCCATGACGACCGCCCGTCACGCCATGAGATGCCGAGCCAGGGAAGTATGCAATTGCCGCAAGCGGCAGCCACGTTTCCCACAAAATCGAAGTGGATATTTGAATACCTCGGCCCAATGTCGTCGGAATGAAAGCAGGCGGCGAAAGGTTTCCAAGAAATTGTGGAAGTGGAAATGGATGTTGTTAAATGACAACTTCATGACGTCATCGCTGAGGAAAATCGTCGAGGTTGGGAATTTCTTCGATTTTCCATTCTTTAAAAATCATCTCCGAATGCAGGCGAAGAAGACGTGCTCAGCGAAGGATAAAGTTAGGAAACTGCGAACGGTTAACGTAGGAAAACAACACGCACACACGCAAAGCATGACATGCAATGTGTCATATGATGAACAAAACATCATGCTGATTTGTTTAAAGCTGAACTATCCATTGTCGTCTTGATTTATTTCAGCACCGCGTGCGAAAAGAGCTTAGTTTGTCAAAACAGCGCATGTACGTTCAAATCCGAACCAATTATTCATAACCGAAGCTGCTGCTTATATTATGCTCTAGCATGCCGTGCCGTGCGCCTCCACGTGTACACAGGTGATTCGTGATTCAGTGCTGAAGGGTGACTCGATCGGTCACGTCGAGGGTAAGCTCCAAGTCATGATTCCAATCGAAAGCTGTCCATGCACTCGTTACGAGGCATTTAATCAAAGATGCCGCAAAAGGAGACAACCGCCCGACCCCATGGCCTTGATTGCTTCATTCGTGGGATTGGATGCACAATGAATCGACTATGTCAAATAAAACCACGTCCAAATTGCACGCGTCTATCGACTGTTAAATTGATGCACGTGAAGCAAAAGGTAGCTATGAATATGTGGAAGGCAATGCATGCATTTCGATGAGATGAAATATCAACTGACCGTTCGAATGACTCATTACCTCGATATTGACTGTAGCTTTCACGGGACTCAGCTGCGTGGCAATGGTGCAAGAGATCGATCCTTCACGGCGCTTTGAATGGGCTTAATGAGCGGGACTCAGAGGAACGGGTGGCCGTGCCCTTGCTCTCAATCGACCTCGTCACTCAAAGGTTGGGTGAACAAAATATAAATATAAATAAAAATAACTGCGGAGCAAGCGAATGCGATCTAAATTGGACCAACGCATTAGTATATTTTGAGAGGCGGCGAATTATCATGGGCCGACCACTCAACAGCCAACTCACGTCGGTCATACCTGGCCGTACTTACTAATTGTACTTAACTAGCCGTGCATAAATGATCGTATTTGGTCGTGCTTGGCCTGGGTGCAGGAAGGACCGCTGGGGAATGTGCGCCTTTGTGATCTTCTTTAAGCGTCATATTAGGGAGGTAAAGTGGCCCAAGAAAACGACATATTTTGAGACGTTCACCCGCTCTTATTTCTTGGCATTCCAGAGTGGCGCCTGCTTACCTGTTTCTCCTTGGGTGTTGCGTTCTCCTTCACGTTCTTGACCGCGACGAGCAGTGTACCCTGATGACCCGCAATGTTGTCGACCTCTGACCTCCACACCTGGGAACCACGGCAAGGTCAAAGGTGAAGGATTATGGCGAACCCGGTGGTCAACTGATGGCTGATCGTGGAAATACCACGAGCATCAAGTTCACGACGCGTCTTCACATGGTGCTATTTGCTGCTGTAATGAAGCATTGGAAACAATTAGCCTCATGCTCAAAATTGGCAAGCCAATGTCACAAAAAATCATAGAGATATATTTCGGCTATCAGCCATCTTCCAGTCTCGGCACCACGTCGCCTAGACTGAAGACGACTCATAGCCGAAATATACCTCTAAAGTTTTTGACAGCGGTTTATCAATTGTTGCCCTGAGGCTAATTTTTATCATACTGATCATAATGTTGTTCATACATTTAGCGAGTTCCACCATCCGCTGTAATGAAGACTCAGTTAAAGTACATCTTATTATATTCAAGAGGACCTTTCCAAAGTGTAGAGATATTTAGCCACTCTAACGAAGTGGTCCGAACAAATCGAATTGAAACGAAAACGGTAGCAAGCATTACACTTTTGTTTATTTAATGCGATAGAAACGTGTGATAACCAATGGAATGAATACGGCAGTAAGTGGAACGCCGAAAGCCTCATAAATACTACCCGGACGGCGTATAAGAAAACAGGTTACACCTACCAAAAAATAATGTTACAAAGGTGATACCGTATATTCTGTACTTCCTGGCTTCAAAGCGAAAACATCGAGGTGTAGCTCGATGACTGATACGGCCTATCGATACCTGAGGTATCGGTATCGTACAGGTCTATCGATACCTGAGGTTTGCTCGATTTACTAACCATGTCAGGGCTACCTACCACTTGAGTACGAAGGTAATGAGACACGACAGAGCGAACGCGAGTGCAAGCGCGAGTGCGATAGAGCGAGAGGTAACGTTATATATATATATATATATATATATATATATATATATATATATATATATATATATATATATGTGTGTATAGAGAGAGAGAGAGAGAGCGAGAGAGAGAGAGAGGAGACAGATAACTACACATATGTTCTTCATGAGCCTGGTATGGTGGCCACAAGATGGCCAGTTCTGTGTGGAAGCTTGCGATGACGTCAGTCGGCCGATTTATGCCATAATTCCGATGACGCGGGCGGATTGAGATCGGGTCAGCGTGTGACGTTGTTTCTGGCCGTCTGCCATTCCGAGATGCTCCATAATTCCATCCCAGGTGACAGTGGCTTCATGATTTGGGGACGAATTCAAGGACGCAAGAAGCCTAAACCAGCCAGTCAGCCAAAGCCAGCAAGATTTGAGCCAGTTCCAATCGCTTCTTTCATGCAGAGGCTAACGTTAAGTGGTTTGAAATGTTGGTAGTGCAGGCGGTCTAAACGCGCTATGCAGTGTTCCACCCGTGGATTGTGTAGTGTTCCACCCGTGGACTGTGCAGTGTTCCACCCGTGGACTGTGCAATTGGCATCTGATGAACAGACACTACTTGCGTTGCCGTTTGATTGCATGTCGAACATCAAGCTACATCAACTGCAGCTCGACCACGCAACTTGTGAATGAAAGCAAACACAAGAACACCAAATAGTCCTAACCTTTTGAGCGAAAGAAACCTACCAACACTGCGATCTTGGGCTTCTAACTCGCTGAAATCACTATCGGAGTTTCCAAAAGTGCAGCAGGTTAGACAACAAAGCATAGATGGAGGAACAGAAGATGAGTTCACTATTCACACGTCTCCCACAAAGTCTACTACGCTACCGATCGCTAGTTTTTCACCAGAACTCCCTGCAGTAAAAACAATCGCCAATTGCGTTACAGCGTCGTTCTGATCGTCAACAGAAGTTGGAAGAACTGGCGGTTGCCCGGTGTGACACGTGTGGCAGTCTTTGGAATGTCACACGTGGTTACCCAGTCGTTAGAACCAGAAGAAGCCATCAGACTACGTTTGCTGATATCCGAACGGGCATTGGTAAGAAGCATGAGTGAACGTTCACTCCTGGTTCACTGCCGAAACATCCTGGTTTCGTACCCTGCTAATGTTAATTTATTGCTTTCCCTGTTCAGTCTGAGAATGCTCAGACCCGAACTCCCTCGGCTACGTGAGATATATCCAGCATTCCAGGCAGGATGCACTTATCCAGAGTATGTGACAGTCGGACAATGTTCTCGCTCCTCTGGCGTGGACTCTGGCTGGTATGTCACCGACACGGGAGTTCTCCGCCCCGAATGACTCTCGGTCGAAATAGTGATCCAAGTACCCCATTCCATCCGGATCAAAATTCCTGCATCCGCCTCTGCCCACAAACCTACGCATGTGAATTGTGGCAGTACACCACGCTTGAAAAAGCACACACCTACGCGCACTCACACGCACACGCAGAACAGGCAACGCGAAAGTAGGACAGCGGCGATACAAGATCCGCAGCAAAGAGGGGACAGGAGCACGCTTTCGAACCATCATATGCTTAACATTCCACCATTAGAAGTCGTACGGAATGCAAGACCGAAAGCGCCCATTCACCTCCTCCCCACCCCGCTGACAACCGCCCACCTGGCCTCACCAGCCCGCCACACCCTCACGACCGTGGTGAAGTGCACGACGGTCACGTGAACGTAAACTCCCCGCCCGCGCACATGAATGCCCCGTAAGCAGGCCGGTTTTCGAAACACAGCTGCGTCTAATGGCACCCAGTGAGCTCGTGTTCAGTAAACAACAATAATTTCACGCTTGTTTTGAACGCAAGCTAGATAGTATCAACTCAATTAGCAATATGCTGCTCGGGAGGGATAAGTTACGTCCCATGGGTTGATTGCCTGCGGCGTTTCGTTATTTCGGTGATGTTTTCATCAGCGGAGCACGCCTGTCAGATCTGGCCAGATTGTGTCGTCGTATCTTTTTCAACAGGTTGAAATACTCTCAGGGTTCAGGTGTGACTCCTCCACTCCAGAACAATCGCTGTCTGCCAGTGTCCTCCACCTGGATGTTTACGCAGCTTACATTTCGTAGCTCTACAGCTCACATTTGGTAGCTCTACAGCTCTGTTTCCACGAGTAACGAGGTGCTATGTTCAGCATCAGCATTCCAACAAACACATTGTGTCGGCTTGTTTTCAAGAGACTGACTGATGAAAATGTGCAGGAGAGAAATGCGATAGATGCGATATGGCAGGTAAGATAAGATGGTGTAGATTTTCATTAAACAAAGACACGAACAGATAGTTACTGTACTTGGAGCCAGCGGTGACAATGCCTTAGCCGACACGTTCCGAAAGGCTATGAAATTGCTCACGAACTTATCAGACAGAATCTCTCGAAATAGCGCAAATGATTAATAAAGAGTACACATGGATAATACTTATGCTCTTATCACTAAATGGAACAGCTGGCTGCTCGATTAAGTACTGCTCACAGTGGGGAATAGATAAGCATTGCACCAGCTTCAAGTGAGAACGCAAGTTAGATACATTCCTGCCATTGCCATGTTCTACAACTCCATGCAATTATGAAGAGAAATGCGGAGGACATATGTGATGTCGGATACGGATATGAGTTTCCTTATGACTCTTTTTCTGAGCTGTCTCTGCGAGCTGCCAGTCATCGTTGCATTCTCTGAGGATCTTTGCGGGTGGTACTGCCAGTGCCTTTCTTAGCGACACCTTGCTTCAGATATACGAAATGCGAGATGGCATGAAAAGAGTTCGGAAAGAGGTGAATGCTGTACTGGGAATTGTGTTTTAGCCAACCACGCCACCGCACGTTGAATGGGCGCTACATAACCAGCAGCAGTTGATGCGCCCCTAAGCCCAAATAATAAATCAATCAATCAGTCACCGCACATTGCGCGATATGGAGAAAGGATTGGCAGAGGCGGAGGCGGAGGGGGAGCGGGAGGGGGAGGGGGGCAGACCGGTTGCAGTTGCGGTCACGGCGCAAAAACGAGCCGTGCTCTCGGCGAGCGCGGCCCGCTGGAGGGGAAGCTGTGTTGGCCAAGGCCAGGCCAGAGTGGCACCTCTCTGTGGTGGCAAGTGGCATGTCTCCGGGTCAGAGTGGCACGTCCTCGCTCGACGGCAATCAAGCACGCGCAGAGGAACACTGACAGGGCACAGAGCACTGAGCACTGAGCACTGACGCACAGTACGCCAGTCATGGTGTGGAGCTAGACGCAAGCCTGAAGAAACGCATGCCTGCAGTGCCGCGAAATTTCGGCTGAAGTCTGAGCAGCATTGTGACGTCATGGTCAGCAATGACGTCACGGTAAGAAAATTGATCCGCGCATCCAAACGAGAAGCAATAAAATCGCCAATATGTCGGCCATAGGAATGCCACCTGTCCCACGGCAGTCCACTGTCATTTACTGCCTTCCTGGATTAATGCAATGTTGCGAAGAACAAGGACTCAGCTAATGCATGTGTCCATGTGCATTAGTTTTTACGGATACGTGCGTCCACAAAGCACGCGACTATTCTTGTGCGAACGTACAGGATCAGAGGCGGATACAGAGGGATCACTGTGGGGCATGTCCCCACATGAGCAGGTGATTTCCATCCGATCGGGAAAGGCGCCACTTCAGGAAGGCTCGAGTGCATCCCTCCTCTCCACAAATGTTTCGGCCGAAGGCGCCCCTTGAAGAAATGTGGTCCTCCCCATGATACTTCCTGGACCCGCCTGAGTGCAGGGCGAGTGTCGAGTGTCAGCAACGGAGCCGAACAAGCAGTGGGCAACGTCGGGAGCAGAAGAACATGGCGTGTTTAGGACGCATTCAATTGCCAGACCACATAGCGTCGCTATCCTCTCACGCCGATTGGTCGCGGGTGGACTCGGCAATCGCGCCGGTTGCGGGATTCGAACCCACGCGCTTACGATCGAGAGTCCAACGCCCTTCCGACTGGGCTTCCGTGACCACGAGGAACGCCAGGAAGTTTCGATCTTCGGCACTGTTGCGGCTCGTCGCCGGCTATATAGACCGCAACACAGATAATGGAGGGTGAAGGCAGGTGATAAGATAGCACAGGGATGCCGATGGAGAAGGGGACGGTGGTGATACATCAGAGGCAAGACAAGGTGGCTCGCCAAAGCCAACAATAACACGACAGGCCACAGTGATAGCTGCTGGTGCATTGGTCTCGCTTCGCTGTTGTGCGGTTTCGCGTTGCCATGTTCAGCACCAGTTTGATTTAGGATGATTGTCGACTTCCTGTCCCACGAAACTTCCACCACCATTCTTGAGGGCTGAAATTGTGTAGTTCTCTTGCAGCGATAAAAAGTGAGGTAAAAATGTGCTACTTGGACCCGAGTTTCTAGATATTTCCGTCTGCCTGCTTGCCACTACTCGGCAGGTAATAAGAGACTATTTTTGTCACCTCCGAAAGGTCGAAAAAGAGACACGTCTACGTTTTAACTACGTGAAGGAAACACCTGAGCTGACAGCACATCGCTCAACAAGCCGATTCCTTCGATGCGGTGTTGCGTCACCGAGCACACATGCGAAGCGGCTTTCCGACAAACACCGACTCGCAATGAAGCACACCGTCGCAAAGCGCCTCAAGTAGCGACAGCCTGCCGTCAGACCGCACGACCGACAGCACGATAATGCCGCAGGTTCGCACCGCGCCGGACTACACGTATTAAGAAGAGCGTCGCCATTAATAACGAGCAAGGTCGCAGCTGGGAACCGACTCACTTCAACGGGAACATATTCAGCAAAGGAGCGAGCCGCGCCGACCGTGGTTCCGTCGTCCGGCTGATTTACGGCACCATGTGACTGTGAAATTGCTGATGATCACGCAGTTTAGAAGGAAAGAAATAGCTCGATCGTGCACGAACTACAACGTGGTGCTTTCAAGGTGCTACTCAGTTGACGATAGATCTCGGGACAAATGCTCGTACAGCCCGTCAATTAACACAGCCAGCATCTACGAACATGGCATGATTCATGGGTTAAGGTCAGACCATTGTCACTTGGGTGTCCGTTGGGTCAACTGTTTGTCTTGCTAGAGTTATCTAAGATGCTTTGCTGCACTAAAGTCTGCCAACACAAATATCGAAGCACACGTTATGAACGTCGGAGGTAAATCGTACTCAGCCTGCGATACAAAAGAAAGACACTTCTGCTGTAGTGCTGTTGAATCTACAAAATACTTGTGCTGAAGTCGTGACTGAACTAGTTGCAGATTTCATGCGATTTTCTGTCGAGACATTGTGTGATCCAAAAGAACACGAATACGCATCAATTACAATATAAGCCATACACCATGTGATGTTTTGAGTACCGAATCAGCCGCCATCATGACGACATCTTTCAACTTTCGCATTCCATCAGGGTGTACTTCAGTAAAACATTAGATTAATCCAAGTGCATGATGACTTTCTGAAGTTCAATCAAGGCGAACGAAGGTTCCGAAATGCACTGCGTAAGCTTAGGCATATTGCACCAAGGACTGCACTGTGGCGAGCACAACACGATGCGGTGAGGAAGCGAAGCCGCCTGCTCCGTGTAGTCAGTCGACTATGCCGTGGAGCAACCCAGAGAAAATGGGCGAGGGGGGCCGGTCCTCTCTAACACCTAAAAATTACCAACGACAAAACACCTAAAACACCAAAAAATTACCACCCACACTCACATCTAGACGCTCAGCGGCAGGCGTTGAACCACGTCATTTTCAAGATGAATTCTGATTAAGGTGCGATTAATTCTACCTCGTCATAGCTGAAAACGACACTCCTCGCCAGATTTGAAGCTCCTAATACGAGACCCGTGTGCAGCGTCTGTGAGGATGAGCAGGTTCTCCGTGCACTTGACACGCATGCACACTTCACATGCCTGACACACTTGACATGTATGACACACTTGACATGTGTGACATACCATGTGTCACCAACAGGGTAGTAGAACACCGGAACCAGCTGCCAGAAACCATTGTCAGTAGCAACACACTGAACATCTTTAGGAACAGCATAGACAATCATTATAAGAATAGGGGGCTTGTTTTTCTGTATTCCAGGGAGAGTTGATCAACACATTTGATGGACACTGGTTCAGTGTACAGAGTGCAACCAAGAAGGGCCCTTGTGGCTCATAGTTGCACTGATCTTTTATGTCTTTTATGTATGACACACCTACCATGTATGCCGACGTGTCCAGCATTTCACACAACGCGTGGAGCCGCGGACATCAGCGGGTTCCGGTGACCGGCGGTTCCGGTGACCGGACCGGCGGACATTATTGCCGACAAGCCTACCACCGTCGTCCGAGCTCACCGCCGAGTCGGAAGCCTGGGCGCGCTTCGTCTATCTAGCAGTATCCAATGGTGGTCACTTGGATTCGATTCAATTTTACTCGGATTCATTGGACCAATTTTACCTGAGCTGTTGCTGATGGCGTTGGTGTTGCGGAAATTATTGCAGGTGAATGTGGAAAATCTGCATGTTTTTCACTCACTCAAATGTTTGCTCCGTTGTACTACGTTAACTAATAGTAGCTATAAATGCATGCTATTTTATCGCAAGACACCATCAGATTTGTAGGATACGAGTAAATAAAAAGCAATGAATATTCGTGCTTGTACATACGAATTTCCGATACTGATACGCTAAGCACTGTATACCGATGCTACAATACTTCTGATACTACACTCTGTCTACCGATACCACAATAATACCACAATACTTCTGATACTACACACTGTCTACCGATACCACAATAATACCACAATACTTCTGATACTATGCACTGTCTACCGACACTACAATAATACTATAATAATTATGATGCAACACACTGTCTACGGACCACCACACAAATACTACATAGTTATGTGGGCTTTTGGGCGCGTCGACCATGTTGATCACATAGCACACAAATAGTACAATAGCTCTGATACAACACACTGTCTACCGATACTACAATAATACTACAATACTTCTGATACCACACCGTGTCTACCAATACTAAAATAGTCCTACAATAATTCTGACACTGTACCCTGTCTCCCGGCAGACGAGCGGACCTCACCTGACCAAAGTGTCCTTCTCCAAGAATGCTCTGCAGTCTCAGAGTCGCTCGAGGGTGTTCCCATCGTCTTCGTCTGGCCAGGGTGTCGAGTACCTGCACACACAAACATACATACATTATACATGTGCACCCACAAACGTACATCCACTGTGCATGTGCACACACAAACATGCATAAATTATGCATGTGCACACACACAAATGAATCAATTGTGCATGTGCACACATGAACGTGCCTTCATTGTACTTGCGCGCACACAAATATACATCCATTGTACATGCACACATGCAAACACGCATCCATTGTACATGTGCACACAAAAACATACATAAATTATACATGTGCACACATGTGCATACAAACATGTACCCATTGTACATGTGCACGCAAGCGCACACGGATTGCAAATATCGCATAAATCCACCCCAATGAACATGCACACACAAATATGCGCTCATATAAGCACGCACAAATATCCACCCACTTCGCACCATGCGCACGCAAAGAGGTTGCGATTGCACCGGCACACACAAACACACCATCACTGTGCCGGTACACACAAACACACCATCACTGTGCCGGTACACACAAACACACCAACACTGTGCCGGTACACACAAACCACCATCACTGTGCCGGTACACACAAACACACCATCACTGTGCCGGTACACACAACCACACCATCACTGTGCCGGTACACACAAACACACCATCACTGTGCCGGTACACACAAACACACCATCACTGTGCCGGTACACACAAACGCACCAGCGTTGCACCGGTGCATACAAATATATAATGTATCTGTGCACATGTGCACATACTCATTGTAGACGTATTCACAAGTACGCACCCATCGTACATGTGCACAAAGATACACCCATAATATCTGCACACACAAACATACCAACGCTGTGCCAGTTCGCACGCAGACATTCACTTACTGTACCTATACGTACAGCCATGCACTCACTGTACCTGTACACAAGGACGTGGATGCATTGCACATGCACGTACAAACACACGCTTGGTGTACTTGTGCATACAAACACGTATTACCCGTACACACAACAGCCATTGCATTAGCATGCATAGACATACACCCAGCGCGCCTTTTTGCTGCTGTTTGTGGCTTTACGACGCGCTAAGCAGCTCAGGCCATACGGCGTCGCCTGCCTCTCATCCTAGCAGGGAGAGCGGGCACAGTGAAAATCGAACGCCGTGCCTCTGGTTTCCCAGAAACCCATTGCACGTGCACACCTGATACACACCTAATATTTTGAGGCACGTATTTGCTGACGACATCTGATTGCTACCCAGGCGTAAAATTGTCCTACCTGGCTCCTCAGTCTACACTCATTTCAGAATCGCACACTTCAGGCAACACCAACATCAATGCCGCTGGCACATGTTACTGGGTCTTCACATTTCCGTACGAAAATAATGCACCGATGTCAAATTATACCACATAAAGCGTACATAATCGCATGCGATGTACAAAGCATGCCCCTAGTACGCCTAGATAGATAATCGATGCCAGCACAAACTGACGCTAATTGTCCGGAATGTGATGGGGTATTCGTTTTCAAATTGACGATACATGTACCAGATAACTAGTCATAAATAACGTGTGTACAGCAAATTTGCCGCTTCGATGAAATAGGCTGACACCAGTGTTCGGATCGACACCAACTTGCGTGCGAAACCTGAGGCATGTTTGTGTTATACATGCAATGCATGCATGGTGCATGCGTGAACATGCAATGTCTGTTTGCATCATGCCATGCATGCATGCATGCAAGCTGAGCCTGCGTGGGGTACACCACTCCTGGTGCCCATTTGAGACGAAAAGGTGTCCCTTTAGTGTGCTCGAGTGCACTCTCCCCCTCCCCCCCCCCCCACGCTCAACGATTTTTTCTGCTGAAGGCGCTCCTCCGAGGAAAAGTTCCCTCCCTACCCATAAGAACTCCAGGACCCGCCCCTGACCGGGCTAACTGTTCTCCTAGCGTTGACCTTTCGGCGACATTGGCCGATATCTTTGATGGGCTACGAATGAGTCAGAAACCACAAACGATGCACACTGAAGCTGAATAGCAAGCAGGGCCTGCACGGCTTCCGCGGCTTCTACGGCTTCCACGCTACCGTGCATAGCCAGCATCCACTATGTGATACATAATGTGCTAATAAACCCAAAGTCGAACAATATATTGGCATGTTACAAGACCAGTTTTGCAATTATTATCAATAAACCGTTCAGATAGTTCACGTTTACGTTCTGATTATCATCCGTACTCGACAAAGGCGATCTCAACGACGACAAATCACGCAACGTGTGCAAGGCAAGTGAAGCAAATTGTGCACATCTCATGTTCAAGGGTAGAAGCCGTGGCCGGATAGATCTGTGGGCAGCTTAATCGGCGCAGCGGTCACGGACGGATCCAGGAATTGTCATGGGGGCACCCGCCTGCTGGGGCGCCATTGCTTCGGGGGGGGGGGGGGCACCGTGGAAGTCCCTGGAGGGACGGCCTTCGGCTGAAAATTCGTTGAGCGGTATGCACTGAACATGCACTGAACAAAACTGCACTGATTCGAGTCTTTTCCTCTCAGGAGAGCACCTTTTCCTCTCAAGTCGGTGCCTATTCCTCTGGGAGGGGCGCCTTTCATGAGATAAAAAAAAAATCCGCTGAGCGGAGGGGGAGAGGGGGCTGCACTCGGCCCTTCGCGAAGGGGCGCCTTCTCCCGTCTTATGGGCGCCTCTTCTCCACGGGAGAGGCACATGTCCCCAGTGCCACCCTCTGTATCCAATCCTAACCGAAGTCTAGATCTCTGGGCTGGGGAAGGACAACAGGCGAACTGGAAGTCTCGCCAGGCGGCTGGCGGGTCACCGTGTTGTGCCGCGGTGGTCTATACCGGTCACCGTGTTTTGCCGCGGTGGTCTATACCGGTCACCGTGTTGTGCCGCGGTGGTCTATACCGGTCACCGTGTTGTGCCGCGGTGGTCTACACCGGTCACCGTGTTGTGCCGCGGTGGTCTACACCGGTCACCGTGTTGTGCCGCGGTGGTCTACACCGGTCACCGTGTTGTGCCGCGGTGGTCTACACCGGTCACCGTGTTGTGCCGCGGTGGTCTACACCGGTCACCGTGTTGTGCCGCGGTGGTCTACACCGGTCACCGTGTTGTGCCGCGGTGGTCTACACCGGTCACCGTGTTGTGCCGCGGTGGTCTATACCGGTCACCGTGTTGTGCCGCGGTGGTCTATACCGGTCACCGTGTTGTGCCGCGGTGGTCTACACCGGTCACCGTGTTGTGCCGCGCTTTATGTTCGTATGTTGTTTACATTTTGGGTTTGGGTTTGTATGTTGTGTTGCATTTTGTAGTAGTATTTCGTGTTGTATTTGGTGTTTGTATGCTTTGCTATATTTTATCTCGCATTTTGTGGTTATATTATGTAGATGAATTTTGTGTTGTATTTTGCATTTGTATTTCGTGTTGTATTTTATGTTTGTATTTTGGGTCCATACGCTGTATTTCGATTTGTGTTTGAATTGATGGCACCTGCTGGCAAGGTATGACACACACATCCACTGGACAGTGCACTGTCCAGTGGATGTGTGTATACGCGATATTAACGCGACAACGCGTTAATAGTCACTGTATCCATGGATACAGTGACTATTAACGCGTTGTCGCGATGTGATGAGTGACCCAGGTAAGGCACGATGTTTGCTCAAGATGTGACATCCACGTTTACGCAGGATGCCACATCCATGTTCCCTCGGGATATAACATTGATTAGGGGGTTTCAGTTTCTTTGTTTGTCTTTTTGGAGTATCTTCCCTGCATGCGCTTAACCCAAGTGGCGTCCTGTGACTGTTAATTGGCCTTAAACCTTTATGACTTGATGAACTTATGGAGCTGATGTACTGCATTAGGGCTCAATATAACTCATGGTGTAGAATGCCATGGCGTAATATAATCGAACGGCTGCATTTAGTATCCTAATGGATGCTTTGTTTCGCCGTACTTTGCCACATGATAGCGCATAGCCGCGCCTTTCAGCATTGCATGCAAGAATGCATTTTATACTGTGAAGTAATTGCTGGCATTGTTGACTTGCATTGCTTTATTGCACCAGCGGCAGTATGGCCGCCGGTGTTGGTACTCGAGAGACGGTCTAGGGCTAGCCCAGGCAGGGCCCAGTGACCACCACCACACAGGCGGGCAGTGGGGTGTTGGTACTAGAGACGGTCTAGGGCTAGCCCAGGCAGGGCCCAGTGACCACCACCACACAGGCGGGCAGTGGGGTGTTGGTACTCGAGACAGTCTAGGGCTACCCCAGGCAGGGCCCAGTGGCCATCACCACACAGGTGGGCAGTGGGGTGTTGGTACTCGAGACGGTCTAGGGCTAGCCCAGGCAGAGCCCAGTGACCACCACCACACAGGCGGGCAGTTGGTACTAGAGACGGTCTAGGGCTAGCCCAGGCAGGGTCCAGTGACCACCACCACACCGGCGGGCAGTGGGGTGTTGGTACTAGAGACGGTCTAGGGCTAGCCCAGGCAGGGCCCAGTGACCACCACCACACAGGCGGGCAGTGGGGTGTTGGCACTAGAGACGGTCTAGAGCTACCCCAGGCAGGGCCCAGTGACCACCACCACACAGGCGGGCAGTGGGGTGTTGGTACTAGAGACGGTCTAGAGCTATCCCAGGCGGGGCTCGGCCACCACCACATCGGCGGGCAGTGGGGTGTTCGTACTCGAGACAGTCTAGGGCTAGCCCAAGCAGGGCCCAGTGGCCACCACCACACAGGCGGGCAGTGGGGTGTTGGCACTAGAGACGGTCTAGAGCTACCCCAGGCAGGGCCCAGTGACCACCACCACACCGGCGGGCAGTGGGGTGTTGGAACTAGAGACGGTCTAGAGCTAGCCCAGGCAGGGCTCGGCCACCACCACACCGGCGGCCGTCGGGCAGGAGTCGCCGCCGGCGCGGCTGACAACTCTGGTGACGTAGCCTTCCCTGAATTGTTCCTGAAGTAGCACCTGAACCGCATCCACTATCATATTGAGTCTTGGCATACCGTCGCCACGTGCTCTATGCACATTGTGTCACATAATTTGCCTTGTAGACTCTTAAGGTAGCGGAACTGGAGAGGGTCGAAGTCAGGCCACGACCTCGTCTCGACGAGGCTTTTAGATTCTCATTGAAACATTTCGCACAAACAAACCATGGAAGATAAAATCAACAGCGAATTATCTGTGTATACACAAATGGTTAAAAAAAACTGCAAGAAAAGCAAAATGTGATCCCAGGTCAACTTTATGGGTCAAATCAGGGAATGAACTAGAACAATGTATACTTGTACATAACCGTTCTACTGATCTATATATCCCGGCATTGACCGGGCTCCTCAGCAACACACCACTGGCTGGGTGGGGTGGGTAAATATTGTCCCCAGCTTATCTCAGGAACGGATAGACTGACTTCAAAATTTACACGGCAATCGATAGTGTCATGACGTGCGGTCCCTGGGAACTCAAGAAATTGTGTCTTAAATGCATATTGAGGTCGTCCCGCCGCTGCGAGACAATCCGCCGCTAAGCCGAGCCGACATGATACATACTTCGATACATTTCAAGCCATAATTCAATTGCTTTTTTAAAAAATGATAATTGTTGAACATTTGGCACAGTCATTCTTCATAGTCATTTCTTGGACAGTTTGATTCCTTTCTTCTCCGGAAATTATGTACTGAAAGGTAACACGTTCGAGATACGTTTCTACCATTCTTTATTACTAATTGTAACATGCTGATGTTTCAAAGTGAAATAAGAATACCAAACGACATATGTCAATTGCGTACTAAGTAACTGTCGCCTCTTCGACATCAGACTTCGACATCAGACATCTTCGACAATATCTTCGTACGTTCGATATTTTTATGTCATTTTGTGTGCATCGATCCGTTTTTGCAAAGAATTGTCAAACAAGACGTCACCCTGACGTCTCTTACGCCTGACCTATCGTTACTTTATATTTTTTCTCTGGGAAAAAAACAAAATAATTCATCCGGTGATCAATGATGAGATTCATCACCTATTGACAATTCAGTGGAGATGTCTCGGCCTGTTTTAAAATTAATGCGAATATTCGACAGGGGAGGGTGCACCCCCTGTGAGGGCACCCCTCCCCCCCCCCCCCTGGGAGGGGCAGATTTGACCCAGTCCCAGTCAATTCCGGAATATACCAGGACTGCTCTGCTGTACCGGCGGGCAGCAGGTTCACCGTTGCTGGCACCCAAGACGTTCCAGAGCCACGCCAGAAGCACCCCCCCTCCCCTCCCCACACGCCGGTCGCCCGCCGGGCAGGATCCGGCGCCTGCGCAGCAGACGACCGATGACGTCACTGGGGGTGGTCGGCCGGCGCGCCTCGGCCGCGGGTCGGAGGTGACCGGGTGTGATGGGGACCGGGTGTGCCGGGCGCCGCGGGGCGCCCGTCTCCCGCGGCGTGCGCCAGACGAGCCGCCGCGACATGGCGCCCCGCCTGGCGCCCCGTCCGCCACACCGCGCCACCGCTCGCCTCCGGGGCTCTGAATTATTCAACTCGGGGTCCCGCCAGTGCGTATTTGTGATTCGTTCTTGGTGGTGCCGGAATTGCCGCAGGCTACGGTTCATGGGCGTGCGTTTGGGCACGCCTGGATAATTAGGCCTTCCGATTCCGATCCTCAGCCGGTGTCGATTTATTCGACCATTGTGATTTATTCGAATGTTGTGATTTATTCGAACATTATCGCCATTGTGACTGTTTCCCTGACTTTGCACCGCCATCCCGCCTCATTTTCCACCGAGCAGTCATTGACAGTGCACCCAGAACAGGCGGCACTGGACTCTCTCCTGTTGGGTTGGAATACGAATCCAGGCTGCAAATATGGAAGGACCCAAAAGGGGGGACGATTACAATTGACTCCCCTTGCACCCGGTTTGGCCATCCACGGAACTTCACCCATCCACGTGCAAGCTCAATCAGAAGAGGAAGACAAGACGTTTTGGGTGATTCCTCTTGCGGACAAAGCATGGAGCTAGGCGCTGCCGGTCACCACGCTTATTCCTATCTAGTCGAGAACAAAAGTGAATGCGGCCAAGACAACACCGGCCACCGGCACTGCAGTGGGCGGAGAAAGTCGCCGCACTGCTTGACCGAACCTCCGGCTCACAGAACTCACCAACATTCGGACCACCACCTGACCAGAACGTGAACCACACGATGCGGTATTCTTGGCGCGCTTTTACCGCGCCAAAAACACCGTTCCGCACCAGTTGCGGGCACGAGCCGGCACGCGCCACGCCGTCCGCCAGCCGCCTGCCGCCGGCGTATCCACCCACCATCGGCCACCCACCGTCAGCCACCCACCATCAGCCACCCACCATCAGCCACCCACCATCAGCCACCCACCATCAGCCACCCACCATCAGCCATCCACCATCAGCCAACCACCATCAGCCACCCACCATCATCAACCCGACGTGTCGTAAAACCAATGACCAACCAACCAACCCACCGTCATCCACCCACCGTCAGCCAACCACCATCAGCCAACCACCATCAGCCAACCACCATCAGCCAACCACCATCAGCCACCCGCCATCAGCCAACCACCATCAGCCACCCACCATCAGCCACCCACCATCAGCCACCCACCATCAGCCAACCACCATCAGCCACCCACCATCAGCCACCCACCATCAGCCACCCGCCATCAGCCACCCGCCATCAGCCAACCACCGTCAGCCACCCACCATCAGCCACCCACCATCAGCCACCCACCATCAGCCACCCACCATCAGCCACCCACCATCAGCCGCCCGCCGCCACGACCACCATCGACCGATGCCGTGCCGCCGCACGGTGTGGCGCCGGCGCCAGTTTCCCGCCGGTGCCATGCGGCACGCCGGTACGAGTCGGTCGGCACGTGACGTGGCCCGTGCACGGCGCACACGACTCCAGATATGCCGACGTGACACTGCAGAGTGCAGACTGGAGCCGCAGCAAGCGTGCCGGCTTTCCCGTGTCGCTTTCTCTTCGCCTGGCGCGCATTGTTGAGCTGCTCAGGATTTGTGACGTGTGTGGGGATTATTGGGCAGGGGGCAAGTTTCTGAAATGACTGTGGTTTTCCAAAACGTTTTTTACAGTAGGATTTAACCCATCAATTGAACGTTGGAAACCATTCACAATGAAAACAGCATCTGCGGCAATCTTCGCCGGTGCAAGCACATGACCTTATAGTAGAGCTCATGCAGTACTTTTGGCGCTCAAAACCAGTTAGTGCTCGCACAGTGTTGGTCAGTTCAATAGCTACCTCAGCTGTACCCATTAATATAAGGCGGTTTCACGCGTGCACTAGCGGGAAGTAATCGTCATGGCATCCCAATGGCGGGGTCAGGGCATAATAATTACGTTGATCAGAAAGCTTTTAGTCTGTAGATTGGACCAATTTATGATATCAATAAACAAACAGAGTAGGTTCAGTTACCTAATACGACAAGTTTTTGGACTAGTAACAGCTTGTTTATGCACAAACCCTGAAAATGTACACCCACATCCGCGCCTGGGACGTCATCTAGTCGGAAATCTGGAAGTCAGACCAAGCGAGCCTGACTTCGGAAGTAAACTCGATGACAACAGCTGTTTGTCGAATTCAGCGGTCTTCAAATGCCAAATTTTCCGAGCACTCGACCCCTCTGATCAATATCGCCAGCCAACTCCAACTCCAGTAAGTGATTGGCCCTTTATGATAGCTGGGACGAATCATAATCCACGTTTCAAAAAATGACGTCATTATTTGTGCTCTGATTCCATCATTTACGGCTGAAATATGTCAGGCGAGCCAACAAAAAAGTTTGTCTCAGATGCGCATATTTTGGACGTGTTGCGGTCTTTTGGGTGCTGTAAACAATTCATGCTTTGTTCTTTCTTGCGAGTATGATATTCAAAGACAAGGATCAATTGCCCCCCCCTCAGTAGGGGTTATTCATGTAGGAGTAGAGCAACATTTAAAAACGGAGCCACGTATGGTGCGGTACAGCGGATGCCGTTACAACTGTAAACAACCCGCTTGTAAAGTGGAGAGAATTTCATATTTTCGGGAGCGTCAAGAGGGAATCGTAGCATCTGGAAATGATGTATTTCAATATTTATTCATAATACTGGTACTTCACAGCCTTAAAATAAAACATAAAAGGAAAAATATTCATCCGCAGGATATATACTACCGCTTTCTCCCTAATATTGCATATTTGCTGATAATCCAACGGCAAATTTATGTTTTATCCGACAACTCCTACCTCCCGGCCATGATGCCAAATGCGGCCAGATTGGCTAGTTGTTTCTGTGAATTGAGCGCTTTTTTCAAACAGTGCCACAATTTGAATATGTTGGTTAAGTTTAATATTGAATTGATTACTTCATAGTTAAAACTTCTTGAACATTCCATATATACAGATAAATTACATATATTTCAATGATATGCCCTTCATACTAGACGAAGTCATCGACATTGCATCCCGGTGCTTATTGGCCGTCGTGAAAAGGGCTATTGTAACCCTCGCTCCAAGCAGAACATTGAAATAGATAGCCAACTTGAACATGGCGGATATTGTAACGTCCACGTCAGCATAGAACTGGCTGTTTTGTCTTCTCTCACGCATCACCTTCCGCATTCGTCCACGAGCGATCACCTTAACTTGACCTTGACCTTCTGTGGTGTGACGTCGTGAGCACGGGGTGCACGCCCGACGCTAAAGGTTACGGAATGAGGTGTGGTCCCCTGCCTCTTTGGGTACCTGGGCACCCACATCACTGTGCAGGCACTCACAATCTATCGCGGCGGCAGCCATGACATGGGGACATTGGGACATGGGTGACATAACCGCTATGCGCTATACATGGGGACAAGTCGGATCAGACTGACTGAAAACCTACTTCAACTCGCACAGCTTTGAGCTTTGGTCGACTCCCAACATGGCTGCTGCCTAGACAGGGAAGATGCATCGCCGGCAACCTCCCTGCCTCCTCAGAACCATGCACAAACCGCGGAACATAAAGCCAAACAAATCTGCAGTGTTCAACTTCAAGGATATTGGATGGCTCCACAAGGCGCTTGAGGCACGAGCATGACAATCATAATGGGCACTAATGAATTGCGCACTCAAACCGCACTCAGCCGTGGTGACCATGTGGTCGCAGATTAAGTGGCGTACGCGGCAGTTGCGGCGAGGCATGATCGCCTGTACTGCACAATCACGATGACTGCGTCAGAGGGAAACGATAAAGAGCACGAGAGCAATGGAGCAATAGAGTAATAGAGCAAAAGAGCGATGGAGCAATGGAACAATAAGGCAATAAAGCAAAAGAGCAATAGAGCAATAGAGTAATAAAGCAAGAGAGCATGAGAACAAGAGAGCAGGAGAACAAGAGAGCAGGAGAACAAGAGAGCAGGAGAACAAGAGAGCAGGAGAACAAGAGAGCAGGAGAACAAGAGAACAAGAGAACAAGAGAACAAGAGAACAAGAGAACAAGAGAACAAGAGAACAAGAGAGCAAGAGAGCAAGAGAGCAAGAGAGAGAGAGAGAGAGAGCGCGAGAGAGCGAGAGAGCGAGAGAGCGAGAGAGCGAGAGAGCGAGAGAGCGAGAGAGCGAGAGAGCGAGAGAGCGAGAGAGCGAGAGAGAGAGCGAGAGAGCGAGAGAGCGAGAGAGCGAGAGAGCGAGAGAGCGAGAGCGAGAGCGAGAGAGCGAGAGAGCGAGAGAGCGAGAGAGCGAGAGAGCGAGAGAGCGAGAGAGCGAGAGAGCGAGAGAGCGAGAGAGCGAGAGAGCGAGAGAGCGAGAGAGCGAGAGAGCGAGAGAGCGAGAGAGCGAGAGAGCGAGAGGATAGAGATATATATATATAGATAGAGATAGAGAGAGAGAGAGAGAGAGAGAGAGAGAGAGAGAGAGAGAGAGAGAGAGAGAGAGAGAGAGAGAGAGAGAGAGAGAGAGAGAGAGAGAGAGAGAGAGAGAGAGAGAGAGAGAGAGAGAGAGAGAGAGAGAGAGAGAGAGAGAGAGAGATGGAGAAAGAGGGAATAGAGAGGGAGAGACAGGAGGAGTTCATTCATAGGTACATGGGGAACGGCGAAACAAATTAAAGACGAAAATAATCAAGTCAAAAATTAGAACTACGATTCAAAGACAGTCGTAGAAAAAACACTCTGGGTCCAAATTCTATGCCTAAATGTAAAATGTGTTCCAAGAACGCCATACTTTCTGTCCTTTGTCTTCTTTTGTGGCCATAGTAGAAATTTAACGGAATAACGTCAAGCATTTGCCAATGTAGTTCTCTTATCAAGTAGAATTGTCGCAGTAATTGAAGTAAATAAGAATGCGAAATAACTATACCTTTATTGTAGTTGCATAGTTATAGGTGGATGATCGATATTAGTCGATTGTTTAAACCTTCGCGGAAACTTGAGGGCGTCTAGCGGTTTACTAGTTTTGTGATTTTTAAACAATGTCAAAATTAAGCACAGTATACTAAATGTAAGACATAAAGAACCTTGACACCATGTGATTGGCTTCAAATTATTTATCTAAGACGGCGCCCGGAAGCATTGATATTTACGTGTTGGAAATACAATAGGACAACGCCGCAGATTCATTACTTTAGATGAATCGACAATGTGGCTACATATTCCCTAATTTTTTATTCATAATGACTGCGACGTCAATAATTAGATACGTACCCACCTAATAGGACCGGATCAATGAAATTTTATAGGAAGAGGGCATTAGTGTGGGGAAGCCCTACGGCTAAAAATTGAAAATCCATTGAGGGACGGGGGAGGGGATGGTACACTCGGACCCCCAGAAGGGCCTTACCATCAGAGTGGAGTCGGCTTTCCAGGGGTGTGGAGCCACGTGTCCCAACGCCCTCCCTGTATTGGCCCCGAACTAACCATCCTACTCTGAATTATCTCACAAAATACAGAGAATCAAAACATATGCAATGTTGCATTTGAAACAAACAACAAAACCTAGGCTGGCGCGCAGGTGGGTACTATTTAGGTGCAAACCTAAATAAATCTCGCCACGACCATTCCATTTCAATCCTTGACCTGAATTATCTCAGTCTTTGCGGTCAACTGGCTCGCCTGGCATTCCCTTCCAGTCGGATTAAATCATCATCTTCATGAAAAATGAGGGCTCACATGATAAAATATAATACAGAAGACAGCTTATTGCAGAACCACGAATCTGTAGAAAAAAGCAACTCCATCCATCCGTAGTTTTTTTTTTAGTCTGAAGCGTACGCGTTTGTACAATTATGGCGCAGACGTGACGGACTATCGAAACTATTTTCGCTTAATGTTTCGATTAGTGAGACAGGATTCTACGATAGTGGAGTAGAATACTGACGTAGAAGTCATACGTTCCTTACATTTATTTCGATAGCGGTGCAGCCGAATGGCGTACTTTCGTAGACTATCTACGCAGATGCGTTATTTTATACTGAGAGTACTTTCTTTGCAACAGACCTCATACCGTGATTCGCTCACTCTCGGGTAACCTCTCGGGGGAACCTGGCAAGCAGCAGCATCTGTCTGCAAAGCCACACCGCTGTGTATTCAACCACAAGGGGGCATGACTAGATAAGACAAATTTCCTGCTCTGCTGGACAAAGACTAACACACGAAGTGATTAGTGAATCAAATGGAAGGTAGGCGGTGGGCTAGCAGTAAGATGGCTTGTGGCTTTCAACCGCTCCTTTTCCATTTCAAAACAATCGTGCACGATTGATTTGAAATGCAATACTTGTTTTTTGCTAGACTTAATTAGCAGCAGACTATCCAAGCAACGATGTCATTGCGTTCCAGACGCCGTTTGTTGTTGGCTTCATATACCGACTCTGGATCGAGCGGTCGTGCAGCTGGCTTCCGGCGGAACTCACTTGTCTAGCTAGACGCTTTGTGTGCAAGCTGGCTCTTTTCTTGCCAATTGGTTTTCCATCAGGCCAGCGTGCAGTTAAGTGAGCCCGAGTTGGTTCGTTAGTGAGTTATTTGAGCTCTATAGTGACGTCATTGTCGACGTCATTGGTCACATTACGCCCGAGAAGTGCGTCTGAGAGCAGCCTTAAAATGTATACGCACCCGAGCTAAGTACAACGGCTGAATACGAAAAAAACAAAAAACAAAGGCGCGTACTGCCGGGGTCCAGTGGCGAAGGTCCAGCCTCCAAGTTCGCCAAGTTCTCCGAGGCGACGCGCCGTGCAGAAAGACGAGCCGGCTATCATGATGACCAAGCTGTATCGCCACGTGTTTCCCAACATCTTTGACAACTATTGACGCATTGACGAACACGAGGACGTGAGGGGGACGAGTGGTCTAGGGGTAAGATGCTCGTCTCACAATCGAAAGGTTGTGGGTTCGAGTCTCACCTGTCGCTACTCTTCGCCCGCGACCAATCGGCGTGAGAGATTGGCGACGCTACATGACTCAACGGTCGACGTGTCGTAAAAACCAATAACCAACCACGAGGACGTGAGGATATCTGCACACCGGGAACACGCTAAGCCTAGTACACATTGCAGAACACAACTGTCATTGCGAACTGATCGCTTCAGTCCGACAGAATAATCCCCGCCCCTCCTTCCTCCAAAGATAGGCTAATCCCGCACGGGAGGATGGCCGACCGAGTTCACCACTGCGGGGCCGCAGCATCCCGACAGCGGAGCTGCGCTTTCGCCGAGCCAACTGGTCCGACTTCCCAGCGGTGCCTGCGATGTCAGCCCTACACGAAGCTCTCCTCGCCGTCCCCCACGGAACATTCTTGCACGCGCGTTTGCCAACCGGTGTGCAACTGCACGGCATCCAAGCCTGGCCGGATTACCTCAAGCGTCCTAATTTGCATGAAGGGAGAGCGGCGAGAGACAGGGGTATTATGGCAAACCGCTTGCAGCCCTTCACTTGGGGCACATGCAAGTACGTCGGTTGGAGATGATTCCCGCACGTGCATCAACTATCTGATGAGTCGCCACTCTCCAACACTGTATCGTTTAGTCAGCGTTGAAAACCAGTCTGGATTACTTCCATACCACCCAGGTGTTCCAAGAACGGTGCAGTGATCCACGAACCTAAGAAGCGCTGTCAAACGCTTTACCGAGATCAGTCGTGGCTGTTGAAGAAATTGTGCCTAATTCAGTATGCTTATACATCTAATCTGGGTTAGTTATTTGAGTTTAAGGGCGCTTCGACCAAAGCTTAGACATCCAATGGACAGATTGAAACACAGCATCCTCCGTGCGGTGGGCTGAACGGCATGCATGTTGATGACGAAGGATTATGCAATGACTAGACAGATATTGGCTGAGTTCAGCACTATTTTTTTCGGGAAGCTTCGGCAACTGAGACAAAGGTGATAAGGGCCTGTAGCTGGACGGAGCGCGAGATGTTGCGGGACAGCTGGCATATAGGAACGACCTTGGCTATTTTCCACGGATCGAAAAAAGTGGCAGCAACATATGAAGTATTAATAAACACGCAGAGGCGCAAGCAAGGGCCCCGAGCACTCCCCTCCCATTAGGAACGAAAAATACACTAGAGTAAACAAAAAAGTGATATTATTACCACACCCAGGCAGAAATTGTCCGCATGCCTCGCGCTGAAAGTGGATTTTTTTATGGCATTTTTGTTGGTCGACCCTTACAAAATCCTGGCCGCGCCCCTGTAACCGCGCAATAAATGTAGCGCTATACCTGAACAACAATGTAGTACTGCGGTCAATGCCACACCACCCAGGCCTATCGCTCTGGACGCGTTTATTTCACACGCAGTAAATACCGGCCGTGGCGCAGGTGGCGACCGGAACGCCCTGCGACACGACCGGCACTGTCTAGCCAAGCAGTTGAATGCGTCGTAAAAGACGCCGATGTTTTTCTTCTTCTACGGCGGGCGACCTCGGGGCTGAACGGACTGCGTCGTCGTCGCTGATACCAGCGGCGAAGCTTACGCCAGCAGAGGAAAAACAGAGATTGAATTTATTCGCTTTGCTCAGGGATGTCACCTTGTGTGTGCTAAGGGGGCCACTGCACCCCTGAATCACGGATTTGGCCCCTCAGTCTTCGATTTGGTCCCTTCAAACACCGATTTCGCCCTCCAATCCGGCTGAAGCTTAACCATTGGGCCCATGGGCGTACACTAGATGCAAATGGTTTTCAGGGAAACTTTGACCATCAAAAAGTAACTTGCTCTCCTAATTAACTTCACAAAGTGATGGTGTCACTTTGTGACCACCATGGGTTTCACAACAAAGTGCCTCAGAAACAGTGCCTGACACAAAGTGTCTGGCACAAAGTGCCTGACACAAAGCGCCTGACACAAAGTGCCTCACACATCGCCAGCATCAGCAGCATCAGCAGCATCAGCAGTCCCAGTCGCCGCCGGCGGACCGGCAGGAGTCACATCAGACGTGTTTTTGTTAAGTTCCGCCGCAAGTCACGCCTATCTGAGTTAAGCAGCCGGCGGCTGAGGTACTGGCCACACGACTGACTCAGCATCGTCTCACCCTTCACTCGGTCTTCACTCGGGCCGAGCAGACGCAGAGAAAGCCGCAGCCCGCCTCCCCACACATCACTTCAACAAGCAAGAGCTCGCCAGATTCAGCATGACGCCGGACTTGTCCGACCGACTGGCCGGTGTTCCCTGGCGATCTTGGCGGAGTTTCCGGTCATCGCTGCTGAGTCACCAGGCCAGTCGCAGCAGCGAAGTCACCAGCCAGTTCAGCCAGCCAGTCGCAGCAGCCAGCTCAGGCTGCACACGTGTCGCAGCGGGGGATGGGGAATGGCGGACTACCCGAAAACTTCGCGAACTTTGACGTAACGATTACGTGGTTACACGGAAAGAGCCCACCTGCAAACACCAGTCCGTGCCAAAACTCCA
Source organism: Ashinkailepas kermadecensis (assembly GCA_034440615.1). Lineage (NCBI taxonomy): Eukaryota > Metazoa > Arthropoda > Thecostraca > Neolepadidae > Ashinkailepas > Ashinkailepas kermadecensis. Next base: position 1,113,175 of record JAOTOM010005174.1, read on the forward strand.
ATGCAGCGCGTAAACCATGTCCACCAGTCCATGGTCCTTTTCCGCAAGTTTCTCCTCATCTATCAGGGTGAGCATGGGGTCACCCCTGATCGTCTTGACCCCCTCCACTGACACCTCTTGCATCATCCACAAATATCCCCATCAACTGCCTTTGACAGCTCCTAGGGCCGCCCTTGAGCCCTTTCAACTTTCCTCTAACACCCATCAATACCCATCCCCTGGACCTGCCACAGACACCTTGGTCCTCCCCAGATCCCCCAGAGCAGCCTTTCGACACCCACGCCAGACCTGCCACAGCATCCTTTGAACCCGCCCCTGACACCTGAACCTGCCCAATAACATCGCCTGAACCCGTCCTCTAACACCCATGAATCCGCTCCCTAACATCGCCTGAATCCACCCCCTCACTTCGCTTGAACCCTCTCGATAACAACCCTGAACCGGCCCCCTAACACCTTTTGGACCAGCTCCTAACACCCCCTAAGCCATCCCCTAACACCATCTGGACATCCCCTGATACCTCCTGAACCCCTCCCTGACACCCGGATCCTTACACCGCCCGGAGCCGCTGCCACGCCTTCTGGACCCACCCGTCGCACGCCCTAGTCCCGCTGCTGAGGACCCGCCCCTACACCGCCCACCATCAACACTCCGACCGCCGCCACTTTCACCGCAGCGCCCGGCCGGCCGCCGACGCTGCTGTTGCAGCACCGGAGCACGTGACGCCGGCCGGCTGACCTTGAGCGCGCGAGCCGCCACACGCGCGCTGATTGGTCGACAGGTGGGCGCGCGCGCCGGACGCGTGCCGACGCTCGCTCTGTCTGGCGTCGCACGCAGAAGGGATAGCGGCGCCGGTATCCCTGGCTCCGCCCAGGAAAGTGCAGCGTTAGGGACCGATGTGCAGAGATGTGAGTGAAACTGCGTGATTCGTTTTAGCATGCACGAATTGCGATACAAAGCACATCTATTATGTTATATATATATATATATATATGCACAGAGGTGCAACCAGGGGGCGAGCGTCGGCCCTTTCACCCTTAACAACCAAAAATATACTAAATAAGACGGTACGTTTTGAGATTATCGCAACGCAAAGTCCTAAACCTTCGGAGTGTCCGAGAAAGTGTCCGGCACGCTGCGCGTGCCGGACACTTTCTCCGTTTCGTCACATTTGCCTTTTGGTCAGGTTCCCTTAGCCTTTTCCTGAGAGGAAAACGCCCCTACAGCCATGCTCGAGTGTACCCCGCCCATTTCCCCGCTCGACGAATTGTCAGCCGAAGGCTTTCTACAGGGATTTTCTGCCCCCTGCCCGTGAAAATTATTGGAACCGTCCCTAATACAACTTGCACAGCTCTTGAATACCAAGCACTAATCCGTTTTTAATCATGAGTCTGAGGGATAACATTGTGCGTGTTAGGCACTGGGTTAACCTGTGTACTGGCATGGAAGACCAGAGAGCACCACAGCACCGTGGTTCACATAGCGCTTTACATCAGCACAAGACTGAAATCGCCGCTCCGTGATCAATCCTGCGGTGGAGTTCCGGTTTCATTCATGATGTGTAATGTGAAGATGTGATCTCATCGGCGCCAAAGCTGAGTTTAATCCCCATTGAATCGAATTGAACAAGTCGTTCTCTGCTCCGTTTTACTTCTTTCCTGGGCATCCGGCTTATTTCTTTTTCACATCGCATTCAAGTATCCGTTCACGATGTTGTGTCCTTGAAGATATCACATGTTGGCCAGGATAGTCCATCCGTTTTGTTTTTTCTTCCTTCCCTATAAGTCAAGCATAAGACATAGTGTTGCTGATATACAGCCTATCAGAGCGGGGAAATCGTAAAAGCTTGACTTACCTGGTTCGATACAAAGCGCATCAATTTCACGGACAAGGATGACTGCCAGAAGCGAGCATAGCCATGACTATTGTTATCTTGGAATATTTTGTATGAGGGGTGTAGCTTTATATATCTTGCACCCATGCACAATGCAGCCACAATGCACTTACCCAACACACAAACAATGCACCTAAAAACCTTGATTATGCACCAACAATAAGCTAAAGGGAATTACCGAGCACACTCCCCCCCTCCCTCACACACCCACGCTCAACGTCATCATTGTGATTTTGTCCCTCCAACTTCCTGAGAAGTTCAATGTCATGGTCAACCATATGTTGAGATACACACCCACCAAATGTTGAGATAACTACACCATTGATACTCCTGCGCGTTCACACAGCTCACGCCCACTTACGAGTCAGCGCATTGAAAACATGTGACCGATTATCGCTCTGAATTTGTAGAGACATCACGAGGCCCCATGTCGTGACACTGCTACTCCGTCTTCCTCCCTTTCCATGACCCCCGAAAAGCACGAATCCATGCAACCAATCGCATCCCCATAGAACGTAATAGTGTCTGCTGGTTTAAGCCTAGCATAATATTGGCTATTGGTCTACGCCTAGCATAACATGGGCTGCCGATCTACGCCTAGCATAATATGAGCTGTTGGTGTATGCCTAGCATAATATTAGCTGTTGGTATGCGCCTAGGATAACATTAGCTGTTGGTCGGCTGTCCACTACGCCAAAGGTGTAGCAGAGCGCTGGTAGAATATTCTACTGACCTGAGCAGTGGATATTTTGTCGGCCGCCTCGTCCACCACCACCGGGTAGAAGTTATCGTGTGCGCCATCAGACGTCTCCTGAGCCAGCATCGACTTCAGACGCTGCCGACAGGTGGGGATGAGTGGTCAGGGGTAAGATGCTCGTTCACAATCGAAAGGTTGTGGGTTCGAGTCTCACCTGTCGCTACTCTTCGCCCGCGACCAATCGGCGTGAGAGATTGGCGACGCTACATGACTCAACGGTCGACGTGTCGTAAAACCAATAACCAACCAGACGCTGCCGACAAACAACGGGCCACTTTAGCAGCGGGCGGAGGAGCCATCGGTGACCGGCGCACTATCGGGGACCTGCAAGCACTGCGACGGCGTCTTGTACCGGTGGCTCGCATCGGGCGCCAGATTCAATCTGATCTGAGCGATCAGACACCGGGACACTTTACGACGGGCCATTGGGCGGGCGCACTCCATCAGCCACCAAAGAGTGGGACGTCATCGAATGCTGAGCGGCAGGGTCAGATGCGTGATGAGAGAGGAGGCTGCAAGACACAGCCACAACAGTCACATTGAGACACTGTTGGGGCCTGAAGAGGTACACGGTGGAGTCCGTGATTCATAACTGATTGCAGCAATGCATTGTGTGCACTTCTATGTGCAATGCCAATTAAGGTTTAACATGCTCTAGTCTAACTAGTATAATTTTAGTTTTATTTTGTCTAATTAGTCTAACATGTCCACCATGACACAGTCTAACACACTCGATTGTAGGAAACACATAAACGTACGATCTTAAGCACCATGTTAGTCGCGTGGGGTCCTCAACAGTTATCAAAGCATGTGGGTAGTTGGTTGCAAGAAATGCGGTATTATTGTGAAAGCCGAGCCAAGAGCCAAGAGCTATTTCATTTGTTGGATTGGATTGTGGCTTTACGACGCACTCAGCAGCTGAGGACATATGGCGTCGCCTGCCTCTCACCCTGGCGGGAAGGGCGGGAACCGCGGGGAATCGAACTCGGAGCCCTGGCGTGCCAAACGCTCAGCTTAAGCACTGAGCCACCGACGCCCCTATTTCGTTTGTGTAAGGTCATGGCTATGCCGTACGCGCTTCGCTCACCTCTGGCACGAGCTGTTGCACGTCCGGGTGATTCTTCTTCAGGTACCACAGCGCCACAGCCACCACCGGCAGGGCGAACAGAAGCGAGACCAGGTAGATGGGGCCGCTATCTTCTTTTTCTTCTTCTTCTTCATCCTCTTCTTTCTGCTTCACTTCTACCTCGGCTAGTTTGTCGGCCGGGGGGAATCGCGGGGTTGGGACTTCTTCTACCGTGGTCTCACGATGGGTGGTCGCATCGGCTGCGGTCGAGCTCGCTGAGCTGACTGTCGAAGACGAAGTGACAGAGGTGGTTGAAGAGCTTGTGTGTGGGCTTTGAGGGAGTGCCGCTGAGGGAGGTTGGACTGAAGAGGCTGCGAAAGGCGCTGTGGAAGGAGTCGCCGATTCCTCAAAGAGAATGCGCTGCATATCCGGATCGGTCAGCGGTATAATAGTGGGGATGGTGGTGGAGGGCAAAGCTTGCATATAACTCGGTGAAGTGGCGTCTTGTTTCACTGGCCCGGCTGTAGAAGCAGGCTCTAACGCTCCTGCCGTGGCATAATCGAAACTACCTCTAGGTGGTCGGCTAGTGGCAGTGGTAGCTTGTTTTGCTGACGGCAAGCTCTCTGTCGATGAAGTAGTTTCGGAGTTTCTGAGGAATCCCTTGAGGTAGGTATGGTCTTCAAGCGCTGTCTTGGCACCTTGATCTGGCCTAAGGGATTGTTCTCCAGGCTCCGTAATCGCAGAGCTGTCCTTGAGCAGTATCGATGGAATAGTTGCATTTCTAAGTGGTGCAACGGTTGTTGAGACAGGACGTCTTCGATTTATCCGCGGTTGTGTAGAGTTAACGTCTCCTAACAATATGGGAATGGAAGAGATAGTCTTCCCTTCACTACCCTTTGAAACGGAATGCTTATCTCCGGCTCTCAATCCAACGATTTCAGGTGCGGGAGGCCTGACCTTGACTTTGACAACCGGTGACTGTTCGGAGCCTCTGAGCACACCGCTCTCTGGCACAGGGTGATGCTGTGCGACCTTGAAACCTGCAGACTTCGGTTCGCCATCATTTTGTGAACTGCCTTCGGATACGCCCACTCCACCACTCGCGTCCGATCTCGTCGTGCCGTCGCCGACCTGATCTCGCTTCTGTGAGACTTGCGTCGCCGTCACGGGCGAGGTTCTCCCGTCCGTTGCAGTTGCGCCGTACATGGACGTCAACAGCGCCTCCACATTCTGCGGCAACCTCACCCTCTTGTGCAGCCGGAACTCGAGCGGCGACACGGACACCGACACGGACGTTTCCAGTGACGTTCCGAGCACCTTCCTGACAACCTCGCCATCGCCGCTGCCCGGCGCAAGCACTTCGCCCGTGAGCAGCGCGCGCGGGGTGGTCGCTGGGAACGTGACGTTGATGGTGAAGTTACGCGGCGCGGCGCCGAGCAGGCCGGGTCGCAGCGCCTCCCGCAGCGTGGACAGCAGCAGCGGGAACGGCGTGGGCAGCAGCGGGTCGGAGGGACGGCCGAGCGAAAACCGGCGCTCCTGAAGCCGCCGTGCCAGCAGGTCTCCGCCTCGGCCCGAGGAGACAGTGCGCCGCAGCGCGTCCGGCCGCTGCTGTCTCTCCGGTTGCGGTGAGGGTGCGTCTGTCGTGGTGGGATTGATTCTGAGAGTGACATTGGTGTTGCCTACACTAGCGCTCGATTGTTCTGGAACACCACCGGAAGCCAGCTGCAAGGGAGTGCTACGACTTGGATGTGGTGACGGGATTTTGCCGGAAGTGGTCGATGGGACTGTGGTTGAGGAGATGGGAGGTGAATGGTCTCGAGGAGAGGGTGTGGTTGACGCAGGAGGGTGAGCGGTGGGAAACAGCCGAAGCTTGTCTGTACCATCGACGGGTAAGCTTGCAGGAGCGGAAACTGGCGAAACGGTAGTTGTTGACGTAGTTGTTGACGTAGTTGTTGACGTAGTTGTTGACCTAGTTTGCAATGTCGTCGATGGTGTAGTTGATGGCGTCGTTGAGGATGTCGTTGGTGACGCCGTTGGTGATACTGTTGGTGTAGAAGTGGTCCGAGACACCACCCGCGACACTCCTGGCCTTGCAGTGCTAGTCGAGGTCGCCACATCTCGGCCACCCTTTCTAGTCTGGATGAAGGACGGAGGAGTGCGGGCACGATTTCTGATCTTCCCCAGCAATCCGAGCACCTTGGCCACCTCCTTCTTCTCCCTGCTGGCGGACAAGGCTACAGCTGTGCTGCCAATCGTGGAGGCGTTGGTCTGAGGACGCGTCGGTCTCCCCCGAAGACGAGCGCGGCGCAGTATCGACACGCTTGGGCGCCGTCGCGTCGCTGCCGATGGGGTTCCAGTCTGTGATCCGTTCGTGGTCACCTTTTGGTTTTCAACAGATGTCTGAGGCCCGGGAAGTTCCGTTGTGTTGTCTGTGCCTGATTTCTTTGGTGGTCTCGTCGCTAGCTTGACAGTTGTCGGTTTTCTTCGTGGGGCAGCGACCTGCTTGGGACTGGTGGCGTTGGCGGCCTGTTCAGGCTCTCGGCCGAAGGCTGGAGCACGTCGTCCGCCGCTCGACGTGCTGGAGATCTGCGTCGGCGCGGAGGTGGCCGGTCGAAGCAGTCTTTGTGGTGGCTTCCGACGCAGGATGACTGGGGCTTGTGTCGGTCTTCTCTCCGGCGGCGACGAGTGTGCCGCGGGCCTCGGTGTCGTCGTTGACAGCGACACTGTCGGCGGCTCTATTGCACCTGCCGCCTCGCTTCGCTGTGCTGTCGGAGACGCCTCCGCCCGCGCACCACCGAGCGTCCCTGCCGAAGACACCGCCGAACCCGAGCCCTGAGTCCGAACCGCCGGCAACGCGTCCGGCCGGGCGGGGCCCACGATGCGCACCTTTTTCCGACGCACTATCACTTTCGCGTGTCTCTCGCCCGGTTGGTCGCGCGGCGAGTCTCCCGCGACCGCGACACTCACACCGTCCGACACTGTCGCATCGCTGCCGTCGCCGCCGTCGTCGACGGGGTCAGCCGCCGCCCGGTGCCCTCCTCGAGCGAGCGCAGAGGAGTCCGTCGCGCCGGCGAGCCGTGCGTCGCGGCCGAGCTTCTCGCCAAAGTCTCTGAACGGCTGCATCCGCCGCTCGCCGCCGACGCCGTGCGACGCCAGCACGAACTCCGGCTGCAGACTGAAGTGCGAGTCGTTCAGCAGCGCCAGGAACGGTGGACGCAGGAACTGGCGCAGCGACCGCTCCGTCGACGTCCGCACGTCGGACACGTCATCGGTGACGTCATCTGCGCCGGTGGCGCCGCCGCGCGGCCGGCCGCGCGACGCCGGCACCACCTTGCGGCGGCGGATGACCTTGAGCTTGGCGCCGTGGTTCGCCGGGTCGCCGCCGAGCGGCGCGCGGGCGAATGACGCCCGCTGGCGCGGGTGCGGACGCGTCACGTGACGCTTCCGCGCCGGCGCGCCGGCCGGCCGTGAGGAGCGTGTGGCGAGCGCCGCCTCCGCAGCCGCCAAATCTGGAAACACAAGGCCAGACAGAATCAGCTGGTGGCGCATTGTGATGGGGATCAGCGTTGCATGCATCGTCCGACGCAAACAACTACATTGCAGCCGTTGAGCACATGCAACGCCCGCCACAATGATGCGCCATTGCATATTCAACGCACCGGAGTGGCCTGTTCCGCAGCCCGGTTCCAGCGTATTGTTGCGAACCACAGTGACCTCTGTGTAGCCTCGTAACTTTGCGACACCTGGTTCGTTGACATGGTTGTTGTTACGAGATCCACATTATTTTCATGCAGAACAGATATTGCAGTGCCGTTGCTGCTGCCTTTGCATCTCAAATGGTCACAAGCCCGTGATCGGGACGGAAACGGACAGGGTTTCAATTCGGATGAAGATGCCTACAAGCAGGGGCGTTGATTTCTGAAAATAATTGCGGGGCACAATACGTGGAGGCAACGGACGGGCCCAAATGTGTTGGTGGGCACACTCCATGGGGTCCCATGCTAAAGTTGAAGTTGTTGGTGAAAGTCAACATTGAGGGGGCACTTTCCCCTTCAAAAGTATACCAAACAACACCCATGCATATAAGAATATTACAAAGCCAATGCAGCACGACACACTCCGTACTCCATACTGTAATGACCGATATCAACAAAACTTCCACAAACCTAAACAACCTGCACAAACTTCCACACACCTTCACAAACTATTCCATTCAGTTGAACGCAGCCACCATTGATTGATTATCTGGACTTAAGGGCGCGCCGCCTACGAGGTCATTTAGCGCCCATAACGCAGCCGCCATACAGCCGAAGCTGTATATAAAATGACATGCTGTCGTCGGGCTCCAGACTATTTCCGTTGCGTTTGCGACGACCATGCTGCCATATGCATTCGGCATGCGGCAGCGCAGACGTAGGTAATGGTAGATACAAGGGGAAAACCTATCAACACACAGACGACAAAGAAAGGCGTAGCAGTATTAAAGTATGAAGCGTGCTGTCTTGCATTTTGGCGACAATGTTGATCAATAGTGATCGGTAAATTGCTTGCTCGTCAATGCTTGGATTACCACATCAGTGAGCCACGTCCTAGTGACATTGGCACAGGCGCAGCCTAGAAGTGGGGGGAAGTGGAGCAGAGCCGACCTTTATGCCATCCTAATCAATCAACACCATATGGTTAACCGCCCCGTCTCTCCGGTCAGATTCTCACATCCCGTCTCGGGGGGTGGGGGTGGGGGGATAAACACCCCTCCCCTCTATCTTCCAAACTATGGGCGGCACGAAAATGAATCGGGTGTCACCGGAAAGCTCTCGACGAGTAGGACCAGACACCACCCCCCCAAAAAAATCCCCAAATGTGACGTTTTCTAGGTAGACTAGGTTTTCAGGACTTCCATCATGTGTTTGGCTCTGGGGATTCATTTTGGGGAGATTTGAAGAAAAAAATACTTGGAATCAGAAAAGGAAAGCGAAATCGACCAGGGCCATCAAATTTGTGTCAACCCAAAATCTTGTGTTTTTATTTCACAATTTTGAGTTTTCAAGTTCTCTTTAATTTTCCTTTTCTAATGGGTAGAGAGAGCGGACCGACAAACGTTGTTCAAAGTCAACTTGCCCCATTAAAAATGCTTACTTTAGCCAGAATCATCGATTTTAACTCCAATGGGCAAATATGCAAAACTAATAAGTAATAAAAAACGGCAAAAAATTAATCTGGTGCGTTTTGTTGCATCCCTAAAGATAAGCACATGCTGAAAGTTTCATTAAAATATCCTTATCCGTTAAAGCGCGACGATTGGTTGAACTTTTCTGGAGGTGACCTCACTTGACCTTGACTAACTCGTTGACCTTAGATGACCTGACTTCAAAATTTGGGTACAACATGCCAAATTGACGTGGGAAAAGGTACTCCAAATTTCGGCGCGCTACTGCGCGCCATTTTTCACTATCTGCCGAAAACCTTAGAGAGGGTCGTTAACGACCTCCCCCCCCCCCTCGAGACGGCGCGGGTTAAGGGCTAAGATACGTTAAAACTGAGAGCAAAGCCCCCTGTCGCCCTGCTCCTATCATCATAGACAGTGGTACATTAATTTCCATGTGCTTCTGAGTACTCAGGTCCCACAGCTTGCAGTTTGCACTTAAAACGGTAGTAGCCACTCTCCGGTGTACAGACTTCGGTTCTCCCCGTACAACGACCATGCTGAGAACATCCTGAACACAGCTACCTCAGAATGTCAACTGGAGAACTCCACACTTGTCGCTTATGAACTCTACGTCCTCGAATTTTCTTCCACCACCCTGTCTATTGCTCAGCGTGGTGAGGCGATAGTCTGCTTTTGCCTGCCCAGCAGCAGCCTGAGGTAGGAATGCGGGCACAGATTCGAGGCTCAGTGGTGGAAACGTTTGAAATGAGAGCAAAATAGTGACATCCAGCAAATAATTGGATTCAATTTCGTTGAAATAGTTAACGTGAAAATGACATTTGGGAAATGCGTCATGTAGACATGCAGCACACGTTCGTTGGTATAAATGGAAGAGCACGAGCAAACGACCCATCGAAAATTGTAAAGTCAGTGTTGCCACCCAAAGAAGTCCGTGTTGCAGGTTCAGCGAATCCTTGCAAATTTTGTGCGACGTTCGTGGGGCGAAAACACATTTCGCATTGCAAGTGCGACTAGTGCCTTGATGTTACTATCTTGCAGGGGTGTCGATTTTTGAAAAACATTGGGGGGCCGAAGTGCCAACGCACTAGAACACCCCCAAGAAAAACATCGGATTTAGCCCACTATATTTTTGGATCTCAGAAATGATCAGTATGACCATGCAATTGTTGTTTAGTTGCTTAGCAGATTTTCTTTCAGACAATCTGGTTTAAAATGCATCAGCATCGCTAATCTCAGCATTTTATGATGTAAGCTGTACTTCCACAGTGGAGGGAATTCCAGCTATTTTATTTGTTTTTGCACACAATTTTGCATTTTTCAGCAAAAGGTGGAGGGTCAGTCCACTATCTACTCCAAATCTGTTTCTTTTCAGTACAAAATGTGCTGGTTAACATCAATGTTTCTACTTAGCATGGTGTTTTTCATTTTTCCCCTTTAGCTTTCTTAACAGCATAAAATAGCATAGGTTATTGGGGGGGCCCAAATCAACATTGGGGGGCCAAGATCAACATTGGTGGGGCCATGGCCCCCACAAAAGGATACAAATCGACACCCCTGCTATCTTGGCACCTGGTTGGGGTGCTCCTGGGGCTACTTCTCTTACTAATACCTGGTGGTGGCTTATCTGCAAGTAAAAAACGGCTGAAAAGGTGCAAATATTATTCGGCTTGAACCGGCAACTGATATTTGTATCGGCGTGCGTCCTGGCGAATTCCTAAGATGGCTGTCGTGAAGCTTTGACAGCAGGCCACAAGAAAGCCCAACATAAACAGAACCTGTTATACTACATGTAGACAAATATCATAGGCAACAGGGATCAGCACCATAAAAACAACAGTTGTAATGGCAAAGTATCCACACTTGCTGCATCGCCAACCTTCTCACCACAGTAAGCTGTGTACTTCCGCCATCGCCGGAGCAAGTATCTGCGTGAATGCGATGCCAGGGCGAGCATCAGGAAAAACAAGGCGAGTGCGTGATCGATTTCGTACACCTCAGTGAGCGCGGCGCTGAAGGCGATTATTCAATGGATATCAATAAAGATTCCACCTCAATGGCACGGTACCGTAAGTCGCCTCTGAGTTTAGCCGGAGGCGCCCTGGCGCAGACGTCACGGGCGGGGATGTTATTCCAGCGGCTGTTGTTATCGCTGGATGATGGCCATTGTTGGGGGAGTCGGATTCAAGGATGCCGCAGTGTTCTGCAGCAAACAGCGTTGCTCCGATAACAGATGATGCGGTGGCTGTCAGATGTGGGACTGCGCGGCGAATATGTGGAGGAAAAGCACTGGATGGAAGAAAACATGGACTTGTTCCGGTAAATGATCACGTACGTCATTTATCCCGACACATGCCATTGATGCGGATGCTGGAGTCAAGTTTCCGTACTTGCTGTATTCTTGACATGTTCAGAAAACTATGCAAATAATTCCGGACATAATCGTGGTATGCAAGCATAATCGTCAGCTGCAGATGTACCTACTCCAGTGGTGGATCCAGGAATTATGATCTGGTGTGGGCACACTTGGTCTAGTGGGCCGCCATTCCGTTGGAGGGGGACACCTTTTCTACTCCCAGGGGCACCTTTTCTACTCTAAGGGGCGCCATCGGATGAACAACTCGTTGAGCGAGGGGTGTGGTGAAATCGAGTCTTTTGGAGGGGCTCCATACATCCATCGGGGGGGGGCAACATGCCCCCAGTTGTCCTGGATCTGCCACCTACCTACTCAGTTTATTGGAAGACGAAGTAAGCGTAGTCACCTCGATATTAGCTTAGCGCCCAGCCTTCATGTTGGGTACACAGACACCAATGCGTACACCCCTCGCTCTATCGCGTCATCAGTGGCGCTTTCAAAAGTCTGGGTTTCGCCCGATTTGGGGGAGGAAAGAATACATATTAGATTTCGAAAACTCTTGAGATTTGATTCGTCGGATCCAACTAAGGTAATATTTGTGTCATGAAATGTTCCAAGATTTCGAGAAAGTGCCAATTTGGTGAACACGTTCGGAATAAATCGGCCTTTTGGGGGCGGGACATGACCACCCGTGCCCCACCCCCGCACCCCCTTGATCCGCCAGTGACAACCACAGGTGTGCACAACACGAATAGCTACATTTCACGCTCTTCGACCTCCAAGGCTGACCACACGACATTCGGGTGCCAGAAACAAAGCCCGCTACTGGTCAGGCTCCCGCCGCTGCTACCCAGCGTAGCACCACGTTCTACTGCGTTATGCTGCGTAGCACAGACTCGTGATGCGGTCCACAGACCACCGAGCTGGTCGTCACGGTGACAGTCCACCGACTACCGAGCTGGTCGTCATGGTGACAGTCCACCGACTACCGAGCTGGTCGTCACGGTGACAGTCCACCGACTACCGAGCTGGTCGTCATGGTGACAGTCCACCGACTACCGAGCTGGTCGTTGGTGACAGTCCACAGACCACCGAGCTGGTTGTCATGGTGACAGTCCACCGACTACCGGCTGGTCGTCATGGTGACAGTCCACCGACTACCGAGCTGGTCGTCATGGTGACAGTCCATCGACTACCGAGCTGGTCGTCATGGTGACAGTCCACCGACTACCGAGCTGGTCGTCATGGTGACAGTCCACCGACTACCGAGCTGGTCGTCATGGTGACAGTCCACCGACTACCGAGCTGGTCGTCATGGTGACAGTCCACCGACTACCGAGCTGGTCGTCATGGTGACAGTCCACCGACTACCGAGCTGGTCGTCATGGTGACAGTCCACAGACTACCGAGCTGGTCGTCATGGTGATAGTCCACAGACTACCGTGCTGGTCGTCATGTAACAGTCCACCGACCTCTGAGCTGGTCGTTATAACTGCGGGTGTTCGGTGTTCGGTGTTCGAGGTCACTCGCGTCGACGCTCTCCGTGTGTCGTCGACCTCTGTGATTGTCGCGTAGTTTCGTTTCCACGATCTGCCAAGGTCGGGTCAATCTCTTTCGATGCCAATGGTAGAGGTCCAGACGGCTCTCGAGCCGTCGCCTACTCGATGAAAGCCGTAGAAGTATGTCATATGCCCCACTCATTTGCGTGGGCCAGGGGCGGATCCATGAATTTTCGTGGGGAGGGTACATGTCCGGAGGAGTGCCACTTCGAAAGTACTTGGAGAGGCGCCTCTGCCTCAAATATTCGAGGAAGCACTCAAGGCTTCCGGAGGGGCGCCTTTTCCTCTCGGAGATGCACCTCAGGTGCGCCTGAGGTGCACTCAGGTCATCGCGGGGGCGCCTTTTCCCGGCAGAAGGGGCGCCATCTTCTCATGGGGACACATTCCCCCAGTCGAGAATACATCCGCCCTTGGTGTGGGCTACTTTGCGGGAATGCACCCACCACCATTAACTCAAATGATCTTACCTGTAGGTATGCAGGCACCTTACCCGCACACAGGGGCGGATGCAGAGAGGGACACAGGGCCATGTCATGTGCAGCCATGGTAAGGTGACGCCCTTCTGATCAGAAAAAGGTGCCTCTCCATCCGGAGAGGGCCGAGCGAAGCCTCACTCCACTCACCGATTGTGTCAGCCAAAGGTTCTTCTCTGAAAGGTGCCTCTCCCTCCGGAGAGGGCCGAGCAAACTCCCAACCCCCACTCCACTCATCGATTATGTCAGCCAAATGATTAACTCTGAAAGGTGCCTCTCCATCCGGATAGGGCCGAGCGAATTCCCACACCTCTCATCGATTTTGCCAGCCAAAGGCTTCCTTCTGAAAGGGGAAGGCATAAAGGCCCCTGTGGGAAGTCAGAGTGCATTGCCTGCTGAGCGAGGTTTTGTCAGCCGAAGGCAACAACTGGACACTAGCAGTGGCGCCTCTCTGGGAAAATTCCCCCCTCTGCACGAATGTCCTTCATGCAAATTCCTGGATCCGCCCACCTCCACATTTGTGAAAGGATAATCTTTGTGACGTTCCTGGTTGTCGAGAATCACCCTCGACAATCTGCCTCCCCGTCACCTGAAGGTAAGTTCCTGATAACACCTGAACATAAACATCTACTATATAACCCTTATATAACCCGCATGAATATGTGGCGAACCCTGCATGCTTCCCCTCCCACGCAGGCTAATTAGCCGTCTGCTTTCCTGTTTCCATGCAGCAAGTGCAGCGCTTTCGTCGCAAATGCTACGTCAGTTTCTCCTTTAGAAAAACAACTGCACAGCGGTCAGCCAGCTGGCGTACCGATTGCTGGATTGAATGGGATGGCGGTCACAAGCTTCGACAAGTCTGCATACTCGTAATGATAAAATTAATCAGATTTTTTTGCAGCCAGGCATGCGCCACAATTTACAGGTAAAAATATTCCGAGAATGCCACGTATCGAATATGAAAATCATAATTGAAGTTGTTGACAGTTTTTTAAAAGACATATTATGGGATTGCATTGAGGAAATTTCAATGAAAGTCGTAATAAGTATTGTAATATGCATTGTCCTCTCAACGCCAAGGAAAGTCGCCGTACCGTTGGCAGCAATCCGCCATAAAAGACTGCGAGTGCAATGCCAGTCTATTACATACAAAAGCACATGTTGAATATATGATTTTGTATGCGTTTGGGAGGACACTTCACGTTAGCTTCACGTTAGCTCCCCCCCCCCCCATGTTAGCTTCACGCTCCCAATAATTTCAACTTTTAACATGGAACGCTATGTGGTATGCCTCTCAATCCATTTTGGCCCGCCCGTTGCCTTCACGTATTGTGCCTTCGCAATAATTTTCAGAAACTTACACCTATGACTATGCAGGGGACGAGTGGTCTAAGGATAAGATGCTCGTCTCACAATCGAAAGGTTGTGGGTTCGAGTCTCACCTCTCGCTACTATTCGCCCGCGACCAATCGGCGTGAGAGATTGGCGACGCTACATGACTCAACGGTCGACGTGTCGTAAAATCAATAACCAACCAACCAACCACCTATGACTATGCAGATATTTGCATTGCCTGTTAGCGTATTAACATAATGGGTATCCGAATAGGCCATGGGGAATATGTCTATCCGTCATTAGTCAGGGAAACGTATGCTTTTTTCCCATCTCGCCATCTCGAGTGCATCGGAAATGGAATTATCCTCAACAATTTGAAATACGATTCTGCATCATTTATTGATAAAACGTTAAGGCACACTGAGGGTGATCCAGATATGTGCCGCATGGACTTCTTCCATTCCACTTCCCTGTATATATATTTCCCCTGTATATATTTTTACTGTATTGGTTTGCGGTGTAATATCGAATGTTGTTTTGGATTCCATCACGATGTGCAATACTTCCCAAATTTTCCAAACTAGTAAACGGCTGAGAAACGGTGGCAAGCAGGAATTTTAGGTAACCACAGCCCTTCTTCCCGCACATCGTCCAGGGTCTCAACTGCGATGCAACATTCAGTGGCTGAAATTTGGCTCCGGAACATTTTCGGCTTGCTGGTCACGTCCCCTTCAGTCAAACTGCATTAGACACGGACCGGCCATCCTAGGGTAGGCTGTAAATTCGCGTTGCATGAATCTGATTGAATAATGGACGAATAACCTAGCAAGATATCGCAGAAACTCGAGGTTCGGTGGCAGTTCAACCACGAAAATCGTGTTGTGTATTTTGCAGAGGTCCATTGGACACTGAATGTTAGATGTCGTCTCTAGCCTCCGATGGTCTGGTCTGCTCATCCAATTTCAGTTCTATTTGCATGTTCAAGATCCCAACGTATGCAAAGATCCGTCCGGAAAGTGGAATGACGGAGCACATCTTCCGCGGACAAGTTTGTCAGATGAAGCGTTCCGAAAAAACAACATTCACTGCGAACCGTCTTAAAGGAGTCAAAATACAATGCAAGGACATCAAGAGTGGTAATTTGTACCCAGGATTGTCCTACCACACAACTTCACCCTCGCCCCACCAGCAAAAGAAGATCGCCGAACAACACACTTTACCCCAAAGCAGACGCCGTCTGGCCGCATCCTCCGCGCGCGCACCTGTGACGCGGCGTGCTCCACTCGAGGGACAGGCGAGGCCGCTAATTGCCCGCTCACCACAGACGTCGTTGCGGGCGCGTGGAGCTCGCCAGCGTGAGAGCCGCCTTCCTGTCGTGCGCCGTAATTGGCGTCATTAGCCGGTCGGTAATCAGCGGCAAACACGGCGCTCACGACGCCGTGGAAAAACGCGCGCCGCCCGGATAATGGTGGAAAGTGGCGCGGCCCGCGCTGCAACTGTCTCGATCTGGATCGTCGCGTGGGAGAATACGAAGGTGGCGGTTGCGCAACCCATCCGACTGTCTCAGCTTGTGGCGGCGTGTTGCAACCAAATAACCGGAATGCAATTATAAATAATTAAAGTGGCTAATAATTGCGCCATCAGCCAACGGTTCTACCTCACCGCCACACTTCAGCCTCGCGTCTGTGCCCGACAAACCAAAAGCCACCAGAAGCGGATTACGACAAAGAGTAGCAGGCGACTGAACGATCCGTCAATCGATCAGTCGATCAATTACAATCATACTGACAAATTACCGTCCTATTATCCCAATTAGTGCGCTGAATCAGCGATCACCTGCTACCCCCACAGAGGCACGAGGCCTGTGATGTCACCCCGCACGAGACCCATTCACCGTCCGCTCTGCGCGCGCCCAGCTGACCACGGAGTTGTGCAAGGCTGCGGCCTGGCCCCGCCGTTCGACGACAACAAACGAACGCGGCGACCGCCGTCGCCCGCAGCGCCGACCGGAACGTGCCGGGCGCGCAGTTGCGACACCCCCTTCGTCATCGCGACCGTCACCGTGGTCGACGGCGGCGGCGGCCGTCACCCATCTGTCATCGAGTCGCCGCGCCGCCTGCCTCCGTGCAGGGAGCGCGGCGGGCTGCTGTCACGGGCGCGCGCGATCCTCCCGGGGGTTCGCCGGGCGGCCGCTGTTGCCGGGTGATGCATGGCCACCGCCGCCGGTGTGTTGAAGGGAGTGATAATCACGGTCAGCTGATGGTTTATCACCGCGGTCACCAGGTCGGGTGGCTGCACGCGAGCGCCACACTTCTGAGTTGAGTTGATGGGAGTTCAGACCAGCGCTGATGAAGTTCGGTACAGCCAGAATAAAAATAATAGCCTCCCACGGAACGGAACATGAATGTGGCACAAATGCCGAAACCCAAGGGTGTGTCGGAACGTTGTAGATCCGCCCGAATAGTGTGATATTCGGTCATGCCTCAGAGAGGCTATGGCCATGATCCCTCAGGCGCCGACAGCAATCTATGACGATGATAGATAGATTCCCTGAAGCTCCAGCTTTCTCGTGGCGTACGAATCATATGCGTAGTTTCATCAGAGCAAGTTGCGCCAAACGAATGCAGCCATTATCTGTTGGGATATCAGATACGTGTTACGATGTGTAGTATGCGACTGTTGTGCCTGTGAAATGCGGTTACCTACTAATGACTTGTAGCACAGTCGTATCTTTCGCAAAGTTATCACAGTGAATGCTGCACAGACATTGGTCGTGCACCCACAATTATACTATGAGACTTCTGACCTCTATTATTGACGTTGATGCAAATTATTACCGGGCGAATATCACATGGGGATCGTGCGAATGTCACACGAATATCACATTCTATGGGACATTTTGAAATAGATGCCAAGTTAAGCTCGGCGGAATCAATTTAAATTCAGGGTAACGATATTCAGTATGAGTAATTTTAATGATACGTAGTGGATATTGATGTCGTCTTGAGTGTGATCATTTTTATCAACTGTGTAAGCTACGCCGCTAAACCATGTATTAAGAGCCATGCACACGAAGAAGAAGAAAACGACCGATATGTCGAAACCATGCAAACATCACATCATTATTTGGCAGCATCCCACACATGGTGTATCGTGGTTAGTTAGTTATTATGGCTTTAGGGCGCATCGACTTCACTGGTCATGCAGCGCCCAATGGTGCATCGTGAATAAACCATAAGTTGAAAGACATTTGCAGACTGGTTTCTGTGGGTCATTTCGTGGCCAACAGCTCACGGCGGCGTGCCAACAATGCCGTGCCGAAGGTCCGACACAGACTGCCGACTGTAGGCCACGAGAGCGCCGCTTCCATGAAAGCGAAACCGGTCCAAGGATGTCGGGCCGGCTGTGGGGCAGCTGCTCACCAGGGACGCGTGCCAGTCCACCTGCGCGAGATATGAACAGCGGTCCCAAAAAAACAGTTGGAGGGAGACCGAGATGAAACGACCGAGAGAGAAAGAGAGAGAGAGAGAGAGAGAGAGAGAGAGAGAGAGAGAGAGAGAGAGAGAGAGAGAGAGAGAGAGAGAGAGAGAGAGAGAGAGAGAGAGAGAGAGAGAGAGAGAGAGAGAGAGAGAGAGAGAGAGAGAGAGAGAGAGAGAGAGAGAGAGAGAGAGAGAGAGAGAGAGAGAGAGAGAAGAGAGAGGGAGAGGGGGAGAGAGAGAGAGAGAGATTTATATATATATATATATATATATATATATATATATATATATATATATATATATATATATATATATATATATATATATATATATATATATATATATATATATATATATATATATATAGTATATATAGGTATATATAATGAGAGAGATAGAGAGAGATAGATGAAAGGGGAGAGGGAGGGGAGAGAGAATGGAGAGGGAGAGATGGAAAGAGAGGGAGAGGGAGAGAGGGAGAGGGAGAGAGGGTGAGAGATAGGTGGATAGAGAGATATTGAGAGAGAGAAAGAGAGAGAGAGAGAGTGAGGGAGGGGGGGGAGAGAGGGAGGGAGGGGGAGAGAGAGTGGGGGGGGAGAAGGAGGGAAATGGAAACGAACGGGAGCGAGAGCGAGAAGAAGTGAGCAGAGTGAAGCTCCGTCAGGGCGACGTGCTGTCCTAAATACCCGGTACATGCTTCATGGCGCTAGAGCCGGTACGACCAGTGCTGTTACCACATTGGGGCCGACCAAGCATGGCTTTGGGCACCACTAAGGTGAGAAGTTCAAGAGCAGCGTGGTTGGTTGGTGGCTTTGTCAGTGTAAGGTTAGCGGCACGGTTTTCACCAGAGAGAGCTGTGCACCATAAGCCGATCAGTGTTGGCATTACGCGAACAGAACGCTGCCAGGATATTCACATGTATGAATCGACACGAATTGGTTTGAGAAGTGTGGTGAAGCGTTGGCAACAAAGTGAATAGGACAACGGACATCTGTGACTGCTCGTGTTTTGCATGCCGCATCAGGAAGCGCATTCTGTAGAGAATCATGAAGTGCAAAAATAACGCAACATTTTTTTTATGCCAGACGGAAATGTGGCCGAAAGCTATGTCGCACAATTATCGGTAACTTGAAGCAACAACCTCTGCAAAATTTGCCTTTGACTATTGCGCATAACAATAGAAAGAGCGACATATTTGAAATAGTTAATCTCTACTTTCCTTGTCCACATTAATTTGCAACCTTACCAACAAAAAGTAGCTTTCTCAATGACATGCTTCCATTGAGTGATGTGCATGTGTGCACTTGGAACAGCATCGGCTTCACCCGCATATGGTTTGCAAGACTGTTTTCACACAGCATTCACTCACACACACGCAACAATGACACAATAGAGAACGGGAACGTAGACAGGTATGATGCGCATGCAACAGCCGGGACAAGACTGATTCATTCGCCTTTGTAGTCGAGCGGTAGCCGAGCGGTAGCCTGGCTAACTAGCTGGTTTCCCACCCCGACCCTCCAGCAACCGACGTGCGCATGATCTAAGAGGGGCGGGCAGACAGCGTCGAACTGGAATCGGGTCGTCGCGGCTGCAATGCGGTCTGAGCGCCGGCTCGGGTGGATCTCCACCATCGCGGGCGTGTCGGTCACGACCCATGCCATCGGTCATGTGTCGTGACCGATCGTGACGTATCGGTCACGACCCCTGCCATCGGTCATGTTTCGCTGCGATCTGCAGCGCGGGAGGTCGTTAGCGGGTCAGGCGCCGTATAATGACGTGCCTGCAAGCTCACGGGGCATGTTACCGTACCAAATTACACCCGAGGAAAGAGACGAGCGGATAGGAGGGGGTGGGTGGGGGTGGGGGGTGGGGTGGTGGGGGGGGGGTAATCTTCTCGCATCACAACATGGGCGGATGGAGAAAGTGTGTATACATCATCCGGCGAGTTTGACACGCCAAAGCATATTCGCATCGGCACTTTCAGTAAGGCACATACCGCAATGCTCCGACAGCCCCCTGAGTCCTGGACCGCTATCGAATCGAATAATTTGCATCATGATGCCAGTTCGGCTGTGAACATTTATTTATAAGTGAGTTGACGGATCAGGTCGACGATTAGTGCATGTTTCGGCATGCACAGCATTTGCATCGATGGAAAGAGGAAAACATGATTGCAAGATGTAGGTGCGGAGCAATACTGCAGTGATCAATCCCAGTCAGATTGCCCGCCAGCTTCCCTCTTCTCTTCATCCCTAGGTGCGTTGCGGCCATCTCGACGTTGTGCCGGAGCATGCTGCAGACGGCAAATAACACAAGTCGCCAGAAGAACAGCTGGTGCCACAGAAACATCCACCGCCACAGCGTATACTATGGCACTATGGAACCGCAGGGGTGAAAACGCTTGCACTGAATACTCATATGCAACTTTCATATGCGTGATACTAAGCTTAAAACAATTAAGGGGACCTATCCCACCACATGGAAATTGACGTCAAGTCTACGACAACTTTTGCGACATTATACACAGCCTATGTGTGACATGAAATTATGTGGTGCCTCGCTTGGCATCCAGTCGAAATGTTCAATTCATCTGCGGAGCCGGATTTTGTGTGGCATTCGTGCGGGACCACTCGGCCACCGGCAGTCGAGCCGAGATGGGGTCGGCCCAGTCTCCTCCGCCGAGGTGTCGGCTTCGGTTGGGCGGTTGGACACGGTCGGTGCCTCCACTGTGTGTGGCTTATGACATGGCGAGCGACGTTGGGTGGAAACCCGGCGACGCTGGGTGGAAACTCGGCGACGTTAGATGGAAACCCGGTGACGTTGGGTGGAAACTCAGTGACGTTCGGTGGAAATACGGTGACGTTGGGTGGAAACCAGGCGACGTTGGGTGGAAATACAGCGACGTTGGATGGAAACCCGGCCACGTTGGGTGGAAATACAGCGACGTTGGATGGAAACCCGGCGACGCTGGGTGCAAACCCGGCGACGTTGGGTGCAAACCCAGCGACGTTGGGTGAAAACCCGGCGACGTTGGGTGGAAGCCCGGCGACGTTTGGAACGTCGCAGTATGATGCACGGTCTCCTTGAGGCCATGACGTCACAGATGGGCATGCCACGCACGGAATAACAGCCATAAAACCTCACGCGCGCCCAGGGAACAGGGCGAAACGGATGTAATGCCAGAACCGACGACCATAAGTGATTCGACAGCAGCACCGCGACAATAAATTCCCGCAATGGCGTCGTATTAACCCGTGGTGGCGATGAAATCGTTGGATAGTGTGACGTGGGGTGGGAAATCCCAGATTTAATTGCTTTCGACTAGACTAGTGATTTCAACCGGTTATAGCGTGTTAACATGGGGTTTTACTACACAGCGTTGGTTGGACATGCAACATAATCGCACATTAAAGTCAGAGGCCACACCAAGCTGACACATCATGGACAATATACATCGTGGGCAATATAATTATAACTACAATTGTGCCCTGCAGATGATGTAACCGCCGCAACAATGCTTGTTGTGGTGAGTAATGAAGTCGGTTTTACTCCAGTGAAATATATATGTGCATAAATTGGGTTCTTTTTGGATGAATATAGTTCATATACGCCGTAAGCAAGTGTTTATTTGCCGAATGGATGTTTTGTTCTGTCGGTGTAGTACACCGTCGATAGCGCATGCAATAACAACGGCAGCAAACGCTTGCGGTGAGTTGGTATCATTATGATGCCACGCACATTTCAAGCAGATGAAGCAAACAACCTGTTGATGCCTCGCGTGCGTTGAAAATGTTAGGGCGACCGGCAGGAGAGGAGGAGGAGGAGGAGGAGAAAAATGAGTGGCAGGAGAAAACTGAGGGCGACCGGCCCTCATTTTTGACGACAGTGGGGAGTGGCAGCAGTGACAGCTGCTCACCTCCCCCACACCTTTCCTAGATTCTCCGAGGAAAAAATTAATAAAGCAGTCATGGATGGTATCTACAGGTTAATATAATGCAAAGCGATGTTCCTGTGTTTTATTTCGGCGAAACCGCCATGTTTGATAAAATCGTGTCTTGTATCACATCATAGATTACACAGTGAGTGATGTTCAAAAGTTAACTGAGTAGTACAATATCATCTCATGAGACCATTCTACCCCCACCCCCTCCCATTCCGGTCGGATTGGAGAATGCACGCTCAATTTGAACCTACTCTGGTGGTTATGGTTATTGGTTTTTACGACACGTCGACCGTTGAGTTATATAGCGTCGCCAATCTCTCACGCCGATTGGTCGCGGACGAAGAGTAGCGACAGGTGAGACTCGAACCCACAATCTTTTGAACCTACTCTAAAAGCACTTCTAAATCACTGCCATACCAATGCGAAGACTCATAATAAGCCTGAATGTGCATACACTTCACACGTCAAAAGCTATATATGGCTGATGAGGCGCATGTAGCTAAAGCGCATGAATTAATGTCCTGAAGCCACTCGTGGTATAAATATTGGTAACCCGTACTGAAGCAACCAACAGCAATACGGATGAATTGACAGCACATGTGTGCCCACTAGAAATGCGAACAAGAAATATAAATATTTTGAATTGATGGAACCCATGTGTTCAGAAGTGAGCTTACTCATATCAGTTATCTGATTAAGTTAATTTTTATCTGGAATGGCTTGTTGGTCCTATGTGACAGCATTAAAAACAATTCAACATTAATATTCGTAATTGCCCAGACCGAAGTGGCACATAATAGATGAGCCACTAGTGTATAGTGACTTACGGGTGAATATTGGAGAGCCAGTGAACACAGGAAGATCATTCCAACACGTTTCCAAAAACTTTCGAACCACCAGGGCGCATCCTGGACAACTTCTCGATATTTACCACATGGTGTTCCCTGTGGCATACATAGTACATAGTAACTTTACATAGTAACCTATCATAGTAACCCCTTACATAGTAACCTATCAGCATCGCCCATAGCGAGGCGCACTACCTTCATCGTCGCGGTCAAATGCGTCCCCGCCTCCCTCCCTCCACACACACGGCGCGGCCGGCATCAGACTGTGTTTGGGGTGGCGTTCTGGTCAGTAAGTCGCGACCTTCACCGCACACCAACTGACTGGTGCCTCACTTGGTGACACGTGACTAGCTACGATTTGATTGGCTGACGGCTTGCTGAAGGGCATTGCAGCCTGCTTTTGATTGGCTGACGGCTTGTTGACGGGTATTGTACCCGGTTTCTGATTGGCTGGCGGCTTGTTGACGGGTATTGTACCCGGCTTTTGATTGGCTGACGGCTCGTTGACGGGCATTGTACCCATCTTTTGATTGGCTGACGGCTTGTTAACGGGCATGGCACCCGACCTAAGCGGCAGTCGGGCGGTCTTTCTCGCCCGTGCTACTTCACGTGCTGGCGGATATCGCAGCCGATAGAGTCGGCCTTTGAGGCGAATCGATTTGTCATCGAGTAGATTTGTCATCGTGTTTCAATCACCTCAAGCTGGATGATAACCGCTATATTTATATATACACGATATATATTCGGCCTGGATTGGTGTACTCAAGACGTTGTTATGTCAGGATGTATGACAAATATACAATTATATTATATATATATATATATATATATATATATATATATATATATATATATATATATGTATATACATATATAAATGAACTTTTCGCACGCGAAATATAATGAGACACAATTACATCTAAAGTGCATTGCATTGCGTACCAAAATATAGTATGTTTCGCCAGCAATCTTTTTTTATTTTTAAATTTAATCCGAATTATTTCTAGGTGGCTTTATGAGCCAGGGTTCTATTGCTAAGCAGAGCTTGTTGCGTGAACCCTGGCCCAGCCACCCGATCCATGAATTCCAGTTCAACGGCAGAATTTAGACCGAAAGTTTAACGTGCCGTCAATGCACCGACACGGCCGCCCGTTAGCTCGTCCCCGGCCTTATCGGGCCAGCTGCCAACTGACCCTCCCAGCCGGGGGCTAAATGCGAGCGCGTGAGGCGACTCGAACCCTGTGTTGCCAGAACATGGGAGACGAGTGCAGGCCAGCGCCCTAAC
The DNA here is from genome assembly GCA_034440615.1 of Ashinkailepas kermadecensis. Classification (NCBI taxonomy): domain Eukaryota; kingdom Metazoa; phylum Arthropoda; class Thecostraca; family Neolepadidae; genus Ashinkailepas; species Ashinkailepas kermadecensis. The sequence goes on from JAOTOM010005174.1 coordinate 1,137,337, forward strand.
CAACTGAGTTACCGTGGCGGCAACCTTAATGCAACTATTAATTCGTAATTGCACCTGTTCATGACGAAAGCATCGTTCCTTGAGTCTGACTTTCCCACAGGTGGACCATTACACGTCCGGCAATAAACACTGCGGGCGTTCTCAGCATCATGTAACTCGTACCGCGTGCAACCAGAGCGGAAAATCCACAGCGGCCCCATTGTGTCTCGACTTTTGCCACGACAGTCGCAAGTCATTCGTCCACAACCCGAGTGGCGCAAGCTGCCACATTACCCGGCAATTATGCACTCGGCCACTCTGCACGTGCGTTCCTAATGATACCATTAACTCGTGAAATTAAGGCCCTCGATACCACACACCTGTTTGTTTACCGGTGGATTTCACAGCTCAGCGACCTTCGTGCTTACCGCAGTGCACACGAATCATTGCGAGCAGAGTAAAGGTTGTGAAAGCCAACAGCGCACCGTCTAATTGGATGTGTGCCTCGCCAGCTGACAGCGTGGAGCGCATCTGGGGACATTCCCCACTAGAACGGTGTGCGGACATGCTGGATCTCTCCGCTTGTGTCGGAATTGTATTTGTTCCAGGTACCGGGTGGTATCAAGCTGTTCTTCACTCATCCACACATCCAGTCACGGTTCCCAATAAGTAGCCAGGAGTTACCAGCGTTCTCCGACACTTTATACCTACGCACCGTATGGAATTGAAAGAAAATATACGACCTTCAATATACCAGGAGGTGCCGAGTTGACATCAAAAGTATCGATAGAGATTATACTTTATTACTCAACGTTTCGGCCAGGGGCCATCGTCAGGAGTGATAAAAAGCTCAAGCTTAACAATTGAAAAAAGCACGCGGGTAAAAAGCGTGCAAAAAGACACGTGGAATGCAGGAAAGCCTCCTCAGTGGTGCAGACACTCACAGAAACTCCAAACCAGAAACAAACTATGTCAAGAAGGAATCCTCTGAGGAAGCCGGAGCCGATGGTCCATATACATATCGATGCATACACTCACGCACATATATAGACATATATCCAATATAACGCGTAATACATATTATATATAACTTATGTTTATGCAATTTTATGTGATATACCAAGACGTCGTTTGCGGCGACCGTGCGGTTTCCATGACGACCGCCGTCGCGTCAGCCGAGCGTCGTTCAATGGAGCTTGCAGCGCTGCCGTCCACCCAAATAAGCTCCCCCCCCCCATTCAGCTGCCGTCAGCAGGTTGTCAGCGGCTTGTGTGCAAATAAAGCGTAAACGACGTAAACGAGACATAGGTGACGCAGTTAGTTCAGTTTCTTTTCAATTACCCATTGGACGATTCACTTCAAGTGCTACAAGATCGAATAGCAGCACATTTTCGTCTTTGATGACATTCGGACGGCCACTTGTCCATGATATTTCGGTCCACGCCAGTGTTGTGCTACTCATTCACATAAACAACGGGCGCGGCCATGACATCTGCCGACTCTGCAGTTGCTGTTTACCGTCAACCGCGCCAGCGATCTGGCAACACTGGTCACAGTGTCACTTTGCACATGATAAGGGGGCCCACAGTCATTAATTCCCCCAATCATTGATTTGCTCCGTCCCAAATCAGACCGAAGCTTGAACACAGAGCCTGTAGGGGCGCCCTTCCAGCCTGTAGGGAGCCTGTGAGCCTGTAGGGGCGCCCTTCCGGAACGCTTGAGTGCACCCTTCCTCCGCTCAACGAGTTTTTGGCGCCCCTCCGGGAAAGAAAATGCCATCAAATGCATCAATTGGCCCCCCAATCAATTTCACAAAGTGAGAACAGGTTTCATCCCATTGGCCAAGCTCAAATCACTCGAAGCCAATCAGCAGCCTCCCTGCTGCCCAGCAAGAGTCGACGGCAGCGCCGCGAGCGCCACTCGACCGGGTCTCCGACCGCCGCCAGGTCAGCAGCGACCGCGCCGCGACGTGGTGAAACTCCGTCACAGTGTCAACCGCGCCCAGCCGACCAATCACAGGCCCAGTCGACCGCGACCAATCAGCGCCGTCGTTACACGGTGCCGCACCCAATCGTCACGGGCGACCATCTCCCCGCCGCCACCCACGAGCTGCGACACAGCGCCGCAGACGTCGGCCGGCTTTCTCCGCTGTGGAAGGCCGCCGGGACCCTGGCGGGCTAATGACCGCGTCAGGTGGGCCACAGACCGATCGCGGGTGGATGGTGACCGGTAGAGGTCACGTGTTGGACGACGGAGGCTGGAGAATGGACGGCAAAGGTGGGATAATTGGTCGGTAGCGGACAGGTAATGAACAACTAAGGCGAAATAATGACTACGGCGGTCAGTTAATGAGTGACAGAGAACAGATAATGGACAATGAACCGTACGAATGAATGCTGGACGGAAATAGGATAGTGGCAGGAAGAAATTGGATAATTTGGGGTTGAAGCATGCCAATAACTTAGGTTGTGGAATAGTGGCCAATGGATGACTTTAGCAGAACGGAAGAAAACATACTTACCGAACCAAAGGTCAGTCAATGACCGATATATGACGGGAACGATATTGCATTTTACCATGCCTAGGAAGGTAATCATTTCAGAACCTGCTACCCGCACCATTTCATATCAGTACCATACACATATCACATCGCACTATAATATACACTTGCATTACTCACACGGGCTGGGCTGACTTTCAGCACAACCAATGCAAGTTATTATCCTGGCTCATCGTTTCGTATAGCTCAGACCGCGCTCGTGACAACTTGTCCGAAAACAAAACTGCCGATAAGTACCTCTTGTCAGATCTTCAAAACGATCAAAACTGCGACGGCTTGAGTCAGGCGGCAACAGTTTCAAACCGTCCCTTCACAGATACGATCGCGTGCCTCCAAAATTATCAGCCACCGACCGACAGCTCGCCCTCCCGAGCCCTCTGGCTGACTCCGTCTGCGGCCCTCGACGTCTGCCCCGGGCTGCCGACCCGACGTCATCAGACGTCAACGCAGGACGTACCCTTCCATCCAGGTATGTACCTACCTACCCTTCGATCCTTCGTGTCAGCGCGACCGAGTGTCGCCGGCGGGCGGAAGCTTCCGACCGGTGAATGAGTTTCGAAACAGGTTATGACACATTCACATATAGATGCAGCTATGATTTGGATTTAAATGAAAACTTTGCTACAAGAAAATTCATTCGTTGATGGTTAATGTGCTAGAAGTTGCCGCAAAGGTATGCATCGTAGCGGCAAATGTTGAGGAATGCATGTCAATAACTATCGCCACACGTGGCCAGGGAAGAGATTGCCGAAGTTTTGAAATGGCCATGAAGCAAAAAAAAGGAAAAGGCACACTCACACTAACAAATGGGTACCACATCGTGAATGCACCTATAAGGCAAAAGACGAGAGCTTAAGGTTTAAGCATGCTGGTTTCCTGGAGTTCTAAAATTATCCGGCCGCACGAAATTGTACAGGTGATGAAGGAATCAAATAAACTGTTGCTATACTGTGGCAGTTCTATACATCCTCCTCCAACGGAGGCTCCATTCGGGATGTACAAAAAAAAACACACACAGCTGGCTGCTCACAATTAACACAAGCACCCCCAGGGTATCAAGAAGCACAGCGAGACTTCAGAGACACCGTGTGGAAACTTGTGAACCAGTGACGTTATCACGGCAAGTCGCCAGACCGCAGCCGAACAGACGGTCGCGATCACGTGACCAGCGCTGTCGTGACTGCGCGCGCGTCGGACGCGAAATTGCCATGGAAACCGACGTCGGACGCGAGATTACCATGGAAACCGGCGACAGCGGCGCGTGGCTGGCACGAAAGCCATCAGACTGCACATTTGGAGGCCCGGCGAGAGAAATGTCGGGCATTGTTGTCCGTCATTTGTGGCCACGAGAGTGTGACCTCCTTTGTGAGCGCTTCGCATGTGGAGCTGTGGAAAGGCGGCCGGGCATCCCGCTGTGGCATGCGCATTGACCACATGGATAGCGTGCAGACCAACTCAGTTGCCAATTATCCTAATTGCCTTCAAATCCATAGGCAACACTCTATTATTCATATGGCACTTATCTTCATTTCAAAAGCGTCCTCAATATGTAGTTCTATTTATGTCACTAACTGCAACATCCATAACACCACATCACGATACGCCTGCCAGACTGTAATAGCTTTGATACCCAAAGATGACTAACTAAAACCTTCCACCAAAAAGAGGGAATAACTCTCTCGCTTGTCTGTCTCCTGTGTGACAAGCACTCATACCTTCTCCATTTACTGTTTGACTATATCTACGCCTCCAAACTAACAGGAGAGCTGTATACATCACCAAACTGATGCAACTGACACACTGCATGCTCGCGCAACCACTCATAGTAGTAGCATAAGTGGCTGCCCAAGGATGGCATTGGACATATATGAACTGATTCATTCCGCCGCTTCAAATCAATGGGTACCTAGCGGTGCCGTGGGGCGTATATCAGCTGAATTGTAATTAACTGGCACATAAAGTAAACGGTTACCCGGTGGTGCCGTCGAACATACATGAGCGAAATGACAAAAACACCGTGCAGCCCTACACACAGTTATGTATGATTCACCCTCCCTGAAGTAGAAAGCATGCTACTAACATGCGGCAGTCGGCGTGAGAGCCGGTGTCGGCGATTACCTCGCGTATTGATTACCTTGTCCGCACGGTAAATATCCCTCGGTGTTTTTCGAGAGAAGTAGGCCAAGTGCTAGCAAGACAAAATCAACATAATTTGTGCAGCTCCTCTTCAAATACTAATTATCTCGCGGAGGAGTAAGGCAAGCTGAACTTTATCAAGACCATCTAAGCCACCCACCTGGGAGACACTCCTTGGCTTCAATACCTTAGCTCGAACACGCACTCTGACGTACTTCTCCACTTAACGTAAATGTACACTTTGTAGGACTTCGTTTGCAAAAATACACTCGCTTCATGAACATGAGCTTCACGATCCGGCAGCATGCAAACAAGTGTTATCTTCTATTTTTCATCTCTCCCTTCAAGCAGACTGAACCTAATCTGACTCCCCAATTCAGTCACACGGACTGTCATATTCGGTAGCGTTATTATATCAGAAACAATTTCAAGTCTCATTTCAATCTGAAGTTTTATGTTTGCTTGGAGTGACAACTGACTGTATTCGACATTATGGCCTGTTCAGCCGCAATAACACCGACAGCTCCTTGCACATACCGGCCCGACAAATGCAGCTGCGCACAGGCCAGTCTGGCTGACAAGTTCAGTCACAGCCTGATGACTGCTAGAATGGCCAGTCCGGCTGCACTGGCTGGAGCCGCACTGAGCGGTCCAGTCACAGACTGAGACTGAGACCGATCAAACGCGCCGGGACAGCTACACCGGGGGCTCTGCCGACACCCAGCGGCGTCGCCACCGCTGGGGTCCCGCCGGCCCGGACTCCACATGGGATCGCAGACGGCCACTGCCTTACTCCTCCGACATGGCAATCGTTCTTGGACGAAGCTGGATCCCACGTGGAAGCTGAAGACGGTGACGCCCCTGCTGGCACCTTCCACGCGATGGTGCCAGCAGGCTCCATCACGCCCCCCCCTCAGCGAGACCGGATTGAGGTCTGCTCAGCTGGCGAGCGGCACGTGACCTGGCCCTGCATCTGATGCACAGTGGGGCGGGTGTCTGGGCGAGGGAATCAGAGCCGAGAGCTGGGGAGCAACACTGCAGGAGAGCGAAAGAAAACCCGACACAGGATAGGGCAACACACAGAGAAGACAAGATGATTATTTGGGTTTGAGAGAAGACAAGAACGCAGGACGAAAGAGGGAACACAATAGAGGAGAAAAGAGATGACAGAATAAATGGAGCACAGGACGGGACATAGGAACACAGCACATAATACGGAACTACATGAGGGAAGAGAAGAACATATGACGGGAGAGGGAAAACAGAACGGAGCGAAAGACACACGATCGAATAGATGACTGTGGGACGGGGAGGGAAACCCCTGACAGGGGGGGGGGGTCGGACAGCACGCAGGTGTCATCGCCACTGACGAAAAGCTGGTAGCACGTCCGGGTGCGAATCCCCTTCCACAAGTCGCAAAAATGTATTGTCCAACTGAATCATCGGCACATCTATTGCATGTGTTAGCAAGAAAATGGCCTGGCACGCTTACCAGGATTTCTGTTGGTATGTCAGAGCAGATAACATTCATCGCACATTCAGAACTGCAGAACGTGACTCACGTTTTCCGCAAAAATGTGTCCTAGTCGGGCATTGCATCGTCAGTTGACCTCTGTGCTGATGGTTTTGCGGCGACTGCGCGCCTCCCAAGCCTGACCATTCGGCGACAGCATTGCTGCACAAGACAATATCCTTAGACAGCAATGCTGCACAGGACAATATCCTTCGGATAGCAATGCTGCACAGGGCAGTAACCTGAAAGCAGCAACGCTGAAGGTGCTGGGGCCTCGGTGGCGACTCGAGAACAATGGAGGTGTGTCAGCTATGATAGCATTTCCAGACCTGAATGTGTTCCTGGACGGGGCAGATTTCCCAGTGTTCCAAATCGTGAGCTCTTTAGCGCTCGATGTCGTGCCATGGCTGCACTTTCTCGTAAGCAACTCTTGAAAACCGAATTTCCTTAGGTGAAATGTATTCCTTCCAGAATTCAATTCTCCTCCACCCGTAAAAGTTGACCAAAATTATGGCAATGGTGCAAAGGAGTTGTAAGCAGATAAATGCAACCGAACAGCATATCAATGCTTAGCAACAGCATATTAGTGCCTAGCAACAGCACGGTCAACGTCGCATAACCTACTGTCGACGCCATCGCAAAGAACGTTCAGTCATGTTCACTTCGGCATATGCATACGTACATACACACGTACATACAATCATACATACATACATACATGCATACACATGCATGCATATGTGCATGCATACGTACGTTCATACATGTACACATACATATACGCATTTTGCTATATATACAAATATATATATATATATAATATATATCTATATATATATATATATATATATATATATATATATATATATATATATATATATATATATATATATATATATATATATATATGCATGTTGTGTGTGTGTGCGTGCTTGCGTTAGCTTGCCTTATCCGAACACTAGCCCATGACAATGACTCATGGAAGAGCCTCAAACTCCTTCCGTACTCCCGCTGGTAAATCCAGACGACGGATAGCTCGCGCCATTGCCACACCCCGCACCAACGGCGCGGCGGCGCCAGCGCCGCAGAAGATCCGTGCCACTGCTGGCGATCTGGCACTGCACTTCACGGCTCTTCACGGCTCTTCACGGCTCACGGCTGGCTGGCGGGGCGTCACGCTCGCGATTGTCGGACAGTTTCGCCGGCACCTGTTGCAGGCAAACCGGACCATTTCGGGCGAGCTCGACGCCGCGGGGAGTACGGGACGTAGAAGGGGGATGGTGAGAGGGAGGAACGGAGTGTCAGAGGGACGGAGGAACGGAGGGACGGAGGGACGGATTTGTGTATGTACGGATTTACCCATGTACGGATCAACATATTAACGGATGTACATGAGAGAGAGAGAGAGAGAGAGAGAGAGAGAGAGAGAGAGAGAGAGAGAGAGAGAGAGAGAGAGAGAGAGAGAGAGAGAGAGAGAGAGAGAGAGAGAGAGAGAGAGAGAGAGAGAGAGAGAGAGAGAGAGAGAGAGAGAGAGAGAGAGAGAGAGGCGGAGTGGAGATAGAGACATACATATACGGTGAGAAACGTGCCGCTGTCGGAACAATGAGGTCATGGCTGTAAGAAGAAGATCCGTAGACCTGCAGGGATAATAGTGAGAACAGCCTCAACGCGCCCACTCATCGACCGCCTCCAAATGGGACAGCGTGGGAAACGCACAATGGAGCACACACTTATATGGACGCAAAGACCTTAGCTTGTTTATTTAATTCGTAGCAGCAATACGAAAGAGAGCAAGGATGATAACCGGACAGAACGCCGTCGGATGCCTGTATTGCTCTACGTCGACAAGGGTATTTTTAATGTTCTGGGGAGATCCACCGCAAAGCTTATTATCATCACTGGAGCTCGGAGTGAATAATAATGTGATACGATCTCGTATCACAGAAAAGACGCCGGAGATAAGTAGCTTCCCTGACAGGTAGATAGATGAGGTATATGTGATGAGTGATATCAGTACTAATCAATTTGTTACCACTTATATAGCGTGTTTAATTATATTACTTTATAGTAATGACATACATCATAGTAATGACATACATCGTAGTAATGACATACATCATAGTAATGACATACATCATAGTAATGATATACTGAATAGTAATGGTATGCAGTAAGGTAATCGAGAAATGCTCAGAGACCACAATCTTCATCTAACCTAGGGCTTTCGTAGGGAGGTCGAAGTGTTTGTTGATGACTTTTGAACATAAAAATGACTTTGACAAGCCCTAAAAACCATGTGTAGTAGTTGGATTAAAACGGGCGCATTCAATTCAGGGCTCATGTAGTCCATCAAAACACACGGTTTGATGAAGTCTCCAAGTGATTGAAAAACATCACCAGATATATGAAGAGGATACGTTCTTGTGCACACTGACACCAGCTGCCCATAACACGACTGGTGTCGTCTCGGTAACGTCACATCCGCCAGGAGAAGTTCGTGCCGGCTTCGCGCCATTTGTGGATCGCGTGAGCGGAGGCTCATGCTCACAGCCGCTTTCTAGATCGAAATGCTCCGTATATTACCGGAACCGCATGTGAGCATATCGGTACCATGTCCTTGGCATCGTTCGTTCATCAGTAGTCGGTATGTAGTACCCCTCCAAGCACTTGGACAGACCTTCCACTGATTAGTACGGACGAAGCCTGGCCCTTCGAGTCCTTCTATTCGAGATCCTACTACACAATGAACGATCAGTATACCAAGCTCTTCAGTCCACTACAACCTAAACCTCCCTCTCACCCTCTCACCACCTTTAGCTCCCTTTTCACTCCACCCTCCATCCCGACTAGCATTACTCCTCCTCTCTTGCAATGCTTGAAACCTTTTATGAATTTTGAGGCCAGGGTCATTTTCTTACCTACAATTTCACAAGGATTATAAAAATTACATTGGGCGATGTCGTGCTAAATAAGACCTATCATAAGATAAACCTACACCTATCTAGCTATATATATATATATATATATAAATATATATATATCCATGTATATATATATATATATGTATCTATATTGACAAAAATAGTGGGGACAGGGTGGTGCGAAAAATTGTACCGTGCACTAACAGCGGCCCTCATGAGATTACATCACCGATCTTCTACAACCGAGCCAATTGTCATCACCTGATGCCAGAGCCAGTTGCTACGGTGTACAGCTGCTATCAATAGACACACACACGTACTCTTTCGCAACGCCTTACTCGACGTTGTTGAAGTGGGTTGTGGCTTTGCGACGCACTCAGCTGCTGAGGCCATATGGCGTCGCCTGCCTCCCACCCTGGCAGGAAGGGCGGGCATCGCGGGGAATCGAACCCCGTAACTGTGGCCTGCCAGACGCTCAGCTTAACCACTGAGCCACCGACGCCCTTATTCGACGTTGTTGTCCACTTAGTCGTCACGAATGTTCGAGAAAAACGTCTTTGACTGCAGCAAGGACAACGGTGCTGCATAGCTTTCTTATAAGCATCAACCGACCAAAAACACAAAGGAATCGCATAATAGACACGGAACCCAAATCAGTGCTTGCTGAAGTGTGTGGACTTGCGCACGCTACCATTCCCGGTAGTGTGCGTCTACCGATAATGATCTCGGACACGCGTAAATCCGAGTTCGGGTCTCCGACATCGCCCGGCCAGAGAACCGGGTCATTTGAGGTCATTTGACCACTGGATGAGAGGTCATTATTTGACCACTCGAACACACGCATGCACACATGCACACCCACCCACCCCCACACACACATAGTGACGTCATGCAGCGACCAGTGGGTTTGATAACATTACATGACTGCAGCTATAGCTGGGTACGTGGAGTATTACAACTGAGCTCGGGTCCTCGAGTTACTAATTATCCAATGATCAGGAGCTCATTCATAATTGTCTTATTTCGATAAGAGGATCGGGATGGACGAAGCTCCCATTATTTTTTCGTTAAGCAGGACGTGGAGTAGGAGTAAATGTTGAGTGGTTGTCACCTTTAAAAAACAAAGTTTTTGAGCTACGAACTAGGACTGGTACGAATCCTAGGGAAGGGGAGGGGGGGGGGCAGACCTTTGACAACCTTATTTTCAAGCTTCCAGGATGTGAGAAGAAAAAAACACAATGTCGACCCCCAGGGGAGGGTGGGGCACCCGTCTCCATCACCCCTTGCCATCTCTAGGTGCCCTCTAGGTGCCCTTGCCATCTCTAGGTGCCCCACCCCCAGGGGAGGGTGGGGCACCCGTCTCCATCACCCCTTGCCATCTCTAGGTGCGCTGGCAGTCACGACGCCAAGGACGCCGCCCTGAAGCCGAAGAAAACTGCCGAACAGCATTGCCGGCCCCGAAGCCACCCTCGACAACGCCGCGCCTCGGTACCCAAACAAATCGCCGGACACGCCGTCACGGCCACCGGTCCTGCGCTGGACAATTTCGCACGTGACCTTGAGTAGCCGGCGTACGGGTCACGTGGTTCCCAGACAGTCCGTCGGCGTACATGGTCCAGGGTCCCGAGCCAGTGGTCATTATTATTGTGTCTGCGGAAGTGGCCTTGTTGGCACGGTCAAGAAGTGAGTGGCGCGGCCCTTCTACACGCTGACCACAGAACTCGGCGAGTCTATTACATGATATGAGATGGTATTATTCATGGAAATAAAGATAGCATTAAACCGATAAGGAAAGGTCAGCAACACACCATGAAGACTTAATCATTTTCCTTATGCAATTACACCAAGTGAATAGAACCTGTTCAGCAAGACGCCTTGTCATCAAAACTGAACAGAACCGATCGAGCAGATCCTTGTGCAATCACTTCCAAATGCAATTTAAGGTGTACTATAATTTCGTCATTGTTCAATGGCTGCACAATCAATGTAAAGAGTTACGTGAAGATACAATTTACTTTCGTTGCAACTTCCGAACTTCGTGCACCGTTAATCCTTCGCTGACCTTTCTCAGCCACCATGTCTGAGACATGAACAGATCTCTTCAGCTAGGGAAAAGTAAGCCTGGCGTGGGGCTCCAGCCCGTCAGATCAAAACCGGTGAACCAAAGTCCATCTCAAAGAGCTCGCTCATGCATGCTACCTGATGCTACCTATCCACACCACCCGATGCTACCTGTCCATGCCACCTGATTCTACCCGTCCATGCCACCTGATGCAAGCTGTACATGCTACCTGATGCTACCTATCCACACCACCTGATGCTACCTGTTCATGCCACATGATGCTACCTGTCCACGCCATATGATGCTACCTGTCCATGCCACCTGATGCAAGCTGTGCATGCTACATGATGCTACCTGTCCATGCTACATGGTGCTACCTGTCCATGCTACCTGATGCTACCTGTCCAAGCCACCTGACGTGGCTCATGCACCAATAATACATTGTCGCTGGCGCAGCGCGTTTTGAGTGAACAGTTCGCTCATGCAGACAGCACACATCAAGAACACAACGAAGCAAACACCGTCCGTTGGCGTCACGGTCTTTGACATACGTCACAGCTGGCTTGCGGTCACGTGTCATGCGTGGTTAAGTGACACCAGCTGCTCAGCCTGGCAACCACAAGGTCACTGACGCCATTCTCACCGAGGGAAGCTTTCACGAGCTGGCAACATTCGGAGTGGCCGACCGAGAAACGCTACCCAGGTGTAAGAAGTTGGAGCCCCCGTTGTCATGCCAACGCCTCGCCCTCTGAAAATCTCATATTGCTTGATGAATATTTTATTCATATGTACCAGGCTAAATTGAAGGTGCCTGTTATGCAGAAAACAAATCTGGATTTTACAGCATAATCGAATGATAGCCACACCTGGCTACAGCCGCATACTACCATCGATTGCGCGTGTACGTCTACGAAGTCCAGCATGCAGCAGGATTCGAACTCGAAGCCTCCTCTACATCAAAGTCAAGTCGTTTTGCTGAGTAGCTGAGCAGCGTACGCTACACGAACGCTGTCGGGCAGCACCAGAGAGACCAGCACCAGCAACAGCACCGCACCAGCGCCACCACCAACACCGCTCTCTCCCGCGCGCGCACGCCAGCCTACCACCCACTACAAAGGTCGTTAACGACGCGTCGTTAACGACGAGTCGTTAACGTCAGCCAGCTAACGACATTAACCAGTTAACGACATCGTAAACCGGCCCGACGCGACGGAGGAAGTTTGCCCGCAGGCGCTCTCCGGTCTGCCCGCCAACTGTGCCGTCAGCTGCTGTCGAACAGACCATGCCTCGTGCGGAGTCGCATCGCCAAGTGGCGGGGCGACAGTGGCTGCAGCTGGCGGTAGCAGAAGTGGCGGTAGCTGGCGGTAGTCGAAGTGGCGGTAGCTGGCGGTAGCAGAAGTGGCGGTAGCTGGCGGTAGCCGAAGTGGCGGTAGCTGGCGGTAGCCGAAGTGGCGGTAGCTGACGGTAGTCGAAGTGGCGGTAGCTGGCGGTAGTCGAAGTGGCGGTAGCTGGCGGTAGCAGAAGTGGCGGTAGCTGGCGGTAGCAGAAGTGGCGGTAGCTGGCGGTAGCCGAAGTGGCGGTAGTTGACGGTGCTGCCGCCTATCACCGCCTCGGGAGACACTCGAGGACGGCGAGGCTTCGGGGGGGGGGCTGCTGGAAGCCGGAAGCCGGACACGAGGCTGGACTGGAGCCTGGGACTGGCCGGCTGTGCGCGGCTGAGTGCAACGGTGAAGGTAGGAGCACGACGGGTGACGAAACGTGGCGGCACTGTTTCCACAGGCGACGTGGGTCACCAGAAACAAGGTAGACTAATCACGGATTATAACAAGCGCATCCTCTTTCTGTGCTCTCGAGTTCGCCTCCCAGTGTCGGTCCGTGACGTTATCTGCATCCGCATCTTGGACGAGGATTATGCCGAGCCTCCTCTCACCACACAAGTGCTCACGTTTGCCCAGCTCCGGACATTTGATAGAAGTGCTTCCTCCACGCTATAATTCCGACTGTTGGTGTTCGCGGCCTTGGCTGGTGTTGTGCGCCGACAAAGGCACCGGGCTGCCCAAGCTGATCTTGCTGATGCTGATGCGAGATTTCGCCCCAGGCGAGCTAGCAGATAATCGCGAATGGTAGTGGGAGGAGGCGAGGTCGCCTGATAGCGATCCGGTGGGAGTTGGAGTGGGAGAAGGTGGCTGACGCTCTGTGGTCCAGACGTTAAACACGAGTTTGTTAGAGCATGCACAAGCCGCACAACTTGCGTTGGTTTTCTCTTGACTACATTCGATGGAAAGCTGGTTAGTGCGAGTGTCAATACCCTGCTTGTAGCCACGCAACTTCAGCAGCCATGTGGGAATGCCTCTATTCTCTTTCTCTTTCTGGCCCTTTCTCATTTCTGTTCTCCTGTTTTCCTCCCCTTTCTTCATCTTACTCTCCTTCTTTCTCTGTCTCTGTCTCCCTCTCCCTCTTTCTGTTTTGTTTTCTCTCGCTCTCTCTTTACGAGATCAGACAAATGCCAATGCTTCAACGCCATGAAAATACGTCTAGCGTTCGCATCCAGATGCTGGAGGAAGCTGACGCATTGCGGCAAGATGATGTGCTTAAACTGGACGCCTGGGACAGCAGAGGTGCTGGGTTCGGTTCTCCGCGGTGCCCGCCCTTCCTACCGTGGTGAAAAGCAGGCGACGCCATGTGGCCTCAGCTGCCCAGTGCGTCGCCAAGCCACAAACAACAGCATATTGACACATGCTGATGTCACTACGGATGCCTTGTACTATCACCTGATGTTCAGAAGAGCCTGCTAGCGAACTTCGGCAATCCTCAAACACTTCACAGTATATTTGCTGTCCCTAAGGAAACCTGCTCATTCCAACCCCGGCCTCAGGATCATTTGGTATTGATATTATACTCAGTCGCTACATAGAACCTTCATATTTTTTCTTCTCGCTGCTTGGGGGTGGGAGACATATCATACGCCACATCAGTACGAGAACAGCCAGAATGCTCAAAGACGGTATCAAACAAAAGGCGAATTAAGCGGAAAATACGATGCTGGACAGTAAATACGACGAAAGAAAATAGTCCCAAGATATTAATAATTGCCACCATTTCCTCAACGTTGGCTCCACAACTGGCATGAACATTAACAACTTCCAAATTACATCGATTTCATGCTAGATGTACCCAAGGTTGTACCCAAGAGGATCTAATTATCTGACAGGCAATATAGCGATAAAGTACTTCACGCATCAGGGACCAGCGATATGTACGCTGTGAGCTGCATCGTGGGTGTACCGTTATAAAATTGGTTGGGTGGTTGGTTGGTTGGGGAAAATGAACCTTTTGATGGCCAAAGCGGCCCGGAAAACCATTTGCATCCAGTGCACGTCCACATGCCCGATAGTTAAACGTCAGCCTGGTTTGGGGGGCCAAATCAATGATTGAGGGGGCCAGTGTTCCCCCTTCCATATGCAAAGTGACGCCCGTGGTCAGCTGAAAATTACCATGTAATCCTAGAGACCAGCAGTGCACGTGACTGGCCAGGGCGTCAGGAACGCATATCAAATGCATCCACACGAGGCCTGACAGAATCCCAAACCTGCGGCCAACATAAACGTCACCGGAATCCTTCGAAGCTGGTGCACGGCATGCTTTGCATATCGGTTACGATTGGCCTTAACGCCGGACGGCGGCGAATGTTAATTGCGTTTTATCTTGGCGATTTTCCAACTGACTTTCTCCGAGTACTCCGCGACAGGGCCTCGGAGATCGCGACCTGTCTCTGCTGCGACACCGTGACACCGACCATATGGCCTTGCGCGACACCGGCAGCACTCAGGAAGCTGACTGTGAGCGGCCTCAGCAGGCGCCATACCCAGAAGCGGCGCCAAATTCGTCGTCCGAAATTCACCGCCGCCGCGGTCGCACAGCGTCCCGCACGTGACGAGACACAATTGGGTCAACTGGCCGGTTGCGTCACTGGGGGCCACGCTCCGCCCCATCCGCACGGAGATGCGGCGGCGGCGAGACACCCACCCGTGTGCGAGTGGCGTCATTATTCGTCGTGTCCGGGGCTTCGCGTGGAAGCGTCCGCACCGAGGTCGCACTGCATGGTGTCCGTGTCCTTCCTGAATACGACGACAGGACTGCGGCCGCTCGACAAATGGGGAGGGTGTCAGACCGAAGCTGTCAGTCTGACGGGACGATAATCTAGCATACCACCTGCCCACCACAAACATTACATGCCATGCAAACACGATTGTTGGGCACACCTTGGGGTGTACACGATTTCCGTGTCTAACATGGCTTGCAGCGATTGCACACCTGACGTGCCGAGAAACTCGTCAAACGTCTTGTAGCCGTGACAGTGACGATTTTATGTTGCGGGAAGTCTGCGGCGGCCTGATCGCGCCACCTCAGCCGTGCCTGCAGCAGCTCGGCTCCGTCAGCCATACCTGTCAGCCGTGCCTGCAGCAGCTCGGCTCCGTCAGTCGTGCCTGTCAGCCGTGCCTGCTGCAGCTCGGCTCCGTCAGCCGTGCCTGTCAGCCGTGCCTCAGCCGTGCCTGTCAGCCGTTCCTCAGCCGTGCCTGCTGCAGCTCGGCTCCGTCAGTCGTGCCTGTCAGCCGTGCCTGCAGCAGCTCGGCTCCGTCAGCCGTGCCTGTCAGCCGTTCCTCAGCCGTGCCTGCAGCAGCTCGGCTCCGTCAGTCGTGCCTGTAAGCTGTGCCTGCTGCAGCTCGGCTCCGTCAGCCGTGCCTGTCAGCCGTGCCTCAGCCGTGCCTGTCAGCCATTCCTCAGCCGTGCATGTCAGCCGTGCCTCAGCCGTGCCTGCAGCAGCTCGGCTCCGTCAGCCGTGCCTGTCAGCCGTGCCTGTCAGCCGTGCCTGTAGCAGCTCGGCTCCGTCAGCCGTGCCTGTCAGCCGTGCCTGCAGCAGCTCGGCTCCGGCCACGTCTGCTGCACTTTGGTTGAGCGTGCCACACAGCGCCGACGGTGGTGGCAGCGCTGCAGCTCGCGGAGCCGCTCTGGGACGCTGCAGCTGCAGCTGCAGCTGCAGCTGCAGCTGGAGC
This sequence comes from Ashinkailepas kermadecensis, assembly GCA_034440615.1. Taxonomy (NCBI): domain Eukaryota; kingdom Metazoa; phylum Arthropoda; class Thecostraca; family Neolepadidae; genus Ashinkailepas; species Ashinkailepas kermadecensis. The sequence continues at coordinate 1,153,562 of JAOTOM010005174.1, forward strand.
TGCTGCTCTAGACGATGCTGCAATGCAGTATATCCACGAGGTGTTGGCGCGCTACAGGGAAGTCAGATGGTGTCCTGGGCGGTGTCACAGCTCAGCATTGCCACATTGATGCGTGGTTGGTTCTTGGTTTCACGACTCGCCGACTGTTGGGTCGTATGGCGTCGCCCGTCCCCCATGGCGTCACTCATGCCGACCGGTCCCTCGCCTCATCTCGATGTGGGCGAATAGTAGTGACAGGTGAGAGCCGAACCCACAACATTTCGGTTGGGAGACGGGCATCCTGCCCGCTAGACTACTCGCCCCCGCCACACCGGTGACGATGACAGTGGAGATAGCTAGGTAAGCCAGCTAAGCCTGAAGACCAGCTAAGCCTGAAGACCAGACAACATGTGACTCATTTAAAAATTGGCCCGTCAACTCGGGAGGAATGCATTGGGGCCTTCTTGCAGGCATAGTCCAACTAGCCAAAATGATACCTATTGGATTGAAGCTGGATTTGTTTTTCAACATATTCTAAAATATTTTGTCAAAATTTACCTCATTTTTAGTACAATTAGTGCAAATTAGTTTGAAGTTTGTGCCTAAAATTAAACATCCAATGGAATAAACTATTCCCATTTGCATCCTCCAATATACCTTATCATGGCACGATCCCAACAAGCTTTAAAGTTATATTCCAAAAAGTCCTGGTTGCGCGCCTGCTCACATATGCGTCCAGCCTGATGCACCGTCCAGCCCTCCCCCCGCCCCGGCCCCGGCGACAGGCTATCAGGAGATCAGCGTCTCGGGCGACTGCCTTGGCAAGGACGACTTGTGTCTGTTGCGAGTGTCCGGCCGTGCCGGCAGAGGCGATCCCAGGTGCCTCCAGCTGGGAGGCAGCGCCGGCTCCGGTCTTGCCGGGACGACCTGCTCAGGACGGACCTCACCAAGACAGGTCACTGAGGTCACGGCAGGTCAGACGGTGAACAGACACGTGGACGGAACAGGACAGGACATGGCAGGACAGAACAGGACAGGACAGGACAGGACAGGACAGGACAGGACAGGACAGGACATGCTGTCATTGAAAGGCTAGTTTGGACGTTGGATTGTGATGGGCTGGTTGGTTGGTTTTTCGGGTTTGGGGGCGCATCGACTGCGTGGTCATGCAGCGCCCAGGATTGGTATAGGTAGCTGATTCTGACCGATGGTTTGTGGACAATTTTTATCAGACAAGGTAACTTGGAGCGCAGTTTGGCATGATGTTCATCCACCAAAGTGGACAAAGATTTAAGTAGATAAACACAAACAAAAGCGGTCCGCAAAAAGCAGCTTGAGACAGCCAGCTTGCCATGTTTTGGGAGAACGGTCTTAGGAAGGCCAGGAGGTAGCATGCAGGTAGCCGGACCGGTTTTGCCAGTGCCGATATCCGACAGGCAGGCGAGAAGTTCAACCTTGCGCAAGTAGGGTTGTGAAAGGCTGATTTAGCACAAGCAAATTCATAAAGTCGAGTTGGTAAACACTGACGATGCTTGCTTTGAGTTGGTTTGTTTACCTGTATTTCGTTGTCCGTTTCTCGTATCGCCAAGCTCAAGCTCCGGATTGATTTCAGCAACCACTGGTGATCGATCAGAATTAGAGAGTAAGTTATTGAACTAAAGTTCAATAGTCCACATCTTAGTAGCCGGATGAGCGGCAGAAAAACCCTAAGGCCTTTCCTTCACTTTTGATCGACGCGAATTGTACCTTGGTGCGCTCTGCGACCAAAGCCCGGCCTCGGACTCTTCAGTCGAACGATGGGTCACCTTCAGGTTCTGCTCGTCTCAGAGCTCAACGTCGTCCTGACAACGACTCGTGCGTCAAAGGGCCGCCACGAGTGGCCGACGAGTGGGAGCACAGTGGCACGCGAATGGCAGCCGCCTCCTGTCGGCTTTCGGCAGCCCCGGGCGACGCGATGCGTTCGTTGTGCGGCAGCCCTGTCGTTTGTCTGTTTGATGCTCCTGATGTGACGTCAGAAACAGGGCGACGTGTTCGCCATCTGCGGCTTTGGTGCCTCGACAGATGTGATCTGGCGTGTCGGAACTGGACAGATGCGCCGCTATCACTGTATCCAACGTGCAGCACTTACGATTATACTGACATCTGTCGGAGACCTGCGCAATGGAATGTCGGTTCGGCAACGCCATATGGGACACTTGGACTCCATGTAGACAAAATCTGTGGACTGGCGAGAATGAATGGCGTGCGATGTGCTAAATAAGCCTCGACATTGCATCCTCACATTTCCAAATACAATTTCGGTATTTGATTTAAAGGTCGAATTGTTGAGTTCTATTTATTGTTGTCAGTATATAGGCTACTTATATAGGTTTATTATTGTCAGTTAACTAACAAAATAAATTGCCTACAGCCGGTATGATGATTCATTTTAGTCGAAAAACTGTCAAGCGACATTCTTATATATTTTCCCCTTATAGGGCCCCATCCCACTGTCTTGTCCCATATAGGGCCCCTTCCTACTGTCCGATATATCTCCACTTTATTAGAGCTGCCGTGTGTCATCCAGCTTCAAGGAGCCCAGCCGGTCCCCAAACCCCCGGAATTCCTCCAGCTCCTAGGGACCCTAAAATGTCGAGAGGTTCAGATTCTTCAGCTTCCAAGGAGCTCTTCAGCTACCATGGCTCCACCAGAGTCTAGGAGCCCTCATCTTCTCAGGGGTCACCCAACACCTGCCGGAGCCATCGGACACCATGGGACCCATACAACTACCGATGGCCCTCCAACTTCAAGTGGCTCCCATAACTTCATGGGTTCCTCCAGCTCCCCGAGGCCGCTCTTGTTCCTAACCGGCGGCCATTTCTTGAGATTCTACAGCCCCTCAACTTCTCAGAAGCCCCTCAAATTCCAGAGATATTTTCAGCTGCCATGCGACCCCTCAAACACCAGGGGGGCAAATTGTTTTCCAGTGGTCGTCCGATTCCCACAGGAGTACCGAGCCGCAAGGGGTCCTAAGCGATGCCCTTGCAGATTCCGAGATTCTGTTCCAAGTCGAACCTTGAAAACATTCAGTGCTAGGCCATCTGGCTTAAAGCGGACATGCATACGCTAGCAGGGGCCTTCTTCCTCACGGATCTCCTCCAGCTTCAAGGGGTCCTCCAGCGTCAAGAGGCCCATCCAACTCCAAGGGATCATGCACAAGCGAAGTGCCTCAGAAGGAATAATGCCTTAATGCCTTAATGCCCTGGAAACCCAAGAGCTTCTGAGAAGTTAGGATTCTGCCGAATCTGTGATATATCATGCTGTCTGATGAGCCCGGCGTCGTCCTGACAAGGCGGCCGAGAATGAAAATGCCGAATAAAATGGCCTGAATCGTGAAACGGCGGTCTTGGATAGGCTATTTTTGATGCATGACGTGCGCCAAGAGGGGCCCACTCCATCCTCAGGAGTGGAAGCGGCCGCCCCAGCTGTCTCCCCTTGGCTACACGTTACTGCAAATCTTGCACAACTTCGTCAAGGGCGATGTCTACAATTATATCTGATGCGTTTTTAAATTAGCCTTAATGATGTGACGTCAAAGTTTCGATGAGCCGGCTATTCTCTGCCCGATTGGCATCAGTCACAAGACCGGTAGTCAGCCAGCTAAGAGCTTTGCATGACTGGAACTGCCTGGGCGTCCAACTGTCTGGCAATAACCGTCGCCAGGAAAAAGTCCGAATGTGTCGTGCAATCATCCTGCTATCGGGTCCCCCATCGCACGATTATTTCACAACCACGTGGCACTGGCCAGCCACCTCCTGCAACACAATATGCCAACATCAACACCTCATATCCTCCGCACTTAGTGGAGCGCACCTCACTCATATCCTCCGCCACACTTAGTTTCCACTCCTGCTGCCTTCCGTGTTAGAAGTGGTGTCATCAGCACACGCACGTAACTTTGAGCAGATTCTGTCGGTAAAAATTACCGCCCGATTCGCACCGATTCGTGTCATCCAACGTAATCCGACTTCCATCTTAATTGCCTCAGAGACTGCCGTGAAACAACGGCGTCAAGGCCAGACAGTGTTGTAGTGGGACAATGACGGAGCCGCCGGTGGCTCGATACTTTTTCAGATTCCATTTTCAGCTCCTTATTAGGGGGGGGGGAGGGGGTGAACTGATGATAGCGGAAGTGATGGCGTGCAATTTTTGACACGTGTGTGCTAGTGGTCACGGAAGGTGTTGGAGATGGAGATCAAAGGTCAGGTCAGGTGGATTCAAAGGACGAGCACAATCCGCACGCCTGACCACAATTGCGTTAGACAGATAGTCGTTTGAATCAATGCAAAGAAGAGATGCAACGAGCCATGGTGTTCTCGGAATATCTTCGGCAGTATTGGATAATGCAGTTGGCCAACATGACATTCAGCAACCGAGGAGTGGTATCGGCGGTGATGGATCACATCACATGATGTTCTGTATTCTGTCATTGGCCCTCATACCATCGCCAGTCATCTTCAGATGATCAACTGTTTCTGAAGATGAATACGTGGAGGCACTTTTCTGTGTGGGCAACTTGAGCATTAAAGTCTGTTGTGAGGCATAAGAATGACTGATATATCAAAATCAGGTGAGATGACCTGTTTTCGAAATTGCACCGAAACTTGACCATCCTTGGATATCATTGGCTATTCATGGCTATTCTTGGCTGTTCTTGGCTAACTTGATTATTCAGTGTTGTGACGTTCCCGACTCGTGACGCGTGACGTGACGCGTGACGACGCGTAGCAACACCACGGACAACAACACCGCCACCACCACGAATAACTGCGGAATACGATGAACGGAATCCAACGTATCAGTATGTCATGCTGGCCGGACCACATTTCGGTGTGAAGCAACAGTTGATTCCCAGCGAATTTCGATCACGAAGAGACTTGGTACGTAGTACAGATCACGTCCCGCAGATTAAAGCCAGCATGCATAATATGTTCTTCAACGAACGCTTTTTTAATAGCTTAATGTGTATGTACGTGTGTGTGTGTGTAAGTATGCTTAGGTGTTGAAAATGTGTAACGGAAGAAGGCATCATTTGCAAGTCGGTCACAATAATAATGGGTAATGCCTAAGTATAGAAAATTCCGGACCAGTATCTCAAGATGGCCTGGTATAAATCATCAACGTCATGGGTTTTCTTGCTGGGACGGAACCGCGAGCATCTGCACGTCGTAAAATCACAATCGTACTACTGCTACTGTTGATTTCCGCCTCCAAAAACAAACGAACTGAAGGTGACCAAGATCAGGCTTTACCGTGGCGCATCAGGTTACTCAGAACCGATACAGCCCTAACAGCACCAAACGAAAGACGACACAACGGCCAACCTTTGACGCTCGGGCGTGTGATAATTGCACGAGCAACAATCGTTACCGCTGCTCAAGTTAATCCTTGACCCAAAAGAGGTAGGATCCCCAGAACACGAATTAAGTCGGCGCTCCCGCACTGATTAAACCGTTTAAGCCCCGTCCCATTTGTCGTCCAGGCAGGTCATTTGATTAGGGTCGTACATCTGGTCTACAGCCAGCTTCTGTACCCAGCCGGCCATTAACAGATAACCAACACACGGCCAAACGCGTGCGGTGTGGTCGTCCTGGCCTGCCGATCAGACAACGGATGGGTAACGGTCGCTGTTCGGCTGACGGCTAGTCAGCTGGCGGTTATTCAGCTGACTGCCGGTCAGCTGGCCTTAATTCAGCTGTGAGCTGGTGAACAGACTGAAGCCATCTGGGGCGTGCATTCTTCCGACGTATAATCAGTGCTCCTGTAGTGTGGGGTTTTTAATTGCTTTCTGCACTTAAAAACTGCATCATGTATTAAAACTGTAGGTTGCATTAAAAACGAAATATGTACATACGCATAAAGCTTCCACATACGTAAAGCCCTGCAATTATCGCTCGGCACGATAAGAAATCAGACCAAAGAAGTTGCCGACGGTCACTAAACTTTGTGTACACCAAACATGGCAACGAACCTCACGCTCAGTAGATAGTTTACTTTGCATGCCTGCCAGAAGCGTTAGCTAAGACCGCATCGGCAGTTTCGGCTTAACATTTATATACGTGGAAATCGACGTTGTTTCGGTGCGAATTACTGCAGGTATGTTTTCCGTAGCTGACGGCTGTCAGTGAGGGTCATTCCAAGAAACCTGCCGTGGCGTTTCGTCTTGTGAGTTTCGGTGACGATTCGCCATGTCGCTACGGAGTAGTTTTTAGGGCTTTTGGGCGCATCAACTGCATTGGTTATACAGCGCCCAATGTCGCTACGGAGTTCGCAACCAATCCATAATTATGGGCGCTGTATGGCCAACGCAGTCGATGCGCCCCTGAGCCCAAATAACCAACCAACCAATCCGTAACACGGACAAACCATTTGCTAACAATTCCTACAGCTTGCGGTTGAGCGGAAACTCAGCATCTTCACCCTCAACACCAGCCCGCCCGCCATTTCGCGACGACAGACAACCCACCTGGCGCGTCATTCTTGTCGTCTCGCTGTGGCACGGCGTCCGAGATGGACAGCAGCAGCAGCAGCAGCAGCGGCAGCAGCCTCGTGCGCATCATCAGCGCATGGCGGCTCGCCCTGCCGTCCAGGCTGGGACTTCAGGCCGCCCAGCGATTGGCGCGCAGGTCGGTTGTCATGACGACGGCAAACACTCGCGTCTGAAACATAGGCGCCATGTTGGGGATCGAATTTGACGACTGGTGGGTGGTGATTATCAGCATTTGTGACACCTCGACTCTTCGACAACATATAGTTGTTAACCTCTCACGCAAGTTGGTCGCTGGCCATGAGTAGCCACAGTTGGGAATCGAACTCACACACTTTCGGTTGAGATATGGGCACTTTCCCCCTAGACCAATCACACCCTGGCTACTGGTGTCTGGTGTAAAGTTCATGATCGCTGGCGTATAAACATGGGGGCGGCGCATGAGAGATTAACGGCCCCAAAACGTGAATGTTTCACCCTTACCCTACGTTCATGCGTGAAAAGGCTCTTTGAACCTTTCCGGCCAAACTCTTAGATTATCGCAACACTTCTCTTGGTGATGCAATTTTGCACAGACAACCACCTAACTTGAAAGGTTCGAAACCAGTTTGGGGTCGACTAGGGTTGGCAAATACCCAGTTGACTGAAAATAGGCGTATTTCGGGTTTGAAATCCGAATTGGTTTCGAGTTCCTCTGAGCGAAGAAGAACACCCATTCCTAATGAATCGCGCTTAGTTTTTTTCAGAGCAAATCCAAGTTGTTCACCAGGCTAAGTTAAGCTTGCTCAATTTTGGGACACGACAAGAGGGCCTCTCCCCCACTGACAGCCGTACACTTCCCCAGCGTTGCTGTTACAACTGTAACGTATCCACTGACATTTTGGAGGGCCTCTCACTGGAGGGCCTTTCTGTGTGGAAGGCTCTCCCTGGAGGGCCTTTCCCTCACCTCCTCTCCCTGGAGGGCCTTTCCCTCACCTCCTCTCCCTGGAGGGCCTTTCTGGAGGGCCTCTCCCTCACTGGCAGCCGTACACTTCCCCAGCGTTGCTGTTACAACTGCAACGTATCGACTGACATTTTGATCACATGATCCAGCTGTGCCTCGACCGTGTGCTACGCAACTGGATAAAGCCATAATTTGTCCACGGAAGCTTTGCAAAGTTGTCGAATAATTAACTCTGTGGCCTGACTAAGGTTAAGACATCGTGTATGGTGCATTGCGCAACGTCCCACGACACTTCACACAGTCCACTAGCCCATTAATCACAACGTTAATATCATGCACCAGTTGTTAAGAGGCCACTTTTTTCCGCTGCTGCATTTATGTTGCTCCATTCACTTCCAGTTTTTCGCCAACCGATGGGAACCCTAATCGCGATGACCAGCGGCTGTGGTGACGGTGACTGGTCAAAAAGCGGTCAATGCAGCACAAAAAAACAGGTCAGAATAAGATCATTCAGTTAGTCAGAACGCCCAGAACATGACAGCGAATAGGTCATGGCAACTGAGGTCGAGTACGACAGTGGGAGACCCTCCTGAAGGTACAGCCACACAGTCTCGATCGAGCATCCCTACCATCAGATGTTCCAAACTGAACGCCCTAGCAACGAGCAACATATAATTTTGCAAGTTTCAACTGTCTCAAAATTATGATGCAAAATCTAGGCAGACTTTAAGAATAAAAATTGCTTGAGGAAAGCGCTAAACATGTTCCATTCAAATTCAAGGCCATCGGAATCTCACGTGGTTTCAGAAACCGGTGCCGATTTTTAATGTTCCAAGCCGAAACAAGTCGAAGCGAGTTTCTAGCCAGAAACTCACTTCGGACTTGTTCTGCTGAACAGTGCTTGCGCGAACAAACGAACTGACCGAGCAGCCTGCTCGGAGCCGACTACGACGCCTCAGAAATCTACACCGAAGCTGGACGCACCGATAAGGCACCCATGATGAGTTCTTGCTGTGCCCATGTGCTATTTCTAGGACTGAAGTCAAGACCACGGACGTGGCAGTCGACACGTCGGCGCGATTAATAGTGTTCCCGACTGATCGCTCCGTTCGGAAGTACTGTATGGCTACGCGTTCATTTCCTCTGAACCTTTAGTCTCCTATTCCAAGCGTCAGGTTCATCGGGCGAATCCTCCCGGTCCCAAATCCCTGGAATAGCTCAAGACTTGCTATTCTCCCCGTACTGTACTGCCATTCCACGAATGGCAGAATCGACGAGGCCACCCGACCACACCACCATCGAACTGCGGCGCCGATCCGAAGCCGAATCGACCGGCCCGTCGACCTTGTGACCCGCGCCGCTGACGTCACCGGCAGTCAGCTGTTGAGTGACCTTGCCGCCGAGCCGGCGACCCTGAGGGGCGGCGGGCGGCTCTCACTTTCTGGCCGCCGCCGCCGCCGCGCCATAATGAAGTGGGAAAATGTGGCGCGTGGCGCGCGCGCCGCCACCTCGCCGGCGCACCGCGGCTTTTTGTGACGAATGCCGCGTTCCGCGCGGGCACGAACAGCACTCTTTCCGACGCACGACATGCGACTCAGTGACGTACGTGAGCGCAGGTGCCGAGCCGGCGCTGCCACCTCACATAGCTCAGACACAAACGCATTAAACCTGATCGAGGGCCGGTCTGCTGCCGGGCGTATGCCAGCTTTAATTCATGACGAAATGTGCACGTTTCAATGACGATGATTGTATGCTATGCTCTGCTAAATAGACAGTAAGTGCATTGTGATGGGCGGCGATGGGAAGGTGATCATTGCTACCGTCAAACGAGGTCGAGTCGCTGGACCATTGCGCCAGGAAAGACACAGATGAGTAGAACTTTCACCGAGACATGCAGCAGAAGCCCGGTTCGTGCAATGTGAGTAGGGCATGAAGTGCAATTTTGTTGCAGGGACGGATACAGGGGGAAGCACTGGGAGAATGCTCCCCTCTCTGCATGTAGAGATGGCGCCCCTCTGGCTGGGAAAGGCGCCTCTCCAGGAAGGCTCCAGTGCACTCTCCCCTTGTTCAACGGATGTTTTCGCCAAAGGCACCCGCTCGGGACGAGAGGACTCCCCTCTCCCGCTCGACGTATTTTTTCTGCCGAATGCGCTCCTCGAATAAAATGACGCCCCTGAAGCGACGAGTGTCCCGCCCTATGAAAATGTTTGGTTCAACCCCTGTGCTATCGCTATTTTGGCATTTTTGTTTGTATTTTGTTTGCAATTTTGAGTGTAGAACTCCGACGAGCTGAAGCGCACCTACCAGCAACAACTTATCTTAGCAGCGACCAGCTTACTTACTTTGCTTCGGCAAACCTACTAGGTTGCTTCAGCAGAAGTCTGAGCACGTGACCGGTAAGGCGCAGCGGTCTGAGTAGAGAGTCTGCCATCGGTTCGAGGGAATTCATGACTAACTATGTGTTCCCGCAGCCGTGTGGATGCAGCTAGGGAGACGCCCCCAATTATGTGCATGCTACATGCATCTCTGGAGGTTCCAGACAGCTTCATGCTTGACATCCTTATGCACACAACGGAGCGCAGCAATCAGCCATCATTCGACGCTCTCAATGCCTTTGTTTCTCTCTCTCTCTCTCTCTCTCTCTCTCTCTCTCTCTCTCTCTCTCTCTCTCTCTCTCTCTCTCTCTCTCTCTCTCTCTCTCTCTCTCTATATATATATATATATATATATATATATATATATATATATATATATATATATATATATATATATATATATATATATATATATATATATATATATATATATATATATATATATATATATATATATATATATATATATATATATATATATATATATATATATATATATATATATATATATATATATATATATATATATATATATATATATATATATATATATATATATATATATATATATATTATATATATATATATATATATATATATATATATATATATATATATATATATATATATATATATATATATATATATATATATATATATATATATATATATATATATATATATATATATATATATATATATATATATATATATATATATATATATATATATATATATATATATATATATATATATATATATATATATATATATATATATATATATATATATATATATATATATATATATATATATATATATATATATATATATATATATATATATATATATATATATATATATATATATATATATATATATATATATATATATATATATTATATATATATATATATATATATATATATATATATATATATATATATATATATATATATATATATATATATATATATATATATATATATATATATATATATATATATATATATATATATATATATATATATATATATATATATATATATATATATATATATATATATATATATATATATATATATATATATATATATATATATATATATATATATATATATATATATATATATATATATATATATATATATATATATATATATATATTTTTTTTTTTTTATATATATTCTCTCTCTCTCTCTTCTTTTTTTTTTTTTTTAAAAAAAAAAAAAAAAAATATTTTATATATATATATATATATATATATATATATATATTTCTCTCTCTCTTCTCTCTCTTCTCTTCTCTCTCTCTCTCTCTCTCTCTCTCTCTCTCTCTCTCTCTCTCTCTCTCTCTCTCTCTCTCTCTCTCTCTCTCTCTCTCTCTCTCTCTCTCTCTCTCTCTCTCTGGTTCTGAGAAATAAATGTAATATGCCAGCAGGTACAGTCGCATATTTGGCTGTATTGCGGCTTATTAAAACTGCACGGTGCACGGGCGATATCTCGCGTGATCATCGTGCGGTTCTTAATCTGGATTTGCTCGCGGGTGTCGTCGAAATGAAGACAACGATCTAATGTCGTGTGGTATGCGATTTTGTAGGCTTTTCATATTTCAGCACGCGAAAGGCATGCCATTTTCCGACGTTATTTATCAGCAGCAGCCTTTGATTGCTGTATTCGTTTAAGCCGCCTCTCCGGTCAGATCTCACATCCCATGTCGGGAGGGGGGGAGGGTCATAATATGCATCCTACTAATCTCCAAATTAAGCGTCGCACGAAAACAAAGGAGGTGTCATCGAAAAGAACTCTACTAGTAGGCACCCGAGACCACCCATAGAGTGATACATCTCTCTCTCTCTCTCTCTCTCTCTCTCTCTCTCTCTCTCTCTCTCTCTCTCTCTCTCTCTCTCTCTCTCTCTCTCTCTCTCTCTCTCTCTCTCTCTCTCTCTCTCTCTCTCTCTCTCTCTCTCGCTCTCTCTCTCATTTATTCCTTCTCTTGTTCTCAGACACTGCCTTGCCAGCATATGCGCACTGTTTTCGCTGTGTGTTTTTCTTGCTAGATAGTCTACAGCGGGCAGTCTCCTGATTTGGTGGTCACACTTTCCCCAGGAATCCGCGGCTGGAACTAACTTCTCACTGTCACTCTCCATTGACTCAGAGGATGGATGCATTCTCTGAAGACGTCCCGGGTCTACGCTCCGTCCAAGGTCCGGGGTCCACGCTCCATCCAATGTCTCCTAGCGAGGATTATGTTGTATAATCTATGTTGTTGTATGACTTGTAGTGTTATGTAGCCTCACCCTTAATATATCTCGGGCAGGGCGCAGTTGCGCTTTCATGCATTGAACACTTTTCCACTGGCGTATTTTTATCCTCCAGGTTGCAGTTTCCTCCCTGTGTCTAATTGTTCGAAGCGGCAGTGCATCTACGACACAGGGGGCGAGTGGTCTAGGGGTAAGATGCTCGTCTCACAATCGAAAGATTGTGGGTTCGAGTCTCACCTGTCGCTACTCTTCGCCCGCGACCAATCGGCGTGGGAGATTGGCGACGCTACATGACTCAACGATCGACGTGTCGTAAAACCAATAACCAACCAACCAGCATCTACGACACACAGGGAGAACAGCATAGAGGTGAGGCAGCTGCTGGTCTGGCCTGATGGCAGAGCCTGGGATCGACCCCGCGCACTCCTTCTTTTCACGTTCTTTGCACGCACTCTCACACGTTCTGCAAGCCGATGGTAATAATGGGTGGAGAAGCAAATCGGCTGATAGGCGCAGACCAAGCCTGAGCTTAGTTGCAGACTACTGACTTCGTCATTTATTCAAGCATACCAATTGATCTAAGCATTATCTATCCACAGTATCTACCCGACGACGTTTTAGAGCATAACAGGTTAAACACTGAAAATGCTGGCTTCCAGGCTTCATAGTCGCAACATCAGCTTTAACACATGCAAAATCAACTTCTTAATACACAAATTTACATTGTGTACTGCATTTCGATTCAGTAATTCCCTTTGGCTACACCGATGATGACATCTTCAACAGCAGCTCGGCTCGTGATTTATCACCTATGTTCTCGGCCTGCGGGTGCTGACCGGGAGTCCACGGAACACTAAAAACACTCCGCGGAGTGAACTTCCGCAGACGCCCAATGAGATTTAGACGATGATCCATGGATTGGGTGGACAATTTGCATTGGAAATTCCCAGTAACGAAGCTTCATGTTCACACCAACAACTTCGACGCTTTCTAATAGAGCTCCGCGCGGGTACAGTGCGGGCGAGGACAAGACAATTACATGATTACTCAGCCAATCTCGTGGCCTGGTAGATCACGACCGCCCTCCCCCTCCCCCCCGCGCTCTGCTGCACACCTCAACCCGCTCGGTGAGCACCGTCGCAATATTGGCACAGCAAGTCTCCGGAGTGGAGGTGCCCCGAGCTTAATTTAGCCCACCTGAAGTTTGGAGTGTTCTCCTGGAACAGCGCTGGTCTTTTCGAGTCTGCGATAAAATAGATGGAGATAATAGTATAAGGAACAAAAGCAAAGATAAATAAAAGACGACGTGAGGCAGGGCCGTAGTGTGAGGGGGTAGTGGTGGGTTTGTGTTCTTGGGCGCGTCGGCTTGGTCTGTAGTTTTGCGTCCACGGTGCGAAGGGGGTGGGGGTAAATTAATCACCCCGGATATTTATAGTTGGTAGCTTCTGAACCGCTTCGATTTGAATATCACCAATATTGAAGCAATACATTGCATTTGTTTTACGACGAGGGTCAGTATACTCCGGTGAAAACCAGTGGTTGACAGCACCCCGACATTGACCTCGACCTGACCTGGAAGCTCAACCAGAAAAGATAGACAAAAATGTTTCACCGAACTCCGAAATTCAAATATGTAGCCACACCATGCCACCATGCCAAATTCCTCGCATCCCTCTATCTTGCTTGGAACAAAGGTTAGTGGGGAGGGGTGGTGTCAAGTTGACACCCTCCTCCAAACCACATGGGGTAGAAAATCATCCTGCACGGCGAGGGTGAACTGTTGGATAGTTGGTGCACGGGAAGAGGTGAATGACACTGATAATCTGCAATCATTGCAGTTACTACAGCTGCAGTTGCAGTTACTGCAGTTGCAGTTACTACAGCTGCACTTGCAGTTGCAGTTGCAGTTACTGCGGTTGCAGTTGCAGTTGCAGTTGCAGTTATCACTGGGAGACTACTAATTTTATACGCAACCTTCGAATCGGTTGGTTGGTTTTTGGTTTTACGACACGTCGACCGTTGAGTCACATAGCGTCGCCAATCACGCCGATAGGTCGCGGGCGAAGAGTAGCGACAGGTGAGACTCGAACCCACAACCTTTCGATTGTGAGACGAGCATCTTACCCCTAGACCACTCGTCCCCTCAACCTTCGAATCGCATGCATCACATTGCAACGACCCAACGTAGTCATCGATTGCTTATCGCCGAACGCAAGTGTTTAATAAACCTCAGCTACACATTTGGTCAACACCCTAGAGTACTGAATCTCACATATCTGGCAGGTTATTCTGAATTAATCACCGCCCAAGCAAGTCAGAAAGCGAACTACATCAGTAGTATATTAGGAACTGTGGAGCACAGACGTTATTATTCCATTCCCTCCTGTGGTCGCCGCCCTCCCCCGTCCATCGACACCTCCACCCGCACCGCGACCCGACTCCTCGCGGCCCCATCAGAGCACCTGATAAGACTATCAGATCTTGACTGATCACCATCGATACGGTACGCCTGTGTATGTCAGACCGGCATGTGGCAATCGGTCCGTAATCGGTCCGTAATCGGTATTCGCCGGGCTGTCGACGGTTTGCCCAATTATCTGCAGTACGATGTACGACCCGGTCGGAAATATGCGAGATCAAAGCTCAAAGTCCGGATCCCTTTGTGCTGGGCTCAGCCGGGCAAGTATTATGTGGTGGAATAATGCTCCAAAAGTATGGGCATGTTCATGGATAGTGTGGCAAGGCAGTCGCGTGGAATAACTTGAACCCACAAGGCATGAAAATGTGCAGCATTAATGTAATTCCCGAAGCTGACAACTCTGCATTGCTAAGAAGCTAAGACTTGCTTAGGAATGTTCCATGATAATAACAAGTCGTTGCTGAAGTGTTCATAGTAATTGGCAGGCTTAGGTGCACCACAGAACAGCGTTGTTAAGGTTTACCATAGTTGATAAATTGCGTCCATAAAACATCATTCTCGCATATTTCATCAATGCGTTTAAAACAAGCTGAGCAAAGTGAGAATTAGCTTATTGCTTAGAACGAGATCTGGTAATAGGTACCCATATTTATAAATTGCCGATGGTTTGGCCTTACAGGTCAGGCTGAAAGTCACATTTTCAACAAAAAAGAACACGAAGTTTTCAATTGAATCGTGAACCATGTAACAGCCATGATAGATCTACACTTGAAGCAGTTATCAGTGTTCCTCAATAGTGTACTATACTAGCAACGTATGAACGAGACATTTGGAGCCATGGGCCAGTGGTCAGGTCACATCTGGTTTGGAGCCGCATCGCTGAAACTGATGAGATTATTCCCAAACGCATTAACTTATTGTGTCCTGGCATAACAATTTGACCTGGACTTGACATGTTTATGTACACTTACTCTTGGCTGTCCTCCAGGCAAAGAGATAGCCGAAGGCCAAGTAAGGTCAAACACCTCACACGCGTACTAAGGCTCAAGTAATAGGCACCATAGCTAATTTTGTGCCTGTGAAATCTTCATGTTTTTGCAAGTACCTGTGAAAAAGTGTTTTATGTCAGTGTAGCACTAAAGCAGACGAGGCGGGGTATCGACCCTCTCTATGCGAGTCGTCGGTGGGGAGGGCTCATAGCTCCCTAGCGACTATGCAGTCCCCAACCCTCCATGGAATCTGGAGTCGATAATACCGTCCATAATTTATAGACATCATTATATATATATATATATATATATATATATATATATATA
Organism: Ashinkailepas kermadecensis; assembly: GCA_034440615.1. Lineage (NCBI taxonomy): Eukaryota > Metazoa > Arthropoda > Thecostraca > Neolepadidae > Ashinkailepas > Ashinkailepas kermadecensis. The sequence continues at coordinate 1,169,383 of JAOTOM010005174.1, forward strand.
TATATATATATATATATATATATATATATATATATATCATATATATCATATATATCATATATATCATATATATCATATATATCATATATATCATATATATCATATATATCATATATATCATATACATCATATATATCATAGAAACATCCTATAAATTCGTGGAGTAGAAACAGACGACGAATTCGGAGTCCTATTCTCCAATATTGTCAATATCCTAACATCAAGCAGGTGATCTGACACCAACTGATTCAATTAACTAAATGAGCTTGAATAGCTCAATGGCCTTATTTTATGATATTATGAATATTCTATTATCCTATATTAGTCGCTATCTGCCATAAAACGCTAAGCAATAGCCATTTGATGTCACGTTTGTCTGAGCTGTGATGACCCTCCATCCGTACGAGAAAAGACTGAGGGTGGTGCCTTTCAAGATGTCATAGCTTCGAATCTAACATGATCTGGAAGCAACAAAAACGACAAATACTGCCGAAAAGCGTACCCACAGGCTACTCAAAATGACACGGAGCGCGTTCAGTGCTTCGGAAGACGTTCTCGAAACACCTCAGAGGGTGAGGGAGCATCAGCCCCTGCACTGGCGTGGGTTAAATGGAGAAACTCTGCTGATTCCATGCTTACGTAGTCTATTCATTAACGACCAGCGCAACATAATTACACCAGAGGCACAGCCAAGATCCCTCGACAACCAAAAGTACACTAAATAAAACAATAAATTTGTGGATTTTCACGCTCAAATCCGAATATTTTCAGCGCGATCCGCGCGCCAAAAGCATTCTTTGTGTCGTGACATTTTTTTGCTCGGTCATCCTTAAGAAAATCCTGGCTGCACGACGGCACAACGACGTACACCACAAATTGACGGCCACCTAAGTTGACGGCCAAGTTAAGCACTATGCACGCAGGGCAGGTAAGCAACAGTGGTAGGCTAACTGGTTGAGCTCGCCATGTCATACCGAGCGTGCAATGGATACTTCTCATATTCAATCCTAAGCCTTTCAACATAGATTGTGTATAATTACCTTTAGATATATTACGATCGACCACGTTTTGCTGATCTTGCGTTGTGCCATGTTGGGCAGTGTCTTACACACCTACCATCCTCATCATCTCAAGCATTCATCTGTCTTGGTAATAGCTCCTTTGGCATGATGAATTATCTCCAGGTATGGCACAGGCAGCATCTGCATCACACGTTAACTACCACAGTCATGGCGACTCAATCCGGCACATTGCACAAGTCGCTCGGCTTCGATGACCTGCAAGAAGCAGACAAGACCAGGTGCACTGTACGGTGCTGCAACGGGAATGGATAGCTGCCGGTCGGTCGGCATGCTAACGAGTCGACGTGGAAGCCGTCGTGAATTACAATGTGAGCAGGGCCGAGCAGGATATTCGCCAGCTCGCGTATATCGAGACAACGAGCCCGCCTCAAGATTGGGAGCAGGACAAGGAAATGCGTCTCATTGCACGTCCTGTCGTGGGCCCTGACTGTGGTGTGGCCCATTAGCAGAGAGTCCATGAGGAAATAATTGGGGGCGTGGCGTACGGCTTAGTGCTCCAGTTTTTCACCGGGCCGACAACGAGTGGGCTCGAGAGGAGTTGACAAAGACATAGCCGAGTGGCCTCGATGCGTGCTGCTGCTAACGAGCTGCAGTGACGATATCCGTGACAGCTTTATGCCACCAAGACATGCTAAAAATAGTCAGCTTCTACCCGAGACTGTGACAGAGACAGCTTCCATCCTGGTGGGTAGACCACATCACTTATAGAACAACTGTATCCTCTCGTCATGCACGCCCTACGTCATATCCTAGTCACCGTAGCAGCATGGCACACAGCACTAGGCAATCAATTTGAGTATGTTTTGCTTCAAGGATCATGATGCTCCTGTGCAGTGACAATGGACTGTCTTTCCGAGTTCCAAAAGCCTGCCGGCCGACAGACTTACCAGTCAGGGTAGCCATCCACCTAGGTTAGCCAGCAAGTCAGAGTAGCCTATGGTGGCCAGCCAATTCTAGTAGCCAGCCAGTTCGGGTAGCCAGCCAGTCAGAGTAGCCGACCAGTCAGGGATATAATCCAGCCACGGTAGCCAGCCAGTCAGGGTAGCCATCCAGCCAGGATAGCCATCAACCAGGGTAGCCATCCAGTCAGGGTAGCCAGCCAGTCAGGGTATCCGGCCAGTCAGGGTAGCCAGTCATGCTAGCCAGTCACGGTGGCCGCTCAGCCATGGTAGCCAGTCAGCAAGGGTAGCCAGTCAGGTAGCCAGTCAGAGTATCCAACCAGTCCTGGTAGCCAATAATGGTAGCCGGTCATGGTAGCCACTCAGGGTAGCCAGTCAGGGTAGCCAGCCGGTCAGGGTAGCCAGCCAGTCTCCGGAACAGACCCCAGCCCACTGACGCCGGCGGGGACGGCAGCAATCAATCCGTCTGACCGTCGCGGCCGCTTCTCCGGTTGCCCGGCAACGGTCTGTCGACAGCTGACTGCACTCCTGACCTTCGCCGCTGCAGCCGGCACGGTGACGGCTGCGGCTCTGCAGTGAACTGCAGTCGGTGTGCTGCAGTTCCCTGCAGCCGTTTGTGTAGCGTCAAGGGAGTGGCGGCGGTACATGTGGAACTGCACGTGCGATCAAGAGCTGGCGCTTTGGCTGGGTCCGGTTTTCCTGCTTCTTTGTTTGGTAGGTCTCTTCTGGGTTGACTTGATTTCCGTTGGGGTGGTTTGCTTTAACTTGGCAGGATTTGGGTTTGGCTTCGAATTTGTCTCTCCTTTGGAAATGTCCGCAGACCGCGAGATTCATTGGCATCATAAAGGGTAATGGGTAACGTTACGTGCATTTCTATCCCAAATGCATACTGGGCAAATTTAATATTACGAGTGTTGATCGGTAAGTAGTCTAAATAACCTCATCAGCTCAATTCAACAAACTTGCATTAATTCACTGCAGTTCATTGGATATATGCGTGCAGGTGGGTGCATTTTCGTCACCATAAATATTGATAGTTACACCCCTGGTGAAACCGCATTGTAAAAACGCACGTGAGCGACAAATGCCGAACTAAAACGTGTAATCTGCACTGTGGGTGTTCCTTTGTAGCTGAGTCAGAAACACCAGCATCATCAACATGCATACAATGGGAGCAGGCAAGTCAGTAGCCGATATGGTAGTACTGGCAAGAGCTAAGGCGACCAACACAGAACTCGGACATGCACAGGTAGATCTAACCGGCCACCTGGGGTGCAAGCGGTCTTGGGAAGCCACGAAGTACCTGGTTCCAAGAAACAGCTGCGCCGAATTCAAGAAAGCACCACTGAAATGGAACGATACAGGAAGGAGGGTGAGGTTAAACGAAGATTGTTTCCAAAATCTGGGTCTCGAATGTAAATTGTTAATACATTATTTTCATCAAATGCCTTCACCCTAGGGAGTCGGGTCCTGTTGGGCCCACCTCCCTGGATCCACCATTGCCGGCGCCCACCGCCTAGGGTCAGCATAGTGACCCGCGTAGGAGGTCACCACAACGAAGCTGATCACACCCGTTACTGTATGACGTCATACCTGAAGCACCAGGTTCCCGATGGCCCCTCCAACCGCCAATGCAAGAGGAAGCACAGCTATCTATCCTGTGCAGGTCGCTTCGACCTTCGCAACGTGAATAACAGAATAAGTTCCTCAACTTGATGGGCATTAGACAGCATTATTAGGAACCAGCATTACACACACGGAATGACATTGAATGAACCAACAGAACCAACCAACCAAATGAACCAACATTCCATTTACCCTCCTCTGCACTTTCAACCGGGGGTTGAATGCGAATGCATGCGGCCGCCCAAGCCCCGCCTGGCCAGAACCGGACACAGGGGGCTGTATCCGGAAATGGAAATGGAAGCCCCGCGGAAATTGGCTCCCCTTTGGTCGGGAAACGGCGACTCTCCGGGAAGACTCGAGTGCACCCCTGCCCCTCCCTCCTCAACTTTTTTTTTCAACCAGAGATGCCTCTTCGAAGAAATGACACACCTCCAGAGATAAACTACCCCGATGATGGCAATCGCTGGATGCGCCCCTGATCTGGCCAGGACCGGAGGACCGATGCACGTGCATCGACTGAGTTGCGGGGAGAGGCCATCATCGGCTGGTGACCGCCGACGTCCGACAGGGTCCGCCGACGTCCGACAGGGTCCGCCGACGTCCTCCGGCTGGTGACCGCGTCCGACAGGTCACAGTGCACGTGCCGCCCAACGGTTGTGAAATCATACACTACCCCATGGCTGTCAACTTAGTAGCTGTTTGTGTGGGGAGGGGGAGAGGTGGAGCCTTCACCACCCATGTTGGTTTTGCCCCTTGAAATAATTTCGAATTTGAAGACGGGGCACTACGCTTCCAAAAATAACTTCGGCCTCTCATTCCCCACATGTATTGTCCCCTCCTACGATGTTCCGAAATCGAACCCCTGATTACACTTGTGCCGTTGCGTGCAAGAATCTACTTATCAACAAAGCTAGGGAGAAAATTAATCAGAAAAAGAACCCTAAAAGCTTCTCCCCATCCAAAACCAGCGGTGACGCCCATGCTAACCACCTCCACAATCTCCACCAGTAGACTCCACCGTTTGCTCATTCTACGTCGCACCACCTTGTGGTCCGGGCAACGCCCTGGTGCACAACGTGCTCTTGGCACGACTGACCACAAGCCAGTGCACAGCCAGTGCACCGCTTTCACAATTCACAACAGTGCGCATGAGCACCAAGTTGTAAACTGCAAAACGACCGTGAAGCGGCGCACTGTTGGGATCTCGGCGGCGACTTTGACGGGAGTTTCGCCACAGCCGCTCGCAGTGATTCCCACGCGGTGTTGCCACGACCCCGGCAACAAAGGCGCACGCTCATTGGCGTGGGGTGTGTGGCGGCCGACGTCATCAGCACGGGGGTGTCCTACGGGTTTGGCTCGAAGTTATCGCTTGAACACTGGCTCAGTGCATTCTCTCTCTCTCTCTCTCTCTCTCTCTCTCTCTCTCTCTCTCTCTCTCTCTCTCTCTCTCTCTCTCTCTCTCTCTCTCTCTCTCTCTCTCTCTCTCTCTCTCTCTCTCTCTCTCTCTCTCTCTCTCTCTCTCTCTCTCTCTCTCTCTCTCTCTCTCTCTCTCTCTCTCTCTCTCTCTCTCTCTCTCTCTCTCTCTCTCTCTCTCTCTCTCTCTCTCTCTCTCTCTCTCTCTCTCTCTCTCTCTCTCTCTCTCCCTCTCTCTCTCTCTTATTTGGCTGCACAACTCACGAGTGATGCCAATCAGTGCAGTTGTCGGCCTACACACCAAAAAATGTATCTGATGGGTGAATGATATGGCTAGAATACGAAAACTAGGCTCATATCCGAAGCGGGAACATTTGGCGCGAACAGTCATAACGGACAGAATTACGCGCATATAAAATTAACTGTTATTATGGGTAGAGAGGATTGCAACTTATTAGTAGGGCCCAATGCATACAGATAATTAGTGCTACGACTTTGGTTGACGAGCCCACCCCACATAGTTCCAAGTTAAGAGTGCAAGAAGTTGGGTGGGTCAGTTAGTTAGTTTTTTGGGCTTTAGGGTGCTTCGACCAGAGTTGATCATTCGCACCCAAGTTGGGCGAGTCGAGGCAAAGAATGTGGGTCCCGGACCACACCAAAATTACAGGAAACTCCACCCCTGCTTGTTGTATCATATTCAGAACGTCACCGCGGGCAGGCACGGCTGGTGTGTGAAGGGTAAGGCGTGAAACAAAAACGTTCTTCTTCAATGGAGACAGTTCATCTGTTTCGACACAATGGCACTTCGACACAATGGCAGTTCATCTGTCTTGTCATGCAGACGTGAAAGTGCGTCACTTGAGTGATGTCCACAATGGGCCTAAACTGGTACATTGTGCAACGCACGGCATAGTTATCAGCCCTTGGATACCTGCCACGTGAGTTATGACAAGAGATAAGAGCAGCGTGCGATAGTCAGAAAATCGGCTGATATGAGGCCAGTTTGTTTTGTTCACAGCAGTGGTCCGACTGCATAAAAAGTCGAGCAATGTTAATCGGCTAGTTTTTTTTAGATACAGTCATCAGCGTACCAGACAATGGCAGCTAGGCAACACACGGAAAGAATCGGCTCATGAGGCTACGTCATCATCTTTCGTCCTAAAAAGGGAAAACGCCAGGTCTTTACACGCTCCTACAGAATCTGCGCAACAAAGGCTACCCATTAGTCAGACCGTCTTTGAGCACTTTGCAAACAATCGGCTGCATTCAACTGCTCGGCTGTATCCCGTTCCGCGCCCACGGAGAAATTGGCTAAAATCAGACCTTGCAAAACAGATCTGGATGTCTATCTGCGCCAGAGATCTGACCGTTATATTCCGTCACGTATTGCTGCCAAAGTCCCGCTGTCGGACCTGGCGTAGCCCTCAGCCCCCGAGTCTCATCCAATCTGCATGAAATCCGGCCATGGTACCTCCACGTAGGAGATCTCGTCACGACTTGATGACTAATGGTAACGGTTCGAGACGACAAAATGTCATACTCGTCGCAATCATAGTTTCACGCCTGGTGCAGATTCAGACTAATATGGCCATGCCTGCATACGTGTACCTCCCCCGAAAATATGGCGTTGATTTCGCCTGCTGATTTCCAGGTGATAGTATATAATAGCTAAATTCAGAGCTAAATATTCACGTCTACATTTCTCAATATGGGAGTATCAATGCATTTTCAGCATCCACCTATGACAACGCATACGCGAATTGTACCTGATACGGAACGCATACGCCACATAATTGTATGTGTGACCACAGCCAGGCTTTGCTCAGGATGCGATGGCAATTACTCTGCTCTTTCTCCAATTTTAGTATCTGCAATCTGACGTCATTGTTCTTGTTCGTCACATTTTCCTCTCAATTTTCAACCAACGTTTTTCAACCAGCCAAAGCTGGAAACCGTACCAGGCAGGTGCGAGGCCAGGGGGCGACGGGGAGACGTGTCCCTCCAAATGCCGTGAAGCTTAGCCTTGCGCGTATGGGCGTTGTATGAAAAGATTGGATCCACAGGTGATCATGTCCCTCGATACCACCGATCCTTCGTCGCCGCCGATAGCTGCCGGAGTGTGGTATGCGATGGACGGAAGAGACAAACTTGATTTTAATTATTTAGGTAAGTGGGGATGCCAAAATGAAAATACCGTTTCTTAAGTTCTGCGTTTAGTTGCCCTTTACAGGCTGAAAATAAATGTTTCAAAAACTGACATTCAAATGCGTTATTTTAACTTAGTAGACTACACTGATCGTTTTCGTAGGCTGACAATAATTATTACGGCGTATTTGCATGCCAAAACGAAGGGCATGGCATAAAAGCGCCAATTGAAGTTCAAGACGACAAACTGTTCACAGCTGGAGGGACCGAAGACACAGGTTGGGGGTTTCAGGCTAAGAACAACCACCGCGTCAACTAAGTACGATCACCCAGCCCTGAGCTGGTGTACGAACAACAAGTGTAGCAGAGCAGCAACACTGACCGGGGCAAACTTTGTCGATTGTTCCCACACTCGAACTAAGGTAAACAAAGAGGCCGTCAGCCGAAAAAAGGCAGCTGGCTACATGCCTGTTGCTGGTAGGCCTGCTAGAGCCGGTAATCCACAAGGACACCACAAAAACGGTGTGATGTGATAAGAAGCCGATCGGCGGTGATTTATTGAAATAGCTGGCGGTTTAATGTCACAGCGATCTGGAAGCACTAATCACGACGCGGGCAGGGGCTTCAGTCCGGGAGAGCCGCGATCAGCCCACTCGCAAGCCGCTGAACACCTGAATTGCCCGCATGCATCGGATAACACTGTCAGCGACAATAAGCCTCACATTCCGCCCAGCTGCAACGCAAAACCTGCCTTATCGAATTCATCGTTCAAACAGGAAGTAGCGCCGGTGGCCAAGACTCGCATTAGAAAAAAGCACCAGGGGCGGATACAAGGGGAGCACTGGAGGCACGTGCCCCCCATGGGAAAGTGGCGACCCTCCGGCTGGGGAAAAAGTGCGCCTCTGGAAAGGCTAGAGTGCACCGCCTCGATTTTTTTCAGCCAGTGGTGCCCCTCTGAGAGGAAAAAGCTGGAGCGCACCCCTCAATTTTTCAGCCGGGGACGCCCCTCGGAAGGCAAGGTGGCACCCCTCAGAACATGTGCCTCATGATAATTCCTGGATCCGCCCCTGCACCGTACTAGCATCAAACACGTCTGTTGGCTGAAGGAACTTCTGCGTTTCTGCATTCGCGCAAACATCAATTCAGCGCGGGGCCTGCAGCGGATGGATGGATGGGCGCGGCCCCATTTGGCGGTGGTTAGACGGGGTCAGTGGAGTCAAGGTCACAGCCGGCGGGCATGAACGCCCGAGAGCTTTATTGTCCGCCGGCCGGCTGGGCGCGGCGGTGGGGGGGGGGGGGAGGGGTGCCGGTATTGTTTGTGTGGAATCACGGCGCGGTTTCGACAGACGGGAAGGCCAATTTGGAGGACAATGGGTGACGGCGCACGTGGGCAGGCCGGCTGTACAGCCCGGTGTACACCAACACAGGCAGGGTGTACACCTGTCGGTCTGAGTGTACACCACCACAGGCAGGCAGGCTGTACAGCCCGGTGTACACCAACACAGGCAGGGTGTTATGTCCAGTGTACTCCACCACAGGCAGGCTAGCTGTACAACCCGGTGTACACCGAGGTCGGCTGTACACCACATGTACACCACAGGTCGGTTGGATCAGAATTCCTGACGTTTGGTGGACCTGGTCTGCAGTTGAAGAGTTCATCTGCACGTTTTTGAAACGATCAGGGGTAATTGAAACCTATAATATGTCGCATTGAATATGATGCTGAAATTGCATTACATACATTGACATAATAATTCGCTCAGTTTGAGTTGTGATACTGAAATAGGCACCATGCATTTGAATGCATTTTATCATTTTTGAGTCTCTTGTAAGCCCAATTGTTGTTGACTATGCCAACTGATCATGAGTCAAATAATAGTGAGGAAACTAATTCCACACAGTCATTGCGTAGCACAGGGTTGGATGACCACGAAGGTATATTCCAAGGGTGGATGACCACGCAGCTATGTCCGAAGGTTGGATGACCTCGCAGTTATATCCTGAGGTTGGATGGCCTGCCAGCCGTATCCCAAAGCTGGATGATCTCGCAGCTATATCCCAAGGCTGGGTGGCCTGGAGAGGATGGATGGCGAAACCAAAACCAATTCTAGGATCGTCACTATCCCAGAATTAAAATCATCGATCAACTGTACCATCATCAACGTAATAATAATGAAAAGACATGCCCACCCAAGCTCTAGACTGGCGATAGCTGATTCAATGTTCAGTTTGTCAGCTGTCTGTCAGCCAGCGAATGCAGGCAATGGCCATGGTAAACATGCTTAACCCTTGTGAAGAAGTGCAGGCAATCGTAGTTTACGGTCATTAGGCTAGGTGGTAATGTTACGTTTTTTAAGCTTAAGGTGCATCCTTCAATTGCATGGACCTGAAAACCCTTGAGATGATCTTGCTTCTTGCCATTGATCTTCACGAGGCCGTTCGGATTTGAGCCATATCAACCTAGGTTTTTGCAAATTCTTGTTGGAAAATTCGCCGAGGAGACACTCCATCGCCGATGGGCCATGCTCCATGGACAGCGGGCCCAGTCCCTCCGTACCAGCAGGCCACACACCCACGTCAGCGGGCCATACACCCACGTCAGCGGGCCATACACCCACGTCAGCGGGCCATACACCCACGTCAGCGGGCCATACACCCACGTCAGCGGGCCCAGACCCCGTACCAGGCCATACACCCACGTCAGCGGGCCCAGACCCCGTACCAGCGAGCCCAGTTCCCGTACCGGCGGGTCATACACCCACGTCAGCGGGCCCAGCTCCCGTAACGGCGGGCCAGGCGGTGTCACCTACGGGGGTCCGCCCTCTGGCACAGACCAGCCAATCACAGGCCAAGCCTGCGGGCCGGCAAATTTTGACGTGACGTTGCTAGGAAACTTTGCTGGTGCTGAACGTCTCGAGTAAGTCTCCAAAGGTTCAAAGTTCCCAGCGCTTTGTGCTGGACTGTGACGATGTATAACAGCGGGCTTGCAGAATGCCGGAGGTGGGCAGCTTCATAGGACCACGTATTATATCCAGGAGCGCAGATCCATTGGGGATGGTCAACCATCGAAAGGGAAAGGCCTCCCCCAAGTATTACATCAGCCGATGCCTCTGATCAGAGGTGATTTTTATATACTTTTGAAGAGGCAAGTTCCTCCTCAACGTTGGCTTTTCACGCAAATAATTTAAACTTTTAACATCGGATCATATGTGGTATGACCCCAATCCATTATGGGCCCGCCCCTTGTCGCCATGTTTTGTGCCCCCAATGACTTTCATAAATTAACGCCCGTGCGCATGAAGCAGTACGCATGAAGCAGAATCATTCTTAAGCATGAAGCAGAATCATTCTTAAGCTGAGCTGGGGGGACCACCAGTCGAGTCGACCTTGAGATGGATAGTGGGCAGCTCTCGCGCTCCCACTTTCACGGCCGCTTTTCCAGGGTTCGTACCACTGTGTATCACTGTGTACCACTGTGTCGAGCGAGACCGGCGCGATTAGGACGTCCCGTGTTTCCAGGTAACTTGCCGTGCTGTGCAAAACACGTCAACTCCAGTCGTCAGTTCAAATGGTGTAGATGATTGAGTATTCTGCTGTTCCATACTGTATGTTGATATTCGACGCGTTTGTCGGAAATATGCTCACCGACGAGAAATGCATTCATGACAAATATAGCATCCGCTTTCTTGAAGCGCCACGTTTGAAGCGCCACGATACACTTTGGCACCATTGGACCTTGAATACATTTCTGACGCACTTCAATCATTGCATTTTTAGGGATGCATTACGCTGGAGATCATCTTTTGGTTCCGTCACGTTTGAATAGTGATGTTCCGATGCCTCTAAAACCATGCCAACTTCGCTGTTCTGCAAAGAAAAGAGCAAAAATGCCTCGGAAGCTTCCAAACGCTAGAGAACCTGAGCCAGAATCATTCAAAGCCCGTGGTCTAATTCAAACAATGCATCTGCGAACTCATCGTGATGCATGCAGCGACTCGGGAATCTGGTATTAATAACGGGTGAAATTCGACTCAGCATCTCACCCAAATCTTGGTCGACTTCAGCTGACAACAGATGCAGTCGATCACGAGTGACGTGTTGCCAGCCACCGTTACCATCTACCGTAGCTACCGTTTACCGTAGCTACCATCTCCCGCAGCTACTGTCTCCCGTAGACACCGTCTACCGTAGCTACCATTTACCGTAGCTACCGTCTACCGTAGCTAATGTCTACCGAAGCTACCGTCCACCGTAGCTACCGTCTACCGTAGCTACCGTCTACCGTAGCTACCGTCTACCGTAGCTACCGTCTACCGTAGCTACCGTCTACCGTAGCTAACGTCTACCGTAGTTACCGTCCACCGTAGCTACCGTCTACCGTAGCTACCGTCTACAGTAGCTACCGTCTACAGTAGCTACCGTCTACCGTAGCTACCGTCTACCGTAGCTACCGTCTACCGTAGCTACCGTCTGCCGTAGCTACCGTCTACCGTAGCTACCGCCTACCGTAGCTATCGTCTGCCGTCTACCGTAGCTACCGTCTACAGTAGCTACCGCCTACCGTAGCTACCGTCTACCGTAGCTATCGTCTACCGTAGTTACCGTCGTTATCGTCTACAGTCTACCGTAGCTACCATCCCCCGTAGCTACACTCTCTCTCGTAGAAACCGTGTACCGTAGATACCGTCTACCGTAGCTACCGCGTACCGTAGCTATCGTCTGCCGTCTAGCGTAGTTATCGTCTGCAGTCTACCGTAGCTACATCTCCCGTAGCTACTATCTCTGGTAGAAACCGTCTACCGTATATACCGTATGCCGTGGCTACCGTCTACAGTAGCTATCGTCTACAGTAGCTACCGTCTACAGTAGCTACCGTCTACAGAAGCTACCGTCTACAGTAGCTACCGTCTACAGTAGCTACCGTATACAGTAGCTATCGTCTGCCGTCTACCATAGTTATCGTCTACAGTCTAACGTAGCTACCATCTCCCGTAGCTACTGTCTCCCGTAGACACCGTATGCCATAGATACCGGCTACCGTAGCTGCCGTGTCCCGTAGCTACCATCTCCCGTAACTACCGTTTCCCGTAGCTACCGTTTACCGTAGCTACCGTCTACCTTCTAGCGCAGCTACCGTCTACCGTAGCTACTATCTCCCGTGACGCCGTCTCCCGTAGCTAACGTTTCCCGCAGTTGCGTGGCCTTCAAACCCAGCCAGAGGCCCCTGACAAGAGCACGTGGTTCCGGATTAGAAATACTGGTTCTGGAATTGGCGTCTATCCAGGATGGCGTTTGTACGCCTTGTGATAAATCCGCTGCGATTTAAGCTCGCATTTCGGTTGATGGGATCGTCCAGAACTGCAAAAGCAGTTCCTTGATCCACCAAATCCCTTTGTATCTCACGAATATCAATGACATGCAACGCTGGTGCGACTTTCATGAGCTACGCAGTGCCAGCATAAAACCTACCGTGCGCAGATATACACGTAGATGTATGCTGTAATGGACGTGTAGGATCAGTAACCGGATCTGATACACTTAAGTACAGCTTCACTACAGAACCGACATCGTGTAGCAAGACTTTTCATCTTGGGCGTGCAGATAATATTTCAGATGCCTGTTCAATGCATAAATGTACCAAAAAAACGCATCCATCTCAGAAAAGTGCAGCCCCGTCTGAGTTTTATCGTGTTATTATGCCTACGGGCACCACACACTATTCTCTCAGTCGTTGCAACCATGCATGGGCACGGAACAGATAATCCACTTCCAGTGTTCTACCCTCTCCTGAGATATTTCAACCCATGCGAAGGTAGAAGCATGCCAGAGGCGGATCCAGGAATTGTGATCGGGAGACACTTGTTCTAGAGAAGCGTCATTTTTATCCAGCGGGAACGCCATCGGCTGAAAAAAAAAACCTCTTTTCACGGAGGGGGAGGCACTCAAGCGTCCTGGACAGGCGCCATTTTGCATCCGGAGGAGTGTCACATGCTCACCCGTGGAGAGGGGGACACATGCCACCAGTTTTCCGCTGGAAGCGCTACAGGAGCACGCATAAGTACAGGTCTCAGCATAAATCTACAAGACATGCACAATTCATATTGTGTGCATCAGATCAATTTCACAATTTTGCCGCTCTGTCGTGCCACCCTCCCGTGTCCGGGATCCTTCTCTGGGAAGATCTCCCACATTGCATGACGCCACACCCCTCGCCGGTAACACGTGAGCCACGGGAAGGCCAGGCCAGGCCGGGCGGCCGGTACGTCGTAACTGGCTGTTGTGCCTGCCCGGAATGGACTTGTGACGTCATTCGACATCACCAATCAGCGACGACAATCGGCGCTCCGCTGGAAGGAAGATCCTCTGAGCTTTAGGTATGCGGTCTAGAGGCAGCCGCGGTTTTTTTGCGGCGAAGCGCGACGACGGGTTCAACATGAAAGTGTACCAAACACGTGAACTGGGTAGAAGCGACTTGCAAACTGAACAAAATACGTCGCAGATGAAGTATTTTGCTTTCATCTGCATTTTCTACGTGAACGTAGAAATATATCCGGATAATTAGCGCCCCTCCAGGAGACGCAAGCGCATCTCCCCATCCAGCTATACACGAGTTTTTCAGCCGATGGTGGGATAAATGGCGTCCCCAGAGGGCAGGTGCCCCCCTTACCCCCGATCAGAATTCCTGGATCAGTACCTGGTTCGTGCATGAGTCTGCTCGAGTCGCACGTCTAAGAGGATGGGAGGAGCACAACAAGCGATATTAGTTGGCAATAGTTTGTCATCGTCGAGCGGGTTCCGTCGGAGCCGACGCGACAGGTTAACCTTGGCCGTTTCGAGGGAGGGGTTCCTCCCTCCCCCATGTGTTTCCCGTGGTAGTGGAAAAACGGCGCGCGACGGTGCGCCGAAATTTGGCATACTTCTTTCCACTTAAATTTGACATGTGTGGAAATTTTGAGGTCAGATCATCCACGGCGGCGGAGTTAGTCAAGGTCAAGTCAGGTCACCTCCAAACAGTGTAGCTAGTCGTCACGCTTTAACGGATAAGGATAGTTGAATGTAACGTTCAGCGCATGCTTATCTTTATGCAGCTAACAAAGTGCACGAGAGAAATTTTTGAATTCTTGGGTTTTTCATGGTTTATTTGTTTTGCGAGAGAGAGAGAGAGAGAGAGAGAGAGAGAGAGAGAGAGAGAGAGAGAGAGAGAGAGAGAGAGAGAGAGAGAGAGAGAGAGAGAAAGAGAGAGAGAGAGAGAGAGGGAAGAGAAGAGAGAGAGAGAGAGAGAGAGAGAGAGAGAGAGAGAGAGAGAGAGAGAGAGAGAGAGAGAGAGAGAGAGAGAGAGAGAGAGAGAGAGAGAGAGAGAGAGAGAGAGAGAGAGAGAGAGAGAGAGAGAGAGAGAGAGATGTATCACTCTATGGGTGGTCTCGGGTGCCTACTAGTAGAGTGCTTTTCGATGACACCTCTTTCGTTTTCGTGCGACGCTTAATTTGGAGATTAGTAGGGATGCATATTATGGCCCTCCCCCCCCCCCCTCCCGACATGGGGTGTGAGATCTGACCGGAAAGGCGGCTTAAACGAATATAGCAATCAAAGGCTGCTGCTGATAAATAACGTCGGAAAATGGCATGCCTTTCGCGTGCTGAAATATGAAAAGCCTACAAAATCGCGTACCACACGACCTTAGATCGTTGTCTTCATTTCGACGACACCCGCGAGCAAATCCAGATTAAGAACCGCACGATGATCACGCGAGATTTCGCCCGTGCACCGTGCAGTTTTAATAAGCCGCAATACAGCCAAATATGCGACTGTACCTGCTGGCATATTACATTTATTTCTCAGAACCCTTGGCATTAGGTCCAATAACAAGGCAACGAACAGAATTTAATGGAGAGGCCTGATTCGTGATGCATTTTCCATTCACAATCACCGCCATAATCGCCATTTATGGCACATGTGTGATATATGGGGCATACAGGTCACTCACGCCTCGCAGTTTACGGCCAGCTTGGCACTGACAGTGCACATAGCACCAGCGCCAAAATATTCCTGCCACACTGTTCAAGACAAGGCAAACGCATTGACACACACATGTACGATGGCGACATCACCCCCGACGTCACCACCGACGGCTGGGGCTGTGGCGACATCACCACCGACGGCTTGGGCTGTGGCTACATCACCACCGACGGCACCACCACCGACGGCTGATCGATTCCGGCGTATCGATTGCAAGACGTCGCACGGCTCCATTTCCGGAGAAGTGATCCATCGACAGGATGACAGAATGTTGGTCGTTCCAGAGCGCAGCGTCGACGTTCAACAGGACTGATGACACATGTCACATGTCACATGACACATGTCACATGACACATGTCAAGTCGTGGCTTCGTTAGCGTCGGCATCCTTGTGATGCACATCGCCTTTATTGGATGGTAAGCCGGGAGAGTGTTCTCGGTATTGGATGTATCGGCGTGGTTTTGTTGCCCATCGATACCTGTCATAGCTGCAAATTTCCACATGCTCTCGCCATAGTGTAGCACGTGAGCATCTGAAACTACGTTTCTCATTAAATTTCGTCATCGTCGGCAGGGACGGATCCAGGAATTGTCATGGCAGAGGTACATTTCGTCGGTTCATCGTAAGGGCGACTTCGGCGAGCAAATTCGTTGAGCGAGAGCGACGGGGTGGTGCACTCGAGCACACTGATCGGGCTCATTTTCGTCTCTAAGGGCGCCCTTTCCTCTGAAAGGATCGTCCTTGGCTCCTTGGGAGCCATTCCCGGCCAGAAGGGCGCACCTTTTCATGGGGAGCACCTGCTTCCAGTGCAGTCCCTGCATCCTCCCCTGATCGTGGGGAAAATGGACATGTTAGCCCCCCCCCCCCCCCCACCACCCTGCTGGAGGCGCCCTCGGTCCTGCAGAGTAAGATTAAGCAGCCATGCAGCTACATCAGAGCCGATTCAATGGAATTCATCCAACACGGAGAGAACTGGGCTCAGTTTCCTCACCCAAGTGGAAGTAGGGTTGTCAGCACTGATCTCAAGTCCGGGTCGCCTTGGCAGCCACCAGGCCACTGATTGGTGGGCATAATGGCGGCATCGACCAACTGGAGCGGCCCTTACAGTGAGATCAGCCAACTGCAGTGGCCCTCACAGTGAGCTTCGTAGCAAGACACGCAGTGTGTTTGAGTTGAACACGATGGAGCACGACCAGCTCCCCTTGCCGTGAAACACACATTTCTAGGACTCGACATTGCCGTGAAACACACATTTCAAGGACTCGACGTAACAAAAACGTAGTCTTAGTTGTTGTTGTTGGGCATGGCTGGACGTCCCGGGTGGGGGATGGGGAGGGGGTCCGGACCCCCTGGCTTGGTACCCGGCCAAAGTTAAGGTGACATTTTCCCCAAATCAATTTAAAAAATTTTAATGGACCTAGACCGCTGTTTGGTACCCGGCAGTTAAGGTGACATTTCCCAAATCAACTGACATTGCCTGGGAAAGAGACCTGGACCCCTGGCTTGGTACCCGGCCAAAGTTAAGGTGACATTTTCCCCAAATCAATCTGAACATATGTCCTGGGAAAGTAAGGACCTGGACCGCTGGTTTGGTGAGTGATCTCCAGCCTTGTTGTTCTGGAAGGTCACAGAACCAGGGTCAATGTTAAGCGCAAGCTTAGTGCATTGGCTCTGAACCCACCTCCAGATTGGGAAATTCCAGTGCTATAGCACAATTTTATCCGAGAGAGTACCGTACTGACATAGCTTTACAAGCACGGTTGCCTGGTGTCTGCGCTCTCGACCTTGCCTGGCCAGTTGCCAACTGGCCATCCCAGCCGGAAGCGTCAGTAGCATGCGCGGCCAGTAGCTCTCGACCCGTCAGTAGCTCTCGACCTTGCCTGGCCAGTTGCCAACTGGCCATCCCAGCCGGAAGCGTCAGTAGCACGCGCGGCCAGTAGCTCTCGACCCGTCAGTAGCTCTCGACCTTGCCTGGCCAGTTGCCAACTGGCCATCCCAGCCGGAAGCGTCAGTAGCATGCGCGGCCAGTAGCTCTCGACCCGTCAGTAGCTCTCGACCTTGCCTGGCCAGTTGCCAACTGGCCATCCCAGCCGGAAGCGTCAGTAGCATGCGCGGCCAGTAGCTCTCGACCCGTCAGTAGCTCTCGACCTTGCCTGGCCAGTTGCCAACTGGCCATCCCAGCCGGAAGCGTCAGTAGCACGCACGTGAAGTGACTCGACCCGTTGTGCCAAGACGGGCAGACCTCACAGGCCAGCGCTCCATCGAACGGGCTAATCAGGTGCCAACTATAAAGAGAAGCAAAACTATATCGAAGACCTGACACGAAGTACAAATGTTGGGCAATACCGAACAGGAACATTGCAATTTTGTTCACCTATGGAGAGGAGGAATGAGCTGCACTTAAGCATGCCAATGTTGCATCATAATGATGTTCTTCCTTAGTGGCATCAGTTAAGGACTTTCTCAGTTTGGCAACACCAATGGCCTCGAAAACTCCTTATTTGCCATAGACATTCATTTTACAACACTTATTATTTTCTTGTTAGATAGCAGCGCATTTTGAATGGAGGGAGGGACTCCCTTCAATCCTGTTACATATAATTTGTTCGTGCTATCTAAATCTTGTTTCATATGTATGATGAAATAATTAAGCAATGCGCACAAGACTGGCTTTCCTGATCTACTAGAGTATTGATCTACTGACTAGACTGACTGGCTATGTGACTGACTAGACTACTAACTACTGACTATCGGTAAATATACTGATCTTCCGACAAGACGACCGGATATCTATGACCAGTGCCAGACTAAAATGTAATGTAAATTGTGATGTAATGCATTGTAGTTTCTTTGTAACTTTGGTGTGATAGTTGTTTTATTCACTACTAAAAGTTACAATATATCCTGCGTGTATTGCCATTTGACACCTTCGCAGATAGCTATGACCCACTGACCGGGTTTATGGAGCAGGTTTTTTCTCTCGACATCTTTGCCCAAAATGGACACACTCATAGCACGACCCCGGCACATATCGGACCAGAGCGACCCACACACTGTTAATTAACGCCCGTGGCCCATTAGCCAGCCGGTAAGACTAGTTCCAGAGCGACAGCTGCGACACAGAAGTGCTGCGACAAACGAAGTTCTTCAGTCGGCGGATTACGTAACTCTTCGAGCCCGGCCGACGGGCTGTGAGGACGAGCTGGCAAACACAACGCCGTCATGGTGACCGACCAATGTCGTGGTGACCGACCGACGTCGTGGTGATCGACCGACGTCATGGTGACCGACCGACGTCATGGTGACCGACCGACGTCTGACTGACCGACGTCATGGTGACCGACCGACGTCATGGTGACCGACCGACGTCGTGGTGACATGGTGACCGACCGACGTCATGATGACCGACCGACGTCATGGTGACCGACCGACGTCATGA
This sequence comes from Ashinkailepas kermadecensis, assembly GCA_034440615.1. Lineage (NCBI taxonomy): Eukaryota > Metazoa > Arthropoda > Thecostraca > Neolepadidae > Ashinkailepas > Ashinkailepas kermadecensis. The sequence goes on from JAOTOM010005174.1 coordinate 1,188,003, forward strand.
TGACCGACCGCAAATTGAGCCAACGCCAACAACGCAGCCCTTGTGGTACGAAGAGGAGATGAATATTGGGTTCTTCTGCGACGTATTCAACTGCTAGGCCAAATAGCGTCGCCAACCTCTCACGCCGGCTGGTCGCTGGTGGATTCGGCAAGCTCGCCGATTGTGGGATTCGAACCCACCATCTTCCTATCAAGAGTCCAACGCCCTACCGACTGAACTACCAGGAACTTACGGCACGAAGAAACCCGCCCACCCGCTTATCATGCAGCCACGACACGAGTGAGCAAATTGCGTTCTAGATGTCTACAGCAGCTACCGACTCGGTCAAAAGTATAAAAACAAACACATTGCCGAAGAGTAGGCAAAAGCAGCCATGGTAAAAACAAAGTAGAACTGTGTTGACACCAAACTAACGACCTGTAATGGCAGTTTCCTGCATTGGCTCACGCACACGTGCCTTGTCGTCGCATACTCCTTGCACGCAGACGAGCCGCCGACTTTCTAAGCCGGTAATCTATGACGTCATCCAACGACAGCGATAGATGGAAAGCTCGTCCGCGGCAATGACTGTCCATTGGATCGGCAGGCTAGGCGGTGGCGCCGCGCGCCCCTACGGGACAAATTTGCGGATGCCATCAGCTCTGGAGCGTCACGTAATTACGCAACGTCAACGGTCGACCTCGCTACCGCGCCATCTATCAATGTGTTCGCCAACTTTCCATCGAGCACTCGCGCGAACGGCAAATGTCATAAACTGACACACACAAGGGCAATTGTTGCTGATGGAAACGGTAAATTGCTGTGTTCGGTTGCACTTATGATGATGAACTGAAGCTTAGGAGCGCGTGACTTCTGGGGTTATTTTGCGCCATATTTCTGTTGCAATTATAACTTATGAGGTATCGACAGTGCTTTCGAAACGCAGCCAGATACCAGCTATAGTGCTGCAGCAGAGGCGTGCCATTCTCTTCACCTTTGATGCCCCATTATGCGCTCAATGTTAATTTGGTCCTCATGTCTGCGGGTTTAACATGGAAGACACATGCAGTCCCCCTCCTCGCCCGAGCCCACGTAATTGATTTAGAAAATGTGTCCCCGCCAGACTGCTGATTGGCGCATACGACATGCGATGCGAAATATGCCATAAACAGACAAATGTCGATGATTTCAATGTGGTGTGCTACTCCAGGTTCTCTCATCCTCTCCTAGTTAGCATATCATCCGTGTATATATCCATGCATCCATATATTCATTGTTCTAGTTAAATGTTGTATTCCTTCAAGCCGGGCGTCGGTAGCTCAGTGGTTAACACAACTAAACCAACTTGTTCGTAATAATCACAATTTCCTATGCATTATAATTCACACAAACATAACTTCTCAAAATAGTACCACATTATTCAGTCCCAGCAACACATCAGATAAATGCTGCACATCATCATGGCACCTTGCGTTGTTCGCTGTTTCGCGGAGTTTTCCATCTAAATGCATGCTTGAAAACATAATAACTATGTAGACCTTATATATACGAACAGCATACCATTGGTAACATAAGTACAGACTTCTTACACCTTTTCAAACCAAATCATAAATTGCCAAGGTACCGCTGGGAGAGTGAGCATTGGAGTTGACAGACTAAGTGCAGTATTCAGTTTAAAAAATGCATTACTAGTAGAACAACTTGTGGCACAGTTGAACATATGTTAGACATAGAGTCTAACTAAAGAAGCCTAGTAACTAGGCTAGGTACAACAGGGGTAGGTTCTTACCTAGTACTTAGCTCGAACTATCAAAGTAGGTGGGCCTGCCCGATAATTCACATTCACAAGTGTAGCAAAAGTGTCTGAGGATAAAGTTTTCTCACCAGCATGTTTGTGTAGTCTCCATCTGCATCCATAGGTAGGTCCTACCTCTCAACCTACCTACCTACCCTCTCTACAAATTCATGTGGCTGTTTTTCCCCGGCAAAAGTGAAGCAAAGCCAACCAACTATTGCAACTTAAGCCGTGCCAATTTCCAGAGGCATACCATCGTTTAAGCAACTTGGCATATTGGGGATCCGATGGCATCAACTCCTACAATACCGCAATCCACATCGATTTGACATTGAAATCAGGAGAGAGATGAAGCTATTGGGACTTGAGTCACTAGAGATGCGCTTACAGCGGCAACCTGGTCCTCTCCTGGTGGAGCAAGTTGCCGCTGACCTCGGACTATAGCTGTGTACGTACCCCAACATCTCGAGCTCGTAAGAGCTAGTGGAATCTCCAGAGACCGGGGAGCTAATGGCTAATGGAGCTAATGATGGGTGGTGGCATTTGTACCTTGAATTGTTTTGATATCAGCAGCATCGTCAAGGACACATACTTTGATGTTGAAACAATTGTCAGAACTGCAACTTCTTGTCGCTGGTGATTTATGTTCATCATTATGCCCGGTCTGCTCGCTATATCTGGTTTCTTGGCGTGATAAATCCGGTGGCAAACATCCGCCGTATATCCGGCTAGTGCGGTGTTCGGTTGGTGCTCAATCAAATTAGCGTCACATCCAAGGTCAGGCCCCCGGTTACGTCACACCTAGAGTCTGCGTATCGGAGGTGTCGTGCACATCAAGGCGTGCTCAACAAAATAACTGGCTAAGATGGGCAGCAGGTAGATTGCGGGATTGGAAAACGATCGGGAAATATATTCGATTCGACGTCATCATTTATTCATTTATTAGGTCTATCATTTATTAGGTCTAATGTTAGCATAACCTGACAACAATATAAGTCAGCTGATGTCAGTTATTTGGATGAGCTGCCAGTGACCTTAATTATCAGTGCGCCAGTTGTGCATAATATCGTAACTGAAACCTTTGTCCGGAGATGCTATGCCATATGTGCTTAAATGCGTATGTGCTTAGCTGGCATGACTTACGTTTTTCGTCAGCCACATGGTATGTATTTTCACTGACTTCCTTTTCGTGTCGTTGTAGAATGATTAGTGGAAAAGCAACCAGTCACTTGATCACAAGTGAACCGTGATGAGCTTGGCGTTGAATATGCTTCCTTGGCGGTGAATATGCTTCCCATGTTTAGGATTTTTGACATTGTGCATACCTAACATTAACGTTGCACGCACATAATTGCTCTGGGGTATTTTGTAGTCCCCATCCTTTTTTGTTGTTGAAAACTTGAGCTATTTTAACATTACCTAAGTCAGAGTTCAAGCCGTATATTTACAAATATTCATGTCAAGCCGTAGGAAGGAGGGTAATGTATGGGCGGACGGCATCGTCCAAGCAGACACCCCCTCCCGTCTAACTGCAAACAACCTCTCCAATTCGCGCAAACCTATGCAACGTGCCCCTGGCAGGGTGGAGGAAGGTACGATACGTTAGTACGTAACATACGTAACGTACGTACGGTACGTTAGTTTAGGGTCGAGTAAGTTTTAGATCAGTTAATGTAGTTCATGAATTTGCAGTATCTTTGAAAATTATGATAGAGTGAACGTCTGCACTTTGGCGGAGGGCAGCATCTACTTGGGTGATTGTGGAGCAGGCAATGTGCCTTATTTGTGAAGAACCACTCTTAGCCTGCAAAAAAGTGCTAAAAAAGTGCTACCAGAAAAAAGTGCTACCAGAAAGTGCTAAAAAAGTGCTACCAGAAAAAAGTGCTACCAAAAAAAGTGCTACCAAAAAAAGTGCTACCAGAAAGGTAGGAGTTGATATGGTTAGTTCGGTCAGGCTCATATAGATGAAATTGTCTTTTTGGTAGTTTGCTTAGCAAGCGTTGTAAAATGTGGATTTCCTGCTTTTTTATTATTGGCAAGATATAGGTATTAGGTGGGGTCTACATACTCTATCCACCTGGCACCGATATGGACTGCTCTGGTAGAAAGCGTTCTGATTTGTGTTTTGGACAACGGAGGGAGGGGAATGCTTCACGACTGATATCAAGCCGTGATCTGGAAACATTACTGAGCAGTCCTTTTATGGTCAGAACTATTAACTTATATAACCGGATAAAAGGTATCATCGTATCCTGAACTTCCTAAAAACATATTCATACATGATATATATATATATATATATATATATATATATATATATATATATATATAACTTCCTCCCTCTCTCAACCAAACACTATCAGCTACATATACGTGCCACAGACCTCCATTGGCGCGTTAAGCTCACCTCCAGCCAGCCACAGCGTGGCCGCAGAGTCACCACACGGTGACCTTTCACTGACCTCAGCGTGACCTGTCACTGGCCTCCAACTGGCTCTGCAGCACGGGCGCAGAGCAACCACACGGCGACCTTTCACCGACCTCAGCGCGGCCTGTCACTGACCCGGCCCAACAATTGTGGTGAACTAGCACGCCAGCCGCATCGTTTGCTCCGAACGGAGTCGTCTGACCGCCGGCCAGCGGCTGAGCCCAGGCACAGAGGCACAGCCAGTATCGGAGCACCTGGGCGCCGGAGAGTGTTCGTATTGCCAGCAGTCAGAGCAGCAGTAGTAGCTGTAGCAGTAGCAGTAGCAGTAGCAGTGGCAGTCAGTAACATTAGCAGTAGCAGTAACAGTAGCAGTAGCAGTAACAGTAGCAGTAACAGTGAGCAGTAGCAGTCAGTAACATTAGCAATCCCAGTAGCTGTAGCAGTAGCAGTAACAGTAGCAGCAACAGTAGCAGTAACAGTAGCAGCAACAGTAGCAGCAACAGTAGCAGCAACATTATCGGTAGCAGTAGCAGTAGCAGCAACAATAGCAGTAGCAGTAGCAGTAGCAGTAGCAGCAACAATAGCAGTAGCAGTAGCAGTAGCAGATGCACGGCGAGATGCTCTGGTCACGCCACAAAACCGATCATGCTGCCCAAAAACCATGCGTGATGGAAACAATAATGCAGGAAATTCATTCCAAAGAATCCTAGAACAATCGCGGGGAGCCTTCTAGAGTGAAGCCGTCATGCTTCGGGAAGCCTTCTAAAATGAGTCTATTAGGCTTGATCATGTTCATTTAGTTGCCATTTCAAAAGATGAGCGAAGTCTATTTTCAATCGCCTGTGGTTTTTCTCTCCCACCCCAGGCCCACCACCACCGGACGTGCTAAGTCTGCGTCAGCTGACATCTAAGTCGGCTGACCGCGTCCGCAGAGCGGCCAGCGGCCGGGTATCCACTGTCCGACATCCGTCATCCGACATCCGTCATCCGACATCCGTCATCCGACACCCGTCATCCGTCATCCAACATCCATCATCCGTCATCCGACACCCGTCATCTGTCATCCGTCATCCGTCATCCACCATCCACCATCCATCATCCGTCATCCGTCATCCGACATCCGTCATCCATCATCCATCATCCGTCATCCGACATCCGTTATCCGACATCCGTCATCCGACATCCGTCATCCGTCATCCGTCATCCGACATTCGTCATCCGACATTCGTCATCCGACATCCGTCATCCGACATTCGTCATCCGACATCGACTGTCCGACACGAATTCCGCCGTTGGGAAGACGGCATGGCATGACTGAACGGTCCGCGGCGGCGACGGCGGCGGCGGCGGCCGCTCCGCCTCACTTTCACTCTGCCGAATGATCAGAACGATTGTGGACCGCGCCGGACGGCGGAGAGGGGGCCGCGATCGGCCGGGGTGGGCGGAGAGAGGCGGGGAGACGCGGGCGGAACCGGTCTGGGCGGCGCCGGGGTCGCCCGGTACCGTGCCGCCGGCACGAAACCCCGTCTCACCCGTCTGGAGAGCAGGTGTCACAACGGCAGACCGTGGACAAGTGTTGTCGCTGCTGGAGATGGCGCCCTGAAGGCGTCTGGCAGTGGGTCAGACAGGACGAGTCCCGGCCGGCTTTTTGTCTGGGCTATCGACATCTCGACACGTATGCTTTAGGCCTGTGGAGCGGCATGGGGCTCTGAAAGGTCCTGTGCTCCCAAGTTTGGCAATGCCACTGTCAACTTCGAAGTCGTTCCTAGGCGCGTGGCGCATTGCATACCTGCAAGGGGATCGAGCTCAGTTGCTTTGGATGAAGGATGGATGCATGGAGCGGTGAATGGACGTACGGATGGACAGATGGATGGATGAATGAGCTTCACGAAAAAATACCAGGAGGGGGGGGGGAAGCAAAGCCATCATTTAAAACTTGATTTAGCCTGGTGCAGACCGATAAATAGCTAAGGAAATAAGATAATTTGAGGTAGCCCCTCCCCTACAATGCGTGGGAACTTCCACTGCTAGTTTGCCATCCTTAGTATATAATTCATTGAACGTATATGGTATGGCTCATAGAAATCTGGCAACGCTTTAACTGCTTAATATCAATTGAAACACGCTCACTCTTCTCTGAAATTCATTTAATGAGATCAAAGCTATGATGTGATTTAGCTTCACGTTGCATCACTTAGCATCATTTAAAATGTCACTATGCCAACCCAAAAAAGCATTCTTCAGAACTGCTAATATATGGTAAGTCAGTTTCACCTACACTTACAAAAATGTGCAACTTATACACTTATAAACACTTATAAACACTTATAGATGGAACAGCATAAAACAGACTTCTTTGGACAGCAAAATTAAACGTGCCTGTATTGCGGCTGTGTGAGCCGACATTTTCTCAGGGCCAGCGCGACGTTAATTGCCGGTGTTACCTGATTTGTTGGCCAGCACACCTGTGTTTGGACCAGAATGTGCACGGATAAATTATGGACCAATCTGGGTTCTGGGTGGCGAAATTTGGTTGCGCTGGAGCGTCTGGCCAACGTTTCAAACCCTTCCAGCCCTGGTGGGCTGGGACAATGTTGCCACGATGACGCAAAACGTACACCCAGACACGTGTCCATGAGAAATGAGTCAGCAATTATCTGACGCCTTCGTCATAGTTTCATGCAACAAATACGAAAACAGCCCATGCCCGTCTAGGGGTAAGGCAAATTTTGACGAAAATCCGCTGAGGAAAGTTGTATATATCAAATAATTGTTAATATTTGCCATTCTCAGGCGCCATTTAATAATTTCTCGCACGTTGCAGCATTTGCAGGTTGATCTTAGCATTGTCAAGCACCGCCTAGCATTGCCGGGGCACCTTCTTAGCATTCGGTGGTTTCGTGCATAAAGTTGTTGTATCCGAGGGACGTAAACTTTGATCTCATATGTACACCAAACGAAACTTTGTGAGTTTTTTCTTCTTAAAGCAATGCACCACAGCTGATCGCCTTCCTGGGTAGTTTTCAGATCTTGGTGATAGGTGGGAACCCTGATAAGAATATCAGAGTACACCTTGGTCCCAATAACATCCTCCGCTAAATTATAGCTTGCATCAGACATTTCTTTTAAGGAAGGGTAAAACATTTAGAGTGGTTTTCCCACTGGTTGGAAACCACGCCCATTCGGGTGCAGCGTGTAGCGGGGCTGCTTCCCGAGATTTCTTCCTTTGAGAGGATCTTGGATTGGTTTTTCATGGTGCTGTCTCTACTGGATTGGAGCTGGGACGTGTCCCCTCCAATTCCTCTTAGTTTTCAGCTTGCTCCACCAACATGCAGTGAGCGCACATATTTTATGTTGCGTAACATCAGGAGCGTCTCCCTGGTGATAAAATGTATTTCCCTCCCTCCCTCCCCCCTCCCCTCCCTCCATATTTCATTTGTCCATCTTCCAATTCTAGGAACCAGAACATGGACAGCATTGGAAACCTTGACTGGAGAGAGGATCCACACTGCACTTCAAGTCCAGAAAATATAATGTACGCCATCTCTAGTGCCTCGAATAATCAAGGTGACTTGATAGATAGTACATCTCGAGCACCGAGAGACGCGATCTCCCGATCGAGTCGCAAGTTTTGCTCTGGACTCTGAACCACATTGGAGCAAGTTTTGCTCTGGACTATTTTGATCATGGACTATGGCGATCGGTAAGGTCGCTGTCGTATCTAGCCGGCGGCTTTGAGGGTGCACCGGGGTGGGGCTGGCGGTCACCCAGAACGGCCATGGGCGTGTCACAGCAGACTGGCAAGCCGTGCTACACGCGCCGTCCGTAGCTCCCAGCCAATCGGACGCCTGAGACGCGCGACTGCCGGCGGACAGTCAGCTGGCGTTTGGCGTCAGCTGATGACGCCAGTCGAGAGCCGAGCGGATCTGGGTCAACGACCGGGCGGCGGCTCCTTTCATCCCTGCAGGCATTGCGCCGCCCGGTCTGCCCGCCCTCCATCGTCTGGACAAGGGATATGGGAACTGTGCAAGCTGACGTCACGGGGCTCTCCGGGATGTCTAGGAAATGGTGAATAGAGCGTCTCGGAACAGCATTTGCTTCGGGCACCTCATCACTCGTCTGTATGTCCCCATGTTTTTTGGCTTTATGTTGAACCACGGCCAGTAGTGGAACTCCATTGCACAACGACATGGTGATGATCTCATTATTTGGTAAGGACTTGGTCCTTGTCCAAAAACAAGTACTTTGCCCATCATCTGATGAGATGCGATCGCGGCATTTGAGCCGCAGCCAGTTTGCCGCTGTTCGGCCCGGAATCGGAACCGGGACCGCAGAACGTCCCAGACACGGTGGTGGTGGCGTGCGTCACGCCGCACGCACATGCACGCGCGCGTGCACCGACTGCCTTCCGGAACCACCGCCGCACCCGCGTTCCGCGTCGGCATCACTCACCGGCCCCGAGCAGCCTCCGAGGACACTCGACGACTTCCTTATCGCTGAGCCCCGCCCCGCCCCTCCCTGCAGACCGCCCGGTCCTTCCCCGCCCCTCCCTGCACACCACCCAGTCCCCGCCCCTACCTGCAGGCCGCCCGGCCCTTCCCCCGCCCCTCCGTGCAGACCGCCCAGACCCGCGGCCCCCTCCCTGCAGACCGCCCGGTCCTTCCCCGCCCCTCCCTGCACACCACCCAGCCCCCGCCCCTACCTGCAGGCCGCCCGGCCCCTCCCCCGCCCCTCCGTGCAGACCGCCCAGACCCGCGGCCCCCCTCCCTGCAGGCCGCCGAGCCCGCAGCACAACAGCTCCACATACTGGTGCGCGCCGACGCTAGTGATGAGGTCTGCGCAGAGGACGGGGGGAGGGGGTGAACCCGCAGGTCACAACGAACCGCTGTGACAGAGTGATAGTCGGTCACGTCACGTCACGTCACGTCACGTCACGTCACGTCACGAGTGTGCTCTGAAGACAAGGTCGTTGCGCACGCTCAATGCCGGGCTGTTGTTGGGTTTACGCATACGTGCCGGAGGCGGGCCGCCGACGACGCTGACCTCGTGCGGCATCTGAGCGTGGCTCACTTCCGAGCTCTGCCTTGGAGACGCTTCCGATTCCGTTGGCGAGCAGGATAATCCTGACCTCGGCCTGACTGACCTCGACCTGAGTGACCTCGGCCCGCTGTGCCAGGGTTCAGATGCCGGCCACGAGGCACCTGTAGCTTTAATTGTATCTCCATAATTCACCTTTTTAATCTGTCTCAAACAGCAGCGCGCCCACAACAGGGAGAAGACAAAATTGTGCCTCATCCGAGGTCAGCTGTCTTCCTTCCAAGAGCACTGCCTGGCATCGCAGCTTGTGCATCCTTCACTGGCTTTCCCCGTCACAGGACACACTGGCTGCACGCCTTGTCCTCCATTTAAGAAAACAAAACTCCCTTGGAACTTGTGAAGTAACTTTATTGGGAATTTGACAACTGCATTGGTATCCGAGCGGCCGGTACCAAGTCAACTATGCTCCATCTTTCACGCTGACACTATATGCCACCTATCTTTGCTTGATGTGGATGCCACCGAAGGCAGCGGAGCACCTCCGCTTTCACCGTGGTGGTGCGAACTCGCAGCATTCAGCCCCAATTTGCAAGCGATAAAAATGCTAACTACTCAAAGGAGCCTTGACTTGGCAGCGGAGTAGATGCTGCGTCACCTGTTCCGAGCGTGCCGTGCACTCACGCATGCATGCATAACGACGTGTCATGAGAGTGTGGCGCAAACGAGGCGTGAAATTGATGTCATGAATAATTCCGTGGCTGCAACAGCTGCGCCGGCCAAGCTCGATTCTGCTTCGCCGGCGGGTATTTCGCGGATTGCGCTACAATAGGATGTCATCGATATTAGCACTCGTGCATTTTGCAATGCACGCCGGGATTAATCGTACTTCACAGAAGCTGCCATCTGTCTGTCCATGTGTCATTTGTCCCAGCTACCATTTGTCCAAGCTACCATTTGTCCACGCTACCATTTGTCCCAGCTACCATTTGTTTAAGCTACCAATTGTCCAAAAAAGTGTCGCAGGAAACGTCAACGCTGTCACAAATAACATCAAGGTGTTAAAATTATGAAGTTCTTTACCGAGCATCACGTACAGCACCGCCGGCTACACCATCGGCTACACCACCGGCTACACCACCGGCCACACCACCGGCTACACCACCGGCTACACCACCGGCAGCTGCATCGAATCGATGTGGTCTGTCCTTGATGCATGAGCCATACCCTCCTCCCACTGGTGGTTCCAGGGTGGGGAACTTGGGGGCATGTGCTGTCCTCGATTGACATGTGGCACCTTCTCCAGGACTCTCGAGTGCATCCCCTCCCCGCTGAACTACTTGTTCAGCCCCTGGCGCCGCTCAGAGTAGAAAAGGCGCACCTCCGGATGAATGGCGCCCTTCCAGAACAAGTGCCCCTCGATGAAAATTCCTGAATGCGTCCCTGGTTCCTCGGTGGCAACCGGTCCTCTCACCGTTACAGATGGAGACCGGCGATATAGATGACATCGCCATGGCCAGCACGAGCGTCCATCAATAAAACATGTGCCAGTGACACGATGCACGCCGCGTTGACACAAGCTCGTGCGAAATTGTGATTGTATCCGACCCAACCGCCTCCTGGTCACTGGCCGACCCACGAGTAGAGTGCCCAGACCCTCTCGAGAACTGACGATGCCGAACGACCAACAAATTGAGAGTTGCCGAAAAATCAGCACACTTTGTGGCAAAAAGGTTGCATTAATGTTTCTGGGGATGTTTTTCCCCCCCCCCCCTAAGGTTACCACGGATAGTGAACAAAAAAGGCGAGCGGTAGCGGGCCGAAATTTTGAACATCTCTTCCCACGTCAATCTGGTACGTTGTGTAAACATTTTGAGGTCAGGTCATCTACGGTGGGCGCGAATGATCAACTCTGGTCGAAGCGCCCTAAAGCCAAAATAACTAACTAACTAACAGGTCATCTACGGTCAGCGAGTTATTTAAGGTCAAGTGAAGTTACCTCCAAAAACTTTAACCAGTCGTCACGCTTTAGCGGATAAAGATATTTGAATGAAACTTTCAGCGTTGGCTTATCTTTGGGGATGCAACGAAACGCACCAGAGGAATTGGATTTTTTTCGTTTAGTTGAGACGCATTAGTTTTGCATCTTGGCCCCTTAGGGCTAAAATCGAAGATACTGGATAAAATAAGCATTTTTTATCAGTGCAAGTTGACTTATGGCAATGTTTTGTGGTCCGTTAGACTCTACCCATTAGAATAAAAACTAAAAATTGAAAACTAAAAACATTGATAATTTCAAAAACTTAAATGCTGATTCTTGAGTGTGCACAAAACTGTAAGGCCATGGTCGATTTTGCGTTCCTTTTCTGATCCCAAATACTTTTTGTTTCTAAAATATTCCCCTAAATAAACTCCCCAGAGCCAAAGACATGATGTCTGTCGTGATCAAATAGACCCCCCCCTAGTGACGTCACTTTTGGGTGGTAAAAAATGTGTGGGTGGTTTCGGACCCTCCTCGTCGAGTGCTTTCCGATGACACAACGCTCGTTTTCGTGCAGCGCTTAGTTTGCAAATTAGAGGGGAGTTTGAAAGGATCTGCCCGAAAATACGAAGACAAAATAAGAAAGGGCTAAGAACGTAGTAGTTCAGCCCTTAAGTACCCCGAGCTCGCCGAACTACATTCTTTCTCGAACATTGGACAGCAATAGGTATGCTTTCCGTTCTTTGGGTTATCTGATTCCTTCTTAATTAAGCGGGCTGGACATCTTCTAATCAGCCGGACAGATGTGTGTAGTGTTTCATCGTGCGGATGGTTGGTTCTTTTCTTCTCGCCTTGCATGTCTGGCTTCTGGAGAGAGACACGAAACCGGAAATTGACCTCACGGCCGGCTTTGAAGACCTGCTGCGCCCTTAATCCCCGATAATCAATAAATAACTTTGGGGACCACCCTGTAAGTCAGGGAATCCGAGACAGCTCGAGAGACGCATTTGGCCTGGCCGGGTGGTTTGGTGTTCACATCGCACAACTCCCAGTCCACAGCCCACAGCCCACAGCCCACAGCCCACAACCTACAGCCCACAACCTACAGACTGCAGTCTACTCTCCACATTTCAAAGCCAACAACCTACAGCCTACAGCCAAGAATCTACAACCTGAAGCCTACAAACTACAGTCCACAGCCCACGACCTACAGTCTACAGCATACATTCGGTAGCCCCAAATTCACAATCTATAACCTACAGCCCACAAGTCTGTCTGCAGACTACAATCCTCAGCACATAACCCACAAGCAACAGCACTCAGCTCACAGCCTACAGCCTGCAGCCTACAGTATCTAACCCAAAGCCAACAATCTACAGTACACAACCTATAACCTACAGCCCACAACCTATAGCTTGCAGTTCTCAGCACATATCCCATAGTCTATGATAGCCCATAGCCCACAACCTACAGCCCATAACCTACAGCCCACAACCTACAGCCCACAACCTACAGCCCACAACCTACAGCCACAACCTACAGTCCACAACCTACAGCCCACAACCTACAGCCCACAACCTACAGCCCACAACCTACAGCCCACAACCTACAGCTCACAACCTACAGCCCACAACCTACAGCCCACAACCTACAGCCCACAACCTACAGCCCACAACCTACAGCCCACAACCTACAGCCCACAACCTACAGCCCACAACCTACAGCCCACAACCTACAATTCACAGTTCACAGCACATAGCCCATAATCCATAGTAGCCCACAGCCCACAACTTATAGCCTACAGCCTGGGGACGAGTGGTCTAGGGGTAGGATGCTCGTCTTACAATCGAAAGGTTGTGGGTTCGAGTCTCACCTGTCGCTACTCTTCGCCCGCGACCAATCGGCGTGAGAGATTGGCGACGCTACATGACTCAACGGTCGACGTGTCGTAAAACCAATAACCAACCAACAGCCTACAGCCTACAGTCCACAGCCAAAAGCCCACAACCTACAGCCCACAACCACCGCCCATCACCTACAGCCGGCAGCCCACAGGCCAGCATTAACTACTTGAGTTTCAGCGGCGCTTCAACAAAATGTGTGATCCTTCAGCGTCCGTCGCCCCGGCAATTAGCGCGTCTGCAGGGTGGGCCGAGACAGCACCTGATGTCCTTGTTTACACCACTGCCCGGACAAAAAGCGCACACCAAACACTGCAGCGCGCACGTTAGGCCTGCACGGACGGGCGTCAGATTGGGGGGGGGGGGGACTGAGGTCTGACTCCTAATAAGGCCTCAGATGCTGTCGGGGCGACACGGAATCTGTCTGGATGTACATTGTTCGGCGTTGCTAGACCAGAGATGATCCTGGGATCTCCGAGCAAGCAAAGGATCAGTGTGATTCGGCGTACAACAAACCGACGCAGACACGTTGAGCCACACCAAGGCTTGGCATCAGCAACGCAAAATGTGGGGCCGCTGCTGAGATCCGAACCTTCCACATGCGGCAACATCGACTTGATGGACCTTTTTAATCTTGGCATGTGCTTTCCCACGCCCTAGATTGTCTTGTGAAACCAGACAGGCAATTTAGCTTTCTGCACCGCCTCGTTGCCGACACGTTTGTGACGACGGGCGGTGGAGGTTCAGCCCATACACTGCGTACTGGAGCGGCACCGCTTCGACCACATCAACCGCTGGAACCACTTCAAGCAACTGTGATGCTCGCAGCCGATGGCACATCTGGATGTGCATGCGCTGTAGCTGTAGATGTGCGTCATGCTGTGGAAGATGACGCATGCGCTGAGGAGAGAATGTACAATCTATTTATTTTAAAAAAACAACAACGCGCACGTGCTGATAATACGAAGCTGCTAAACACACATGGATTTGACGATATCAACATCGTCTCAATGATGACTTCCGTGACTGACGTTCCGTCCTACCAATTATGACACCTGAGGTCGCCACCTCACCTTTCCAGTGCTAACTAATGAGCACTACATCACCACATTCCTCACGAATCCTGGCCTTCACGTCCCAGCATGGCATTGATACCAGTGATACCAGTGATACCAGTGATACCAGTGATACCAGTGAGGTACGGTTTGACATCGCATCACACCAGGACAATTATCGGCTGAACAGGCCGGGGGCTTGGCAGTCAACACCTCACCACACTATTGTGGGCGATGTGTGGTGGAATACCAGTGTCGCCCTCCCCCCTCTCCCACGCCGTGGCGAGGGAGGTGGATGATATCAGGCACATGGAGATGGGAAGGGCAGAGGTAGGGAAGAACGGTGAGATCAGAGGCCTAAACGTATTGATGGATTTATTTATTTATTTGTTGATATATATTGATATATTTATTTAGTTATTTATTCATTCATATCTTTATTTATTTGTTTATTTATGTATTTATCCATTTATTTATTGATTTAATAAAATAAATAAATAACTAATATCTTGCGGCCTGTCTCATGTCTTGCCGCATGAGACAGACCGCCTCTGTAGAGTAATGTTGCGAGCGCCCAAGTGAGCCCATAGCCTTGCTTCAAATAGAATGCCCCGAAATAGTCGGTGTGTTCACGAGTGCAGGAGGGGCTTCAGTATTGCATTATTCGGTTTTCACGTGGGTCAAATCGGCATGGTTCACGTGATCAGATATTTTCTCAAGCTTGTTTCTATTGCAAGAATTGCTTCTTGCAGTGCATGTGGGGAAAACGGAGCAGTCGATGTCGACAGAAACTGCCATACTGGCCGAGAACGTGGGAGACAGACAGCATCGCTTGTCAGTGCAAACGGAACTCAACGGATAGCGTTCAGAAAAGATGTCCGTTTTAAATCAATGTATCAATGTATGAGACAATTAATTACCCCACTGAGCTCATCAATCGCTAGAAGAGCTATTTGTTGCTTGGACATTCACTTAGCAATTCAAATGCTGTTTGAACTTAGTGTTTCAACATCAGTGCAAGGTTTTCTTTTGGAAAGAGACATGACACTTTTATTTTTATTCGGCGACATGCTGGATTGCATTCCTGTTTCAATACATTACATTCTTGGATGGAACTTTTCAATTCACATTTCTCATTACATTTGACAGTCGACGAAAATGCATTGTATTTCGTCATACGCGCAGCGCTGAGAAAAAAAGTTAGCATTTCG
Source organism: Ashinkailepas kermadecensis (assembly GCA_034440615.1). NCBI lineage: Eukaryota > Metazoa > Arthropoda > Thecostraca > Neolepadidae > Ashinkailepas > Ashinkailepas kermadecensis. The sequence goes on from JAOTOM010005174.1 coordinate 1,203,387, forward strand.
TTCCCAAACAACTTGACCAGGAATTGTTCAACAGAAAGCGCGCGCACAAATTCTCCTCGTGCCTGTGGCAGCGGTAGCCCGTGCACGGCACGCAGATTGTGCAGGCAATTTGGTGCAACGTGCAAGCCAGCTGTGCACTGGAGATGCCAATCTGAGGGAATAGGCTGGAGGCGCAGATCATAAATCGGCTGTTTCATGCCGAGAGCATATTAGCGGCGCCTTTATTCCTAACACATGAAGCACTTCTTGCTGAGTAAATATTGGGGTGCATGGTCCAAGGCGCAAACCTATTCGTAGTGCAAATTATTCAAATGAGTACTTGAAAAAAGTGCACATAACACCGGGCAATATATAATATCATGATAGCAAGAATCAAATCAATAAAGGAACCAGACCTTAAGCTCATTTAATCAGAAACAAATCAACAGACAGCATCGTTCTTCGTTGATTGAAGAAAAGCAGAGAACAGAAGCGTTAAAAAAAAATCATGCGATGGTGTTGATTTTCAAATTCTCGACTGCGTCAAGCATGGCTTGCGATTTACACATGTGGTTTACACATGTGGTTTCGCTACATGTGGCTGCCGCAGTGCTCTCGATGTTGGAATCGTGGGCGTGGAAACGGCGACTGGGGTGCGCAGCCACGGCCCTCACGTTTCCAAAGCCATAGTGGTGCTCGTGGATTGGTGCTTCAGGGCGCGCCAAGTACTTCAGTCGTCTTGCGCGCATCCGGAACCGCAAACATTCAGCCCGTGGGCGGCGTGCGAATTTGCCAGGTGAGCGGCTTCGCCGTCATCCTTTTTTTCGGGTGTCCCACCGCCACTGGCTGCACCTCTCAACTTCCGGCGCACGTGGTGCCGCACGAAGCTCGCATCTCACACCTGCGGAGGCCAGCCGCACGCGGCCCGCCGGCACCTGCTATGCACAGCCAGTGTCCGACGTGCACTCAAACCCGTCAGTAGCCGTGTTCAAAGTCGCTGCCGCCGTCACGTTTCACCACCGAATCTGGACGCAGCGACACAGCCGGCTTGCACCACTAGCGCGCCATGCCGCCGCCCGGGGGCATGGGTGTGGCGGCAATTCGCTGTTGGGTTTTGCAGGGTCACAGCACTACTGGAAATATTCCGCTCACGCCACGGTTCGCCGCCACCGGCCCCGCCTGCTTCCGCAGTTATAAACCGCGGCCTGACAGAAGTGGACCTCCGACCGGGCGAGAAAGACGCGTGTAAACGATATCACACTCTCGTATATCTTCGCTACATTTTGGTCCCGAGAAGGTCTTCCCTGTAAAATTGTGCCGGTATCTTAGCGGCAATGAATGCCAGACGATTCTCTTGTACTTGTTCTAGATTTCTGCTACGGTCGCCAAGCCGAAACAATGCATAATACGCGACTTCATTTCACACTTATTGATAGCGGAATAGTGATTTCGAGAATTGCATGCGGCACCAATGTTGGTTATTGGTTTTGCGACACGTCGACCGTTGAGTCATGTAGCGTCGCCAATCTCTCACGCCGATTGGTCGCGGGCGAAGAGTAGCGACAGGTGAGACTCGAACCCACAGCCTTTCGATTGTGAGACAAGCATCTTACCCCTAGACCACTCGTCCCCATGCGGCACCAAGGTATGCATTTACAATTTATAGCGTCACTTGATACGCTCATCATTCCAACTTCAGCTCGCTTCATGGTTAAGTTCGAAGCAAAGTGCATGCAGCAAGTGAATAAGCTAAATCCTACCATACCATTCCAACTCTACCCCGAAAAGTATGAAGTCGAAATCTTGGTTGTCCGAAGTAGCTATGCACACGTTTTAATTACAGTTAAACGCGGTTTATAACGTTTGGCTGTGGTCTGTTATCGCCAGTAAATTACTAATAAAACTCCGTCTTACTTAAGCATCCACTATTTAATGGCCACCATGCACCTGCCGACTATAAGGCTAACCATTAAACAAAGTCCTTCACCACCACATCTAACATCGGATAAAAATGAAAAGGGATTCAAATGTCGTATTCGCAGTAATCTTGCCGGTTCTATCAATTAACTTACCTGTCCGACAATTAGGAGAGTATTTATCGGAGCTGAGTTCGATGTAAAATTTGCGAACAAAAAGATCAGCCTGCAAGCTTAATTTTACATCATCTATAGTAATCACAATACCATCGGTCTTTAAAGCCTTTAATAGCTGGAGGTGCAGAATCTATGCATTCCTGGACCAGTAATAATACTATCCGAAGGTCAAGGTGAAGTCGGCGAACCTGAAGTTAATTGGCTGCGATGGATTTCTACTGATTTCTACTGTACAGCATTTCTACTAGTTAACACTATGAATATCGAAATAAAAAATGGTTGCCAAAGTAGCAGACTCGTTCATATCAAGGAAGAGGTCAATGGCAAAACTTGAGCAGTACTGCAACACAGATTGCCAGAGGTGCAGCCAAGAGTGGGTAAGCGGGTCCCCTTAGCAACCAAAAATACACGAAATAAAAATAATTGAGTTTTTCGCCATGCAAAACAAAACATTTTCGGCGGCCTTCGCATGCCGAAAGTGTTCCCTGTTGCCATTTTTTTATCGGGCCCCCTTCAGAAATCCTGGCTGCGCCCCTGCAGATTGCGCTCAGGTGGTGATCAGTTCCGTGGTGACGGCCAGCTGGGCAATCAAAGCTGGATAATTCAGCACGAGCAGCTGTCCTGACGTTCTTTTTCCAATTATGTAGCCCCAGCACGACTGCGGTTCAGGAACGTCTGAGAATAGCCGGTGATGAGAAAGCAGACGCAAGGACCGTGAGAAAATGGGAAGACTGGAACAAAACCAGGTCCAAAAATATACAAATCCAACTTTTAGGACTTATTGAAAGCGGACAAACATTGTGTCACTAAGCGTTGTCTAAGACATTAGTTAACGGGTTTCCTACCCATTCTCACCCAATGCTCCCACACCCATGTACCAGATTTTCGCATCATCCACATCTTCGCTTCTCGTTCACGCCTACTACGTTAGCAAATTTTAACATGTGGTCCTAGCCACGAGCCTAGGACCTGCCCAACTGCTTGATGGTATCCATTTGATACGCACGCCAGCCGTTGCAAAGAACGCTAAGTGTTCGTAAAAGATAGTGTGGTCGCAGCGCTGCGATGTGTTGCAACGCTGCCACGTTGCGTCATCGTGTGATATCGTGACGCAGCGAAATTTTGAACCGTCGTCGCGACCTACAAGTGATAAACCACAGGATGTGGACCCTGCGACCCAGTCGCTTGCGACCAGTGGTCCAAGACCTGAGACCCTGACCTGCGCGAGCATCGTCCGACCTCCGACCCGGCTCATTGTAGCCCGCGTGTCGACCTTCCTGCCACGTGTGCCGCAATATCGTCCTCCACGTGGCGCCATTGTTGCCGATGACGACAGTTTTTCGTACCGGCAAGTGCTGCCAGCCTCATCACCTTTCTCCTTGACCCGAGCTGCCATCCGCCACGCCAGTCACCGGACATGCGTGCCGACTCAATGGTAGGCATTGTTGTGACACAGGGGAGCCACTCATCCATTCATCCGGCCCCATCCACACCCTGTCCTGGTCTTCTTCATCGGCACAGCTTTTTCTCTCCGCCTCCGGCGTCCCACCGAGTCACGCAAGAGTTTGCGCTTGTGGAAGTGACCGGATCGAATAACCACGTGAGTTGTTCTCATTTGATGGGCAGATGAAGAACATGCAATTTGTTTTACGGCAGTGTTTGTGGCAGCAGATGCTCGTCCAGCCCAATAACTATGGCCACAGCCGGGCCACACATCAGCAAGTCCGCGGCAGAGGTCGACTGCCTTGGAGCACGAGCTTTAACACTAAATGTGTTTGAGCTCAGTGCACATTCCTAGGCAAAGCGGTGTTTGTCGAGATGGTGAAATAAGAGAAAAAACGGAGCAACAACATCATAGTGCGGTTCCTGCACGCGCAAGCTAATTGTTGCAAACAACCTGTTGTTGCCCGTGTATACCACTTGTTATGTGGCCGTTTTATTGATGTTTGTCAGTCAGAAGCAGGGTTGCAGTAAGATTGCGTAGCCTTCTTATTGGTGTCTGCCAGTATAGTAAGAGTGCAATGTTTTTTGCGGAAACACGGAGTTCAGTGCATGGTGACACATGCGGACGTCACTACGGCTACTGTCTGTCTCTCAGCGACCACATGAGATGCAATGCAAACGACAGACACATACCAAATGAAGATTTCTCATCCTGCCTCCTTCTCATTCTGCCTCATCCTGCCATCAGAATCGTTTTTAAGAATTGCATTAACGTGTTTGCCAAAGCTCACGTTATATCCAGTGGTACGACAGAAGCCGTGGCGTAAAAGATCGTACCTGCGGAATTTAGAATCAGTAGAGGGAGACCACTGTAGCAGCAGCAGCAGCGGAAAGGAAAACTGTGACCGGTCCTGTACAATCGAGTATGGACTAGTTGCCATCAACATGAAAATACTGATCCATGCCAACGCATCCCGAATAAAAAAGCACGACATCGCGAGTTTCCGCACCGTTGCCATAGCAACAGAAAACAAACACACGCAGTTATTTTGTGATTGACTAGTTCGAAAGGTGAAGGTTTGTCGGCGTAATTGTCGACACATGGCAATTTATGAGATTTTGGAAAAGGGGAGGAATCGCAAAAACGTCGATTACCACGTACTTCGCTGTAGAAACTTGTGCCTGCGCGAGCATAGCGCGCAAATATCGTCCTTCTTTCACACTCATTGGACCGTATCCTACGCCATATTCATTATGTTTCGATGGAGAGATCCGAACTGACCCCAACTGCAGCCACGTCAGCTTCGATGACAAATGGCAAATTGTCAAATAAGCTTCGATGGCAAATGAATCCCTAGTGGTACCCCAGAGTGCCAGAGTGTGATCGTGGATGCCTTTGTGATGCGCATATATGATCAGGCTCCAAAGAGCACTGACGAAACATGGTGGACCCAGCGCCATTTTGCAAAATCAGGCTAACGGTTAAGATGCCGAAACACGGATGTATAAATCCCCGGCCCCCACGTTCCCTGGGGTTCGGATGTAATATCAGAGCTGCAAATGCCTGGCAAGACGCAGCCACATTCCACGTGCGGTAAACCTTGGATACGGAGATTGCATCTGCATCACCAGCACAGCAAAGTGGACAATGGGTGCCAAAACAGCTATTTACTTCCACACAGCCGGCCCTAGCTCAGGCTGTGTCGGCTCGCTAATCCCACTAATCTGCATCACTAATCTTCGTCCGCAGGCATAGCTCCTGTCGTCTCCACATCGGGCCCAGCCTGGACCGTCCGTCTTCCCGCCCGCAGGTTCCATCCATTATGCATGCGTGCATGCGGAGCCGGACAAACATCGTCTGACATCACGGCAGGTCACGTGACTGATGCGCATCAGCTGACTGTCCTTGTCCGTGCGCCCAGGCAGTCTCGGCAGGCTGTGCGCTGATCATCCCCAGAAGATGCGGACAACGAAGAGCCGTCCGCTTGCTTATTCAATATGTGGTCTGCTTATGCGTCGGAGTATGTGTTCCCCTACCCGGGCTGCCGTAGCCGGATGGGGAATCGTCGTGGCGAAGGTGTGTGTATATGTTCTTCTACTTGGGTTGTCGTGGTGGGGTGAGGAAAAGTCGTGGCGGACGTGTGTGTGTGTGTGTGTGTGTGTGTGTGTATGTGTGTATATGTGTGGGTGTGCGTGTGTTCTTCTACTTGGGTTGTCGTGGTGGGGTGAGGAAAGGTCGTGGCGGAGGTGTCTGTGTGGTCTTCTACTCGGGCTTCCGTAGTTTGGTGGGGAAATGTTGTGGCAGAGGTGTATGTTTCTCTGCCAGAGCTGCAGTAGGGAGATGGAGGTAGCGACATGACAGAGGACGACTTCGCTCACTTGTTCACCAGCCTAGGACATAGCTGGCATATTTATTCAAAGCAGACACAATGAATATCACCGAACGCGTGGCTTCTTCATTGCTATGCGGTTAACCGAAGCGAATAATCATGGCGATAAACAATGTCATGCGTCATGCAGAATCATGCAATTTTACCGACTTTCCCGCTGCTTGGGATCCTTTACCTGGTCGACAACCATACTCAAATTTCACCACGACATCCATTCTTGATCAGCCGATTCCTACTCCAAATTCCGACAACAGGACGTCATTGTCAACCTCTTCGTTGCTGGTTGTCATCCACTTAATGCTGCAGTTCTGTGGTGTTTCACGTTTGTCTTGTGAAATGTCGAAACTTGGTTATAAATTATCTTGGAATGTAATATCTGAGTGATTAGTGTAAAATCATGTGCGATGTGCTGTGCTCTTGCTAGTTCCGCTCTGCTGCGTACGGTTGAATAATTGCTGTTTTAACGATGGGAAAGTGTTCTTATAAATCACCTCCACACATCTGTCATTGTTGAGGCAATAGCTTTGATGTGTAATGGGGAAAATATAAGTAGTATTATTAGATACGGAAATGAAGTAACGGTGCGCAAGGTAAAACAAAGTCAGCTACTTTGATTGCATACGACCATTAAATTTTTCGATGGGTGGAATGACGGAAAAGAATAGGGCGAAATTGGTCTCGACGGACGACGAACGTTATTCTCTCATCGACAATTTCTTGCATGGAGCGCTATCAATGCTAATATTTCCAGACATGATATCGTATTTGTCATGACAATTTCGTTTAAGATATACCATATGGCAGCATGCAAGAGCATTAGGTACATCCATTTCGCGTTACTTCAGAGAAAAAAACACGCGTATTCACTCTGCCAATACTGAAAGCCAAATGACGCATTATAAAGGGCGTGTATGTCCAGCCGTGAAGCTCACTCAAATCAGTAGCTGTCCAACTCATGTATGCATGGGCTTGAATGCCACTAACAATAAAAGAATCGTGAAGTCTACCTGCACAGTGTTATATTTGTATGTCCGATATGCTGGAACTGTACTTTCCGCAGTGCCGTTGGTGCACTGGGCTGCCATGTTAATCCAGCTATGTTGTTATGCTAAACCACCTAATCTGGCTGATTCCAGGCGGGAAAATGGCGTGCATTGTCCAATTGTCCATTGTCCCTGGGTAGTGAAGCCGAATATGTAATACCATGCCATTCCTAGGGCCGGGCTGGCTTAAATCGGTCTGATGCTTTTCCATTGTGATCAGCAAAGGGCATGGCAGCATCTCGTGCAACGCTTCAGTGCATGAGCGGCACGAAAGGCCAGATGTTCTACCCTGCCCTCTCGATCGGCGGACACGAGCTCATTGTCTTGGCAAACTTTGCTCTAAAAATGCTTCATCCTTGTGCCGAAATAGACTGATGACCGCGACCGACTGGTAATGAACTTCCTGGCATGCCATGCAGCTGCAAGACGTGCGCGTGGTGAGTTATTTGCCTTTCCACCGATACCTCAGCAGACCGTGACGACGTGGCGGACGCTCGTGATACTATGGTGAGGAACTGAACTGAAGCGAAGCTGCAGGCACATCTTTTGACTGCGCCACCTCGGCAAGGTTTGACAAATATTTTGACAGATGGCATTGCTCTAAGCAGTGGTTCTAAGCCACGTGGAGTTTGCCAGGCTCCACCTCAGCCCGTTCTTTGGAGCTTCACGGCCACGAAGTCTTCAAGGAAGGTGAAATAAGGCGCATGCAGAAGAAGGTGCAACAGCACAGCTTCCCTTCTGCTGCATGGCACTTTGTGGGAAGGGGACAAACATGCAGATGTGGTTGTGAGGACCACACCTGCATGCACACCACAAGTGAGGACCGTCGTAGAAATAAATATTAACGACCGAGTTGGGTGATGACGGAAGGCAAGACAAGCGGTGCACAAGAAGGAGAGGCCAGATGGAACTTGGCCGAAGGAAGGAGCGAAGGAGCGGGTAGCGAAGGAGATGTAGAAGGGGAAGATGCGGAAGGGGCAGAGGGAGGAGGGTGACAGATGGGATATGATGGAGAGGGTGACGGGATGACAGCAAAACGAACATAGCCGTGACAGGTTCGTATCTCCTTTGGATTTTGGCCGAACTAAGTGACACTGGGAACAATTTTCCGATCAGTTAACCAGGGAAGGTTTCATGTGCTCAAAGCTGCTGACCTAGAGGAGAACATTGGCGATCTGCAATAATGCTAATAGGTGTCTAATGCTTATAATACGTGACACTTTTACCGCATGTGTGTAGCTTCTTCGCTTGCAAATCGGATGTGTACCAGTTTGGGACGGTTATGGCAGGCTTGTTTGATATCCTGCACGTGCAGCCCATAGTTGTAAAGTTGATGTCAGGGACTACAGAACTCAGCCGGACGTCAGTATGTAGCGTTGTGACCTTTTTTGTTGACCTGAACGTTTCATATCGATTTTCATCCATTCGACACACAGAGGTTTAGCGGCAGTTCAAGTGGAGTGGACTGGGTGACTCTCCACAAGATGAATTTGTTTCCCCGAGACAAAAGTACGGCATGATTAGGAGAAACCCGTGTGGAAGAACAAATAAGTAAAGTCCCACATTGCATCATAAGTTGCATGGTTGTACAAGCACTCGGCATCCCCACCCAAGAGTTGACACATCTTCCCTCAGAACTCTTCACTGATGGTTGGTTTGACATGTGCTGCATGAAACACTTATGAGCAAAATATATAGCCCTGCTCCAGAATAAAAAAACTATGGAGGCTTGCAGAGGCCAGATCTACCACACGCCATGCTAATAGATACTGCTTAGAAAAACATCGCACGTACTTCCCGGTTTTCAGATGACCATTAGCATCACAAGGTTACTTCGCTGATCATGCAGTATATAGATTAAACTCGTCGCCAACCACACACCTCTGGAGTTGGCGATATTTCAGAGCCCCGCTGATGGCCATCGAATACGACACGACGTAGCATCCCATTGCGGAGATCTACATCCTACAAGTCACGGCTGCGGGACATCCGCGCCACCATCTCTGCGCTCATCTGCCGTTCAGTTCGGGCCACGCCCACCGCTCAATCGGCCAATGTCGGAGCGCAGGGAAGCGGGGACGCGGGGTCGGGCGGGTCGTACCTCATCCGACTCGGCGCACGCGACACCAGCAGCGCGTGTGGCCGCCGTGGCCCTGCGGCGGCGTCGCCGGGTCAGAGGTCACGGTCCGCAGACGCCGCCGGCGGCCGGCGCGGACAACATCCGATCTGGGTCAGCGGTCGCCGCGGCGGCCGCCACAATGCCGGGCTGGGCGGTCGAACACTCACGCGATATTTGCGGCCGCCGCCGCGACTCGTGATTGATCGTCGCCTGATTGCACGTGGTTTTGGGGTGCACGGCGACGGAAAGGAAGCCGAAATTGGCGGCTGAGTGTTGCCACTGTTTGGAACATGGGAAGGTTTGTTATTTCGTGCAGCATGCCCGCAGCGATTTATAGCCATTCGTATCCGCAATCAGCGACCAAAATTTCATGCACCACTGTAAGTATTGTGTCAAATTTCTAGAGATCTAGGCCCACGTCTGCCGTGCTCCTCCCTCTGGCCGCACCCATGGGTACCTGGTGTAAAGATATTAGGTTGCATCGAATGTAATGAAGTCACGTTTGTGCATGTCCAAGTGCAAGATCATGACGCCAAAGGCGCAGCACAAGGAGCCCCCCCCCACCACCCCCACCACCACTTTCCCTGAGCACCAAAAAATACACCAGGTCAAGAGATAAATTGTGAGATTTTCACCAGGCAAAACCCGGATTTTTGGCGCTTCGCGCGCCGGACATTTTCTCCGTTTCACTACATTTCCTTTAGGTCTGGCCACCCTTAGAAATACCCTAGTTGCGCCACCGCATGCCAGACTGCGAATGAAGCCCACCAGCAGATGTCAGTGAGTTCCTGATCTGCTTGGCTTTCTTGAGAATCTGCATTTTGTTATCTTCTACAATGGCGAAAGGGGAGGTGGGCGACCTCTTGTCAAGAGCGCATCAGCACCATAAGCTTTAGCAGGTTCTTGGAAGTTTTTTTTCTTTCCAAAATATCTTCTTCCATTGTCATGCCGCCTTATCCGTTCTTTTTCATCCGATGAACAGCTCTGGTTGTAGCTGTGGAAGCAGAGCCAGCCGTTTTTGGCCACTGCAAGGGTGCACCCAAGCCAGTCTTTTGGCTATCCACAGATGATGCAATCACCGTCCCCTATGATAGTCTGTGGTCAAGTTATTTTATGCCCTAAGCTACTAAAAAATGGTGTAAGTGCAAAAGCCTATGCTCGCTCTCCGTGTATCTATGTCGAGCTATCACTGGATCGCTTTTCCTTTCCTTCTTTCTCGATCTGCTTTAGATGTCGAGCAGGTTGCAGAAACATTCCTGATCCTTAAGCATGATCCGACATAGCTGCTTTGCAACACAATCAGCTCACAGCGACTCCATGTGAGTCAGCACGAGTTTCACTAACCGGTCTGAATGGTGGTATATTCCAGTCCCAGCACATCAGTTCACTGTGGTTGTGACACATGAACAGCTCACTCCACACCGCACACTGTACACTACGTACACATAATTCAGTGAAATCATGTGCCGGAAAATCGCCGGCTTAGAAATATCTAAAGTTCCTTTGCATCGGCCTATCATGCACAATGCACTCACCCATGCAGTGTGCACCACAGTTATCACAGTACCCGTGTGTACACGTGGCTACACCTACACCCACTGTTCTCCGTACCCGTGTATACACGTGGCTACACCTACACCCACTGTTCCCCGTACGCATGCTGACTACGTGCACAGTTGCACAGTAACTATTTAAGCCATGCAGCGATCCAAATTGCACGGGGCTTAATATGCATTAGCTACTTAGAACCACGGATTCCTAGGTAGAGCTGGAGGATATATCACGAGCTTCTCAAATCACGGCATTCTGTTTTCACAATAGCAATATTATGCTAGGTCTTTTGCTGTGCTTGAACGACACATGTGTTGTAAAACCAGATGAAGTAGGGTAGAGGGTAGGATAGGATAGGGTGGGGTAGGGCAGCCTGCCACCAGTACGGTGATATCGGCTGTTTATGAAGTTTGTAGTATTGTAAAGGTGGTTTACAGTTCGTAGCGGAAAGCTGATGGAGATGTGAAGATTATTTAGAAGCGGTGAACAGATCTTGATGAGTTGAGTAGAAGTTGCGGTCCGCGCGGTGCCGGAGTGGGGTAGGGGGTGTATAATAATGGGGTGTGGGAGGCGATGGGTCGGTTCGGGTCATCGCAATCCCAGTAAACATTTAAAGAAGAAGAACAATAACGCATGCGCTGTAATTGTTAAACTTTGTTTTGTTCTTTTATTAGTTTGTCTTTTTCTTTGTTGTTATTTATGGTAGGGTAGAGTAGGGTAAGGTAAGGTAAGGTAGAGTAGGGTAGGGTATGGTAGGGTAGGGTAGGATAGGGTAGGATAGGGTAGGATAGGGTAGGATAGGGTAGGGTAGGGTAGGGTAGGGTAGGGTAGGGTAGGGTAGGGTAGGGTAGGGTAGGGTAGGGTAGGGTAGGGTAGGGTAGGGTAGGGTAGGGTAGGGTAGGGTAGGGTAGGGTAGGGTCGGGTATTGCAGAACAGGATTTGATTTTGTGGAGTAGTTTGTCTACGTATTGGTCTGATTACATATACTGACATATAGACATATAATACAACGTAGAATGGCTCTTAGATGCTCCTGGGTTTTAGACATTGCGTGTAAAGAAAATATACGACCTTCAATATACCAGTAGGTGCTGAGTTGATATCAGAAGTAACGATAAAGGTTACATTTTATTACTCAACGTTTCGGCCAGGGGCCATCGTCAGGAGTGACGTCGTCAGACGTCGTCAGGGGATCGTGGCAGAAAGATGGCCATCGTTGTAATAAAATAATTATCGTTACTGCTCAGACTCCTATTGACGATGGCTTTCACATATGACATATACTGAGAATAATGTCCCAACTCATGTTAGAAGGTGACGATGATTGGTGCCTAAAGACCAGCATATATGTGTGTTTCTAAGGGCTGCACTATTCGTTGAAATGTGAATGCATGAACGAATATTTCACAATTGCATGGGATTCGACCGACATAGTTGTGGCATTTGGCACGGAAATATCAACGCGGTTACCAGATTCCACGACATTGAAATAACCGCTGGATTAATTTCAGGCACACGTGCGCCATACCATTTGTTTATTGTCTGAATGTGTTAATAGTGTGAAGGTTTTCTTTTCAAGCCGCTATTTTGCATTCCGATGTTCTTACGGCGGGAATATAATCCACCGTGAGAAGCACGTGACGTAAGTTTCCTATAAAGGAATTCAAAGGTAAGGCATGGCGATAACGTTGTTAACATACCCCATCCATGTTATCATGCTGAGCAGAAGTAGCGCAGATTTCCTTCACACACCACATGATGTGGGAAGAGAACTCCACGTGATTGAATTTCGTACGCACTTTTGTTTATATATGACCTCGTATATAATCACAAGACAACTATTTCTGAATTCATTTCCAACCGAATAATTGTATACACGATCAGAGTTTCCGAGCATTACGCCTTAGGTTTACGCTTATGTGTTGTAGATATTACGCCTATATGTTGCATATATATCCCTTAGCATGGAGCAATCACATCCGAATGAATTTTGCGTTTCACGGGAATACATTTATATCTCATAGTTCACGGATTTTGCAGGAGCTATGATGTCTTCCAAGCACCGATAGCTTTCATACTTCATAATCTGCCTGCTACTTAAAAGCATGCACAATCCTAAATACAATTTCGACAGTGAGAATAACATTTCACTGGTTGGAAGCCATGCAAAAGGACGTGCTGCCACCTCCTGCCACAGTCCTGGTTACTTCCAAGATCCAAACTAAAAATTACACTTGGTCCAGCCCACGCACATGTAGCACAGCACTCATTCGGAAAGTTAACACAAAATGAAGAATGGAGACGCATCAGCCCATAGAGATAATGGAGACGCATCAGCCCATAGAGATAATGGAGACGCATCAGCCCATAGAGATAATGGAGACGCATCAGCCCATAGAGATAATGGAGACGCATCAGCCGATAGAGATAATCCTCACGGCGTGTCCACATATTTAATGTGACAATGCTTGGAACATAGTCGGGCGGTGGAATGCGTTTCGTAAAACCGAAGCCACGCATTTGAACAAAAATGATAATTTAGACATACGACGTCTGCGTCCGCCTCTGGTTTTGCGTGACATTTCCTAAATCATTGTCAGATAGCAATTGCCCACCACGATGATTGGACTGTGGGATCTGACAATTATTTATGGGTCTCCGCCATTGTGGACATGCGCGTTCATCGGAACAAATTAACTTGAGATCCGCCTGACTGCGCACAATTGCTTTACTTGAAACGGCCCTGATTTAGTGCTTGGGTTAATTTAACGCCAGACGATCTTCGGGCAGTTTAGTCCGTCGATTCGACTAGAGATTTTGCATAGTGCACATGTTTAGTGGGGTCGGTCTATAATTCGTTGATGATGTCCAGTTAGGAATATCATGACTGAAAATCCTCCCCAAACTCTTCCCACCAGCTGTCATTTTTCCAGATCAAAACATTGAAATCAACCTTTCAAACTAGGATTATTGATACGCCTGCATCAGCTCAAATAGTACAAGGTACCTATCATACATGGGTCTCGCTGAGCGAGGGTAGGCAAGCGTGAAATGGGCAACCAAATTATAAGTTCTATAGTTATAGTTATAGTTAATTTATATAGTTTAATGAACATTTCAATTCACTGCATGGATGCCACCGGAGTACTGTCCGTCGGCGTAAAGTAAACAGGAATACTGGTAATATGGAGTGTAAACACAGCAATGTCTGATATCTTATTTCCGTCTGAGAGGTACATGAGAAGCACGAACACGAAACCCAAACCGTGCCCGGAAGAGCACTGCACGGTTTCCCAGCTGGACTTGTAGATGCTTGTCTGCGCGTCTCTAAAAACCAGGCATCGTTATGTCATCAGAATTATTGGCCTACCGTTATGGTCACACATTGTCCCTTTCCTCAAAATGGATATTTCATGTGATTTTTCCAAGTTCATGGCAGTTTTCCGCCATCCAAAGAGTGACGGAAAATTAGGCACAGAGGGTATGCCAGGGCACTGGCACAATGCTTCGGCAGGTCAGGATGAACAGCACCTGGTCACATTGCAGATGAAGGATCCAAAGTTGTCAGAGTGTTTTTTTTGTGCATCCACCTCAGTAAGCTCAATACTTGATATGTTCGCTTCAGACTACTGGTGTGGAAATGGATTGGGGGTGGGGTATTCCAACTGTGTACAGAGGAGAACGCCGTGGGTATACATGCAGGCACGAGTATGGGGTCATCCAATGCAGTTCCACTTCCAAGGTTTAGTGGTCCTATTCCTGGGCGTTCTACGTTTTTCTTCGGATGAATGCATTGAAGATTTGTCAAGCGTATTTTGCTCGCATTGTGCTTGAGTAAAAACTACAAACCTTCTGACTCTGCACTTAACTTCAGTGAATGATTGCAGAGCATCACTGGCTGCTTAAAATAATTTGCTTTGCTGTTGCCTTTGTCTCGTGCACAAAACCATGCTTTATTTCGTTATTCATGAAGTGAACTTGGAGGTTTTCATGTCCATGGAGGCTTGCTGTAGCTGTTGTCCTTGAGCTGAACATGCTGACCGATCAGAGGGATGATAATCACGAGTAAACATCGATGCATATTCTCCCCATTCAGGTGTGCAAATATCAGGTTTCAGTCTGTTTCACTCGGGGCTTCACACATTTTTCCATGATTATCTTCGCGTCACTGAGGCCTTGGTAATTCCTCAAGATGTACCGCATGATTTGGAGCAAAACACAATACCTAAACATTGTGGTCCCATCCCGGGAGTGGGGCCGGAACTTTTAGCTGAGCAACACGATCTGGCTCAGAGGAGAGCACCAGGTCCAGTGTGCTGCCAGACCTTGGGTATGTGGACTCACACATCCACTGCAGTATGTGGACTCACACATCCACTACCAGACCTTGGGTATGTGGACTCACACATCCACTGCAGTATGTGGACTCACACATCCACTGCCAGACCTTGAGTATGTGGACTCACACATCCACTACCAGACCTTGGGTATGTGGACTCACACATCCACTGCAGTATGTGGACTCACACATCCACTGCAGTATGTGGACTCACACATCCACTGCAGTATGTGGACTCACACATCCACTACCAGACCTTGGGTATGTGGACTCACACATCCACTACCAGACCTTGGGTATGTGGACTCACACATCCACTACCAGACCTTGGGTATGTGGACTCACACATCCACTGCAGTAACCCTGTTGAGCTGAAGATATCGACAAACTTGATGTCAGGTGTGAGATACCACAATCTGGCAGTTTTTCCAGTTGTGCTATCAAACTAACGGGAGGTTGAAGTCCCCGACAACCAACACGTTCATGGTGCCACAACAATCACTGATATATTTTTCCAGCCTGTCGCTTTCATCACATGCAAAGGACGAAAGCCGGTATGCACAGATGACCTGCAGAGCAAATACAGGGAGATCAATTGCAAGAGTACTTCAGCAGCTAGGCAGCAACAGCGTTGGGCCTTGCTGTACTTCAGTTTCTTGTTAAAATACATGCTGACTCAATGTTTTGAAGCGCAATCGTTCTGGTCAGGTTGTAGTTTGGCAAAGACACAAATGAGTCACCAATCGCACCTCGAAGGTGAGTATCTGTGACACACAGACAACACTTGTGTGGGAAACTACGAAATCCTGCACAGCCATCAGCTTGCAGTGGAGCCAATATACATTTGCAAGAATGACGCGTAATGAGCATGATGGGTTAGAATGTGATCTTGAGACCAAGCAGGAGGACGGTGCACTTAGGTTGACTGGTCTGGTGGAGCAGTTCCCTGGAAGGATGCTCCTTGTAAACAAGCAACTCGTCCTGGCCTTGGTTGGCTGTTATTGCCTTTTGCAACTTTCATTTTACAGGTCTCAACGGCTGAATCTGCTGGTCCAGCTGAAGGCTTCTCCAACTTATGAGCACGCTTGCCCTGAAAGAGCATCTGACGCTGAGTATGGGTGAGGTCCCTGCGTGCGCATGCAGAGTTTCTGAGCTCTTTGGGCTCATAGATTTTCCTCTGTGTTTCATATTTCACTTTGTTTCAGACCAGGTCCGGGTGATTTTGGCGTTGGACCACCTCAGACAGAAGCATTCTTTCCTCTGTCAGAGCCACAGAGTCATTCAATTCTTCTTTTTGGGGATTTGGGAAGAAGAGTCGAGGCCTCTTATCGTGACGAATTTACGCCTCTTCCATCGCTGACCCAATTCCTGCACTTCCTTACGAATATGATCGCAAACCAGACTGGGTGTTTTGTCTGTTTGCATTCACTTCTCTTCTGAGTTTCAGCACTTGGGTTTACCTCGTGAGAGTTTTCTAGAGCTTGGGCTTGCTGTGGACCGTACCGTGAATACTTCAGTGAGCATTTTCACCTTATCAACTATCTCATGAACTGCACTACATTGTCTCTGCATCCGACAGAATTTAAGGTCCCAAAATGTAGGGTTATGCGTGGTAAAAATGTAAAATCTTTCGTTTGATCCAGAGTATTTTTGGTTGTTAGCTAAAGGGGGAGCGGACCGTCGGCCAGCACTTGGCTGCGCCTCTGCGCATAGGGCTGTCTCCCTATGTCTAGGTGCTGCTGTGGGGTAGAGAGCCTCCCTCTCCAGATTATCAGAGGTGGATGGAACTGCAACGCTCTGGACAATCAATATTTGTCAACATCATTGGATGGTAAACAATGAGTTAGAAATGCCTTCGACACATACGGCTTTACAACAAAGTTGTAACTGTTTATGAACAACCCATTATTTGCATTTCATTACTTTAAATGCACAAGCATTTGAAGAATTCAGGCATGAAGTATGCTACTGGAAGAACCAAAGATGCACAGTAATGAATGGACTTAGAGGAATGATATTTCATCAGTTAATTTTTTCTGGCCAAGTGGGAGAGTGCGTTTGACAAAGGAAATCCTTACACGTACGTGATGTTACATGACGTGAAAATAGCCAGAAGAAGTGCTCCGAATCACTATAATCATGTGTCCGCCTTCGCCGCCAGAATTTGTTGAGGTGCGACGAGCCCACCTGCTCGGTGGGCTCATGCTAAGCGCGCTACAAGACGCTACCACTGATGACCACACGCCAGGTAGTTGGACTCACCTCAACCGTACTCCATATGTCCTCCGGCACTATATCGAATATCGTCGTGCTCCGGTAGCGCTCACACAACACAACGCACCGCGCGCAATCCCACCTCCACCACCGAGAAACCTCAACTGTGACTGGGACACGAGCACCAGCACACGCAGTCGCTGACACAACTACCCCGCACGGCCGATGCTCACTGGGCCGCGACGTCCACCGAGACTTTGTGTCAGACACTGTATAGTCGAGCGCCTCGAGTGCCCGACGTAGAAATCGAGGAGTGGGTTTCTCAATCGCCTCGCAGTTGGACGGGAAGGGCGGTGGTGTGGGTTTGTGGTCGCTGGGTAGGGGTGAAAGGTTACGCCGAGCTGAATTAAAGCGTGGAATTCGTCTGCTTGTCCCTTACCAACCGGATGTATGCATATGCTAAACCGTTCATACTCAATTTAATTAGCGAAACGGCCTGTGGTTACCACTCGAATGTAGTTTTATTATGGGCGCAGAGCTGCTCTGTATGGCAACTGCAGTGGTGTGAACTGCAGTGGCCATGGAAGCTATTAGCTGGGTACAACTCAACATTAAGCAAGGAGGTGCATGAGCATTGGCTATATAATGGCATGAAGATATATATATATATATATATATATATATATATATATATATATATATATATATTTAGGGTTGTTCAACAGCTTCGTACAAATAAATATAATTTATCAAGTGATTTTTTAAACAAATCGGCGCCATGAAGCACCACACAAAGTTGTAAACGTTTGCAAGGGCATAGCTTAAAAGCATTAGGACAGATAGCTTCAAATTATTATACTGCTGCGTAGTGGTGTGGAGAGTTTCGATGCGGCCACACCAGAGTTTTTGATGCCGGACGTGCCGGAAAGCCTCTTGAAGTAACACATGCTGAAAACAACAGTGCCCATGACCTGGTCCACCAAGATAAATGCATAGACGTCAGAAGTGTCGGTGGCACTCCTAGCTTGTCGGTGGGAACAGTTCATCATTTACTCACTGAAGAATTAAAGACGAAAAAGCTCAACGCGCGAAGGGCACCTAAGATGCCAACAGAAGAACAAAAACATAATCGGTTGCTATACCATGTGCAATTTAAGCCGGCAAGTAGCAGAATCCGACAATTTTATTGAAAGCCTTGTAGCTCATGATGAAACTTGGATCCATTTTCTAAGCTAGACACATTGTCCCCAGACTTTAAGTGATCCAGTTAGCAGTGGCGGCACCAGGGTTCCGCCCTTCTCGCAAGTTCCCGTACCGTGTCATCGACTAGGAAGGTCATGGCCTTCGTGTTTTGGGACCGACGACATCGTCATAATTGAACACCACCCAATGGTAACGCAATACACGGAAGGACACACGCTAACCCCTCGAGATGTGCCATGGAGAGCAGAAGAGGAACATGAGAGGAAACCTTCACATTGTCGACCTTTCTCAGCAGAATAATGCACCGGCATACAGTACCAGCACGAGTTTCGGAGGATGCTGTCAAGCAGGACAAGGCTGGAATCTCGCATTACCTATCTGACGCGTCTGAGTTAGCACCGCCTGATTATCACACGCTGGCAAACTTGAAGAATGTCCCGGGCGAAGCGCATTTCTCGAGCCAAGATGAGGTGATTGTCAAGGTTCAGGAGTGGATCTTCACGGAGGAGGATCATTGGCTTAAAAATAGACTGCACGCGCTGCCACATCCATGTGATAAGTGCATGAGGCTGAGGGGGACTACTTAGAACAATAAACGTTAGCTAATCAGGCAAGAGCTATTGCGTCTATGTGATTAAGCGGACTTATATTGAACTACCCTCGCATACACACACACACACACACACACCTCACACAGGCATATATATACATACATACATAGATGTATATATACATTACATATATATTTATTTATATATATATATATATATATATATATATATATATATATATATATATGTATATATATATATATATATATATATATATATATATATATATATATATATATATATATAATCATATCAAGGGGAATCACGCTTACCGTGGCCGGGATGGGTGTAACGTTCCCCAATATCTCGTTGATAAGTGGACTAACACTGATAGAGTTGAATAGTGCAATTTTTCCCACTTCACGCCACACTAACTCGTTGACGATTCCCACAGTGATAGATACGCACAGTTGAGACTTCCAACAGCATGCTCCCTGAACTGGCTTAACCCGCGCCGTCTCGGGGGGGGGGGGGGTTGATTTGCGCCCCCCTAAGGTTCCCCGCGGATAGTGAAAGATCGGCGCGGGGCAGCGCGCCGAAATTTTGCACACCTTTTTTCCACATTAATTTGGCATATTGTGTCAAAATTTTGAGGTCAGTTCATCTAGAGTGAACGAGTTAGTCAAGGTCCAGTGAGGTCACCTCTAGAAAAGTTAAGCCAGTCGTCACATGTTAACGGATGAAGACATTTTAATGAAACTTTCCGCGCTTGCTTATCTTTAGGGACGAAACAAAACGCACCATATAATTTTTTCCCGTTTTTGATTACTTATTAGTTTTGCATATTTGCCCATTTGGGCTAAAATAAAATATTCTGCTAAAGTAAGCATTTATTATGAGAGTAAGTTGACCTTGAACAACGTTTTTCGGTCAGCTCTACCCATTAGAAAAATAAAAATGAAAGAAAATTGAAAACTCAAAATTTTGAAATTTAAAAAAAATGGATTTTTGGGTGGGAAAAAATGTTATGCCAATGGTCGATTTCGCCTTCCATTTCTGATTCCAAATATTTTTATCTTCTTAAATCTCCCCCAAAATGAACTCCCCAGAGCCAAAAACATGATGAAAATCGTGAAAACCTGAGCCCCCTAGTGACGTCAATTTTGGGGATACAATTTTGGGGTTGGTTTCTGGCCCTACTCGTCGAGCGCTTTCCGATGACACCTCTGTCGTTTTCGTGCGACGCTTAGTTTGGAGATTAGAGGGGGGGTGTCAACCCTCCCCCTCGAGACGGGGTGTGAGGGTATGACCGAAAAGACGGGATGGTTAATCAGGACGCGTCACGAATGCCACTGCCAAGTCGATAACTACCATGCAACAGAGCAGAGTGTTGTTTTACCATAATAAGGGTGTCATCGTGTGAACAATGGAGAAAGTGTACGCACTTCGGGTGTCGTGTGTGGTTATTGGTCATTGGTTTTTACGACACGTCGACCGTTGAGTCATATAGCGTCGCCAATCTCTCACGCCGATTGGTCGCGGGGCGAAGAGTAGCGACAGGTGAGATTCGAACCCACAATCTTTCGATTGCGAGACGAGCATCTTACCCCTAGACCACTCGTCCCCTCGTGTGTGGTTTAAACGAAGTCGCGGCACGGGCCGGTAGTCACTTGTGCCGAAAACCGATGCGTGCGTGCGCATGCGCGGGAATGGCCGTCCGTCTGTTCTCCCATAACCATGCATATGGTGACGCACTCAGCAATTTGCTTATAGAAAATAGCTATCTTGCTCTGCCGACATCATGGCAGATCATCCTTATTCCTCACTTATTCAAGTCACAAACGCCTTGCTGCATCTAAATTAAAACACCACGAAACCCATAAATTCAGCACGCAAGCGCCTTGCCACAGCATGGTGTCACATTTCCACGAAATGCACCATCATCTTACCATAGTATCCTGGCGCACATCTCCCATATTCCTGTCTACACGTCCGTGCATGATTGTCGACCACATTTGTTGGGGCCTTGTTCGTCCCAATGCTGGCATGTCGCCCAATAGGTTCAACTTTAACACGGGGTCCAGCGGCCGTCCCCCACAATGCATTTCGGCCGTTGGCTATTGGTTTTTACGACGCGTCGACCGTTGAGTCATATAGCGTCGCCAATCTCTCACGCCGATTGGTCGCGGGCGAAGAGTAGCGACAGGTGAGACTCGAACCCACAACCTTTCGATTGTGAGACGAGCATCTTACCCCTAGACCACTAGTCCCCTGGATTTCGGCCATATTCTCCACGAATTGCTACCCCCTCCTTTCAATGACTTTCAGACATTAGTTCCCCTGCATCCGCCACCAACGGACTACTGACCACATGCCTACCGGCATCCACCCACTTCCGCGGGCAGCTGCGTGTCAATGGCGGCTAATTCGCCGTTGTTGTCTGCGCATTTCGCCGATTTGATGACGCCAATCTACGCACACAGAGCCAAGGATAATGGTCTGCCTGGAAACGCGGCCGCTGAGAGTTCCGAGCAATCCCGGATGTTAGCGCAGTTCACATCCAATTGGTCTCGATGCTTGGTTCCAATTAGTCACACCCCCTAATAAATGGCTGCTCAGTACCGGAATCACTTGCTCCGTCAAGCCGGTATATTGGAATCGGTGAACTTGGCGGCATTTAGCGTTCGGCTGGCAGTGAGAGCGAAAAATTACCTAAATTGTGCTGCTCAATTGTATTTCGAATCAGCTGGTAGGCCCGGTATCTTCGCAACAGGCTCGGATAAAACTCTTTTTTAGCACCTCAAACTTAGCGAAGTATGTGCAAGGCATTTCAGAATTTCTGATGCAAACTTTAGCCCCATGCTGAAGCTTCTTTAAACGTAAACACAACTGCCACCACACAAGACATTTACTTCAACATATCCGTGGGCGAAAAGTATTTCCTATATTCTTTCGGTTCTTTTGCATGTTTTAAAATAAGTGGTATTGTGTGATTAAAGGTAGTATCGGTAATATCTGATCAATCACTGGCGTAGCTTCACAGGAATACAAATATCAGCAGGACTCAGGAATGCGCAAGGACTCAGATAGGGACTCGAGGATTCAATTTGTCTTCACGAGGAACGCTTAGAGCTAAGGCTATTCCTCGGAATCTCCGAGGGTCATGCTCAGAGGTCCTACGGCCACGACCCCTAGCACTTGATAGGTGACAGCACCCATGTGAAACAACGTGGACACCCCTTCCCCCTGTGGAAGAGCCCTGCAATCAAGTGGTTCACTACAACACATGCTGCCAGCAGAGTATTTAGTCAATGAAACAGAGTTCAGACCTCTATGACACGTGCAGCCTTTATCACTGATTATATGACTCGTGGCACGACACATGACACAGCCAGGTGCATTTGTCGTAACAGCCACAAATTGCAATGGCAGTGGGACCAAATTATGGTACGTTAAATAATCAACAGCATCTTTTTGCTGCTGTAGTGAGAAACGTTAACGATGCTCCGACATGCCGTCATTTCCAAAGCACAAAAATGTTTATTTGCACCCGACGCTTGTTTGCATGTTTCGCAAAAACGCCATGCCAAAGCGTCGTGAACATATTCAAGAAGGAAGCAAATAACCCGCCCAGATTGCGTCGAATACTGTACCATGGTTGCTGCACCACTGCAATTTGCAGCTCAACACACTGCTTGAGCTTGCAGCTCCACATACAGTCATGTGTGACGGCGACCGCCGAGACAATGGCCGGACACTGGCCAAATACAGCTGGACCCCGCTCAAGCATCCGCTGCATTTCAGAACAGCCGCACCAGTGACCTTCACTCGCGAGAAGAACACAGTCCCTTGGTGGCGCTCCAAACCTGCCACGGTCCGTTCATGTGGACCTCCGCCCACTTGTTGGCTAGCCACAGCAAGCGACTCTCAACCTTGTGGGTTCGCCACACACGCGTGTGCCAGTCGGAAATTCAAGGGGCAATCGGGCTCTGCAATTTCACACTTGTTGGTGTTCCAGTGTCAATACACGGTGAAATCTACATCAGAGGATGCTGACTGCAGGCGTCGCGAAGATCCATGGCTAAAACACCCACACGTCTAAATGTCTAAAACGTCCCCAGCGACCACAACGTCGAAAACGAGAACCACTGGCCGGTGGCTCGGCGCTCCGCGACGGAGAGACATTCCGATGGAATACGAAAGAAGAGCAAGTGACCGCCTGAAACGCTCACGAGTCAAAGCGACCAAAGGACCAAATGGATCAAGACTCGAAGGACGAAGCGCCGTATTTTGGCTTGTGAATGTACGAATATATCACCGCGTGATCTGACAATTATGTCCACGGGTGTGCGGTGGCCGTCAGCAAGTGGCTACCTCCCTGCCGAGTGCTCGGTGGGGTCTATCCAAGACTGAAGTCAAGCCAACAGTAATCTAACCTCGAAACTGGTAGAAGATAGCATGACGTACAGAAGCAATCTCTTCTTATCTAACCCCACATTTAAAGACACATCACATACATCGCATAGCTTCTATAGCATAACTTAGCCCAGCCCTCTGTCCTGTCCTAATCTGATCTTTGGTCGGATCTGGCCTAGCCTAGCCCAACCTATCCCCTCATTCTGTCTCCTTCCTTATCCTGTCATATCCTATCCTACCATATCCTATTCATAAAAGTCATAAAGTATTAAGGCTTAATAAGAGCCACAGGGGCCCATCTGGGTTAAGCCTATCTAGAAAATGTACTAGAAATGTACATACTCTCACCCCCATCAATCCCTTATCCCAAGTTCCTAGGAAGCTATATATCCCAGCCTATCTAGCACCACTCACTTGCTACCGCATAACACCCTCAACAATCACAAGCTCCTACCATCATTCTGCCCATTATTCAATTCTGCCCAGTCATATCCTAGCCTGGCCTGGCAGTCCTGGCTGTTTTTCCAATTCCCGAAAACATACCAACTGCCCCAGTCGTCACAGCGCGTTACAACCGTTGCACAGGGACACCGGCCGTCCTCGTCGTCTGGCCGCAGCACATCGACCTACGCACCTGCTCATGTCTTATTTTCGAGTCGCTTCATCGTTCACCAGGTGGCTACCGCTTCGCCTGAGCAACATTTGTTCAAAATGACTACATGTATTCAATTGGAGGTGTACGCCCAGCCAGCAGCGGTTTTCGGAGTACAATACAGCCTAACACAAACCCACGCACCATACACGGAATTCCCGCCGACAGGTCAACGGGGTATAAATATAGCGCACGAAATCGTACATAAACACGGGCTATACCCCGAAGTTCGCAAGTAACAAAGTTCAAGGACCCCGGGTTGGGCATCACAGGTCGATGAAGCACCACTCTCTCAACCCGCGTCAGCACGTGACCCCTTACCTGCCCCAATTGCCAATCACAGCTGTGGGTGGGTTACTGTAGGGTTACCGTAAGGGGACTACAGGGGCGGGGCGATACCTCACAGTGGTGGGGAACGGTGCTGGGGTGGGTAGCATAGTGGGTCACTGTACGGTCACTGCAAGATCACTGAAGGCGCGGGGTAATCACTGAAGGCAGTGACGGGGAACGGTGTCGGGGGTGGGGAGCGCAAGGTGAATATAAAACATCGGTAGCAACAAGCAGACTCCGACGGAAATACTAATACGCCGACGACAGGCGGAGAGAGGCACAAGAAAGAGTCCGAAGTAATGTGGAGCTGAGAGAGAGAAGAGGGGGGGGGAGGAGAGGCAACATATGACAGGCAAATAGAGAGGTCTATAACCAAGAGACAGATGCATATTACGGGGCCGAGCCACGTGGGAGGAAAGCGCCACAATGAAGAGGTGCAGCTACATGGAAGGGCAGAACATCGGCTACCAGCGACACCACGTGCACTCAGAACGATCACCGAACGAGATACAGGCTGCATGGCGAGCCCCTGGAAGAACCACACGCCAGAAACACCCGGACATCAGGCCACCAGAGTTCAGATACCACTTGGATTTAGCGACACACCAACTCATAGAGCAAGAGACGGTGGCTGAGGACACAAGCAGTCAGAAACTTCACCATTCATCGTCATCATCCACACCATCGTCCATAACAGCGTCCGCTGCTGGGTCTCCACACTCAGCACACCGGCAGTCGGCGCCAGTATCAGCCGAACTCTCCGCAACAAAAGCCACGGCAACAAAGCCACTAAACGCGCGCATTAATCACACGACCACTCGATAGGTAAGTAGACGGCGCAGTCAGCAGTCACCGGCGGCAACGTCACACCCATCCGACGGGCCGTTTGACTGGCTGTCAGACGTCGACTGACGCCGCTAACAGCGAACGAACGCTGATCAGTAATCGGTGCGAGCACCAAAGAAGAACAACAATTAGTATCCCACTCGCCGCCGCGGTAACCATGGTGACAGGCGGAAGCGGGGCGACCCGGTGCTGTTGTGACGTGGCGGCGGTAGTGACGTCATACCCTAGCCCAACAGCTTGGCCACCGCTGCCTCCTGTGGGCGGGGCGAGCGTCGCTGTCAGGATTCACCGGACAATACAAAACGATGCAAATCCAAGGTAGGAGGGCACCGGAGCTTTGGGAGCTGTTTTAAGTGAACTGGTGGCCATGACCAGAACGTCCGTCGGTACGCGACAAGCGAAAATACGAAATGGGACTGAAATATGAACTAGGTGGTTGAAACCAGTCAAGCAAAACGTGATACTTGTATTGGCCACATCAACTCAATATCCCAGTCGGGACATAATGAAGCATGAATAATATGATGACTGAAGTTCACCAAATCCTAAAACCAAGTCAATCTTTTCTCTTTTTAAGGGTGGGGGGAGGAAGAGGTCGTCCTTTTCGATATTAGTATAATCATCACCAAAGAGGAACCAGTAGAACAACATTACAATGCACTGAAGTAAATGCATTAGCATCACATTCAAACTTCAGAAATTATTAATGAATCGCCAACAAAGGAACTAAATAAGTTGTAACATTAGGATGCATCAAATGATTTAAAATCATGAAATAATACTCTATTCGATCTTACACAGGAAGAAGGCGGCACCAGATGTGCACGAGATTAGGATGTGTGCGAAGGTCAGGTGAGGTCAGGTAACCGTAGGCCAACGTCAGGGCGGTGACGTCGGAGGTCAGGACATTGTCTCGGAGAGTGACCTCAAATCTGGTGATCTCAGATCAATGCTCGAGCTAGCTGGTTGACGACAGCTCCCTGAAGGTTGCCACATGTCACCACAAGGTCACCATGAGGTCATCATACGGTCAACACGGGGTCAGGTTACTTCTACGATGTCGGAAAAAGTGATCACGAGCTCAAACACTCGATAAGGTTTTCGGTACAGATGCACGTAATGGATCCTGGAAAAATAACTTATGAAATATGATTATCGTTCATGGTGTATACAATGCTTTTTTGGAAGGCGCAAATGAACTTTTCCAAAGGCCAAGGGCGAAACGAGAAGTTGTATGAAAAGACATGCACAAAATAATATTGCTAGAAAGGTAACGTTTTCTAAGGACCTAGCGGAAAGTGGCAAAAGATCTCGAAGAACTAATCCCAAAACGAAAATATTTTCTACTAAAGGGGACATGGACTTCGCTGTCGGGCACACCTATATATGACCGCATCGTGTGATCATTCGCCAGATGAAGACAAACGCGTTATCGATGTACATCACGGCTAGCTAACCATATCCAGACATGGACCACCACAGATTCGAACCGGTGCCACGGGCTTCCGCCTCGTCCGAGCTGACGGGCGCCAAGCAGCCTTCCTCACCGGCACATTGTAGATGAACAGCACGAAGAAGAGCGACAGACAGAGAATGACCAGCAGCGTGATCATGTACCACTTGTACCGCTTCCAGATGATGTGCTTGAACGACTTCCAAGGTGAGCTGAACCACAGGAACGACGTGGCCGGCCGCCTGACAACACACCGCGTCAAATGACGTCATCACAGCCATCTAAACCCTCTCGCGGATCTCAAACGCAACAGCCACAGTAAATAGCGTCATTGCAACGAAATGTGATCAGACCTGCTACAGTCGTCACCATATTATATCACACCGTCCTGGGTACGTTCTTTGTCGAGTGACAGGTACTGTCGGAACATGTCAAACTCGCAATGAACCACGAGATGTAACGGCCAAAAATGTCCCGAATAAAAAAAAAAAAACACCTGTCGACAGCGCCCTGGATTCACCCACATTACGACATCAGAGAGAATGGTGCACTGAAAGCTCGTCTGCAAATCTGGAACCGCCATGTCGCACGCAAAAGAAGTAAATTCGTCAAAAAGCCCCCCCCCAAACAAACAAAAACAACACCAAAACTGCGTTCACAGGAGGTTCAAACAAGCTTCTAAACGGTATTCGTTTCCACTTCAATCTTGTAATTTCGTCACATAGTTGTGTCATCTGATTGCCAATGTGACATAGTCGGTCCCGTTATGACCAGGTCAGGGTCTCACTGCGGGAGGGAGGGGTGGGGAGGGGGGGGGAGGGCAGTCAACCGGTGAAGCAACTACAACTTGTGTAGATCCAGTGCAGACGTCGTCAGCTCACATAGGTGGATTCTGAACACAGGGTTTGTTGGTTCGCAATTTGGTGAGGCTGTCGTTGGGTTCATCACGTCTAATTTTCGTGGATCTGTGAATTCACCAGCTTCCGGTCATAGATATTTAGTCAGAATGTTTGTGTGTGGTGTGAATGGCGGGGGCGCGGCAAAAGCCATATGAAGCAAAATATTTTCTGCTACGTAAAACGTGTTTTGTGAACCTTAACCTCACCATCTGATCTGGGAATTCCCGTGCAATGGCATCATTTTGATCGAGAACTTAACGTGACGCAAATGTAGGTCGACGCTCTAATGAATGAACTACTACTTTATCGGCTCTAGCATAGTGCTCGAGTGAGTTCTCACTTTGGCGGCTCCAGGGTCGGGTTCATGTTGGGCTCCTCGCGGGCGATGGATGCCGGCTTTTGCTCCGCCTCCTCTGACGTCAGCACCTCCAACTCCATCTCCAGCTTGCCCTGCGACGTCACAGAGAACAGTCGGCGAGAACACCAATCACATGACGTCACAGATAGTCACATTCCCTCGCCGACAACCCACTGAACCAGCGTGGGGCTCTACACTCCCCCACACTCCCTCCTCGGCGCCATAGCATCGCTCTGGTCCCACACCTTGCACTGACCCAAACTCTCCTCGCCCTGCTCTGTGCTCCGGATCAGAAATTAAACTTTTGATGAAATTGTTGCGATCGGAATGCAAGATTTGCTGTAAACAAAAATATTGGAAGAAAAAGCACTTGGGTAGATGTTTACAACAATAATGTGTAGGGAAACGAAATGAAAACAAATATCAGGACATGCATGCCCCATTTGAGCCTCGCAGGGGGGGGGGGGGGGGGGGGCGGCAATTTCATACTCCTAAGGTATTTGAGATGTGTGTAATTCCAAGATAGCTCTTCCAAAATTGGCACAGCTCACAACATTTTATGAGCGTACGTTGTGCAAACACAAAAATGGTGTTCCAATCATCGAAGATGCCGCTACTCGGCCAGGTCAATGTCGGGTTATAATCTCCTCTTTGTCTAAACACTCCTCTCGGTACCATTTTTAGATGCACATTGGAATAGTTTTCTAAATCAGCTAAATCGGTTATTTATAAATCGAACAGTATTCCAAGCGGTGACCAGAGACGTGCATACAGCCAAAAGTGACATGTGAATGTATACACAAATTATACAAGAAAAATACAAACTAAAAAAAACTACTTCAAGTAAGGTCAGGAGAAATGGAGACATAAACAAGAAATGTTCGTTTTGTTGCTCACAACTTTGTCATTAACGGACCATGTTTTACGGCCGGTATACACGTAAGGACAACTTGTGTCCTCTAATAGTGTTCCAAGTTTCAAGTCGATACCAGGTCAGGCAGTCGAGATACGACTTGAAGCGTCCCAATTGTACAATTTCCGAGGCATTCTGGAGATTAATTACGTACTGCTTCGAAATATAAAAGGAAAAAAGTAATTTTGCACCGATTTCATTTTTGATGTAATCAGTGTACCCAGCGTGAATTTCAAAATTATAATTTTTGACATTGCTTTGTGATATTTTTCAAATAAATGCATGACTTGGGACCTTTTTTCTAGAATTATCAAGAAGTTGGAAAACATTTGGTTTACTTTGGTAACAATGATTACCTTTTCCTCAGCGCAAGCCACTTCGAAAACGTCAGCTTCAAGTGTATCACATACTTCGAGTAACTCGACATTAGCGGAATTGGTGACAAAGTCCAATACATTTACATGTGCCAGTGTGTTAGACCAAGTCCTCAGTCTGCATGTCATCGGTATAGAACCACGAAATCGCATTTGTTTGACTACCAGAGTCCGAACGCTACGGCCAAGACTGACTGCGCTGCACTACTGACTTGCTTGATGTGACGTGAGTTGTTAACCAGGAGAGATATATAAAAATACTTCAAGCAACACTGAACTTCAAGGATGAAGCTACACTGGTCAGAATATATGCTCTATAGACACACGAGCTACACTAGCGATATGAGCTACACCATCTGTCGCTTATCGCGTCTATCTATATTTCTAGCACAAAATTCATGGGAGATCAATTCGACTCCCACGCGTCGTGAGGAGAGGACATTGTGCCGCCCTGAGAGTGCTCAATCATGCTACCTTAGCAAACTCGCTAGTTTGCTAGTTCGCCTCTCACAACAAATCCCGCTATATTCGGTTAATTGTTTGCATTATAAATGTCATTCAGTGTATTTTTGGGTGGGGAACGGGCGACATAAAATACTGAGTCCCGGTTTTCTTCCTACTATCTTCCCCTCGCTCTCCTTCTCCACCGACCCCACTCTCTACCCTTCTCACACACCCTCTTCTCCGACTCCACGATACCGTTTTGACCTCAAACTCTCCTCCCCCGCAGCCACATGCCCTCTGCCCTGGTCCCACACCATGCCACTGACCCCACGCCCCTCCCCACTCCCGATCACACACTCACCGTGCAGACTCGCTTCCCTTCCACCTCCCCGGCGGTTGGCCAGAAGCCCATGACCCGCTTTTTCGTCCAGATGTCCATCGGGGTCTCACACGTCCTGAAGATGTAAAAATGTGTCAGACAAGCGACATGTGTTAGACAGGTGACATGTGTCAGACGTGTGCCTGCCATGTGTCAGAAGCGCTGGATGTGACGAAAGGCATCTGTCGGGTTTTCGATCAATGGAAAATGATGCCTATGCTCGGACTGATGCAAACCAGGCGAGCAATACATAATGGATTAATATGAATGCTAAATAGTAGAGGCATGCTAATGTCACTTTTTCCACTCCAACTGTAACGTAGCCATTGTGATGCTACTCAGGTGAATCAACTCATTTGCTGCAAGCATAATCTCTCAGGACTGTCGTTGCATTATGAGGACTTGTCCATCGACTCATCAGTTCTTTGCGATATGATATTACCGCCGCGGTCCTTTCTTTTAAAGGATGTAAGACAGAATATAGAAGCATTTACAGCATATGAGATAGAAAAAGGCCCTGTGGAAGTTGGTGCGTTCGGAAATCTACAGAACAAGCCATCGAAGTTACGAGACTACGGGAGCGGATACATGCATTTTCATGCCGATGGGTGGGGGTGGGTGGGGGGAGCAATCGTCAGTAGGGGCGCCATAACCTCGGAGAGGCGATACTGTGAAAGTCCCCGGACTTCAACTGAAAATGTGTTGAGCAGGGGCGGGGATGCACTTAAGCATACCGAAGGGCGCCTCTAACTGACAAACAAATTGTTCAGTAGGGTGTGCACGTGCATACAAACCTAGCGGAGGGGCGCCTTCCCAGGTCAGAGGTGGGCCATCTTTCCACGGGGGATGCATGCCCCAGTGGCGCCCTCTGTATGGGATACATGCCCACAGTGGCACCCTCTGCATCCGTCTCTGCGCGACTGACCAACACGCAACGTCAGGACTTTCCAGTCAGGCCGGGTTTGGAGGGACGGTGCACCATGACAGTCAGAGTACGCCTGGGCAGCGTCCGCGACTGCTAGCATGTCTCGCGCCACCAAGCGAGGCCTAGACCAGGCGTCAGTTCCTCGCGTCGACGCCAGGCGGCGGTGGCGACTCACTCCTGCTTGCGGCGCCGCAGGCTGTCGGTGAGCGCGAGCAGGACGCCGTTGTTGTTGGCGGCGTCGTCGGCGTCGACGGCCTCCATCTGACTCAGGCCGCAGTCGGAGGCCGTCCGGGCCGGACACATGAGGCGGTTCAGGTCGAGCTCCACCTCGCCTGAGGGCCAGACCGGGTCAGACTGAGGTACACCTCCCTGAGGGTCACGTCAGGTCGAGCTCCACCTCGCCTGAGGACCGAGACCGGGTCAGACTGAGGTACACCTCCACTGAGGAGTCACGTCAGGTCGAGCTCCACCTCGCCTGAGGGCCAGACCGGGTCAGACTGAGGTACACCTCCCTGAGGGTCGTCAGGTCGAGCTCCACCTCGCCTGAGGGCCAGACCGGGTCAGACTGAGGTACACCTCCCTGAGGGTCACGTCAGGTCGAGCTCCACCTCGCCTGAGGGCCAGACCGGGTCAGACTGAGGTACACCTCCCTGGGGGTCACGTCAGGTCGAGCTCCACCTCGCCTGAGGACCGAGCCGGGTCAGACTGAGGTACACTTCACTGAGGGTCACGTCAGGTCGAGCTCCACCTCGCCTGAGGGCCAGACCGGGTCAGACTGAGGTACACCTCCCTGGGGGTCGAGTTAGGTCGAGATCCACCTCGCCTGAGGACCGGGCCGGGTCAGACTGAGGTACACCTCCCTGGAGGGTCACGTCAGGTCGAGCTCCACCTCGCCTGAGGGCCAGACCGGGTCAGACTGAGGTACACCTCCCTGAGGGTCAGGGTCGTCTCGCCTGAGGACCGGGCCGGGTCAGACTGAGGTACACCTCCCTGGGGGTCACGTCAGGTCGAGCTCCACCTCGCCTGAGGACCGGGCCGGGTCAGACTTAGGTACACTTCACTGAGAGTACGTCAGGTCGAGCTCCACCTCGCCTGAGGGCCAGACCGGGTCAGACTAAGGTACACCTCCCTGAGGGTCACGTCAGGTCGAGCTCCACCTCGCCTGACGACCGAGCCGGGTCAGACTGAGGTACACTTCACTGAGAGTCGTCAGGTCGAGCTCCACCTCGCCTGAGGGCCAGACCGGGTCAGACTGAGGTACACCTCCCTGAGGGTCACGTCAGGTCGAGCTCCACCTCGCCTGAGGACCGGACCGGGTCAGACTGAGGTACACCTCCCTGGAGGGTCACGTCAGGTCGAGCTCCACCTCGCCTGAGGGCCAGACCGGGTCAGACTGAGGTACACCTCCCTGAGGGTCACGTCAGGTCGAGCTCCACCTCGCCTGAGGACCGGGCCGGGTCAGACTGAGGTACACCTCCCTGAGGGTCACGTCAGGTCGAGCTCCACCTCGCCTGAGGGCCAGACCGGGTCAGACTGAGGTACACCTCCCTGGGGGGTCACGTCAGGTCGAGCTCCACCTCGCCTGAGGGCCAGACCGGGTCAGACTGAGGTACACCTCCCTGAGGGTCACGTCAGGTCGAGCTCCACCTCGCCTGAGGGCCAGACCGGGTCAGACTGAGGTACACCTCCCTGAGGGTCACGTCAGGTCGAGCTCCACCTCGCCTGAGGACCGGGCCGGGTCAGACTGAGGTACACCTCCCTGGGGGTCACGTCAGGTCGAGCTCCACCTCGCCTGAGGACCGGGCCGGGTCAGACTGAGGTACACTTCACTGAGAGTCAAGTCAGGTCGAGCTCCACCTCGCCTGAGGGCCAGACCGGGTCAGACTGAGGTACACCTCCCTGAGGGTCACGTCAGGTCGAGCTCCACCTCGCCTGAGGACCAGGCCGGGTCAGACTGAGGTACACCTCCCTGGGGGTCACGTCAGGTCGAGCTCCACCTCGCCTGAGGGCCAGACCGGGTCAGACTGAGGTACACCTCCCTGAGGGTCACGTCAGGTCGAGCTCCACCTCGCCTGAGGGCCAGACCGGGTCAGACTGAGGTACACCTCCCTGAGGGTCACGTCAGGTCGAGCTCCACCTCGCCTGAGGACCGGACCGGGTCAGACTGGAGGTACACCTCCCTGGGGGTCACGTCAGGTCGAGCTCCACCTCGCCTGAGGACCGGGCCGGGTCAGACTGAGGTACACCTCCCTGAGGGTCGTCAGGTCGAGCTCCACCTCGCCTGAGGGCCAGACCGGGTCAGACTGAGGTACACCTCCCTGGGGGTCACGTCAGGTCGAGCTCCACCTCGCCTGAGGACCGGGCCGGGTCAGACTGAGGTACACCTCCCTGGGGGTCACGTCAGGTCGAGCTCCACCTCGCCTGAGGACCGGGCCGGGTCAGACCTTCCTGGGGTCCGTCAGGTCGGCTCCACCTCGCCTGAGGACCAGGCCGGTCGGACTGAGGTACACCACCCTGGGGGTCGACAGCTCCACCTCGCCTGAGGACCGGGCCGGCTCAGACTGAGGTACACCTCCCTGGGGGTCGAGTCAGGTCGAGCTCCACCTCGCCTGAGGGCCAGACCGGGTCAGACTGAGGTACACCTCCCTGGGGGGGTCAGGTCGTCACCTCGCCTGAGGGCCAGGCCGGGTCAGACTGAGGTACACCTCCCTGAGGGTCACGTCAGGTCGAGCTCCACCTCGCCTGAGGGCCAGACCGGGTCAACAGGTACACCTCCCTGGGGGTACGTCAGGTCGAGCTCCACCTCGCCTGAGGACCGGACCGGGTCAGACTGAGGTACACCTCCCTGAGGGTCACGTCAGGTCGAGCTCCACCTCGCCTGAGGGCCAGGCCGGGTCAGACTGAGATACACCTCACCGAGGGTCACGTCAGGTGGGGCGAAACCGAGACGTGCCGATCGGATAAAGTTAAGTCGATACACGTTTTTTTTTCTGGTTGTTGGATCAGGCCGGTCCGGCTTCACCTTATCTGAGGGCCAGGTTAGGTCAGGGCAGGTCAGATAGAGATATACGTCCTACATTCTGATTGTCAGGTGAGGTCAGACCGAGACTAACTATTACATGATGCAATCATGAAACTGAAATGCGGAAAATGCTAAATAAAACCACCGACTACCTGGGACAGCTCACCAGAACGGTTTACCACATCACGCTTCTCGTAAAACACCTAGGACAAGCTAATTTTATTACA
Organism: Ashinkailepas kermadecensis; assembly: GCA_034440615.1. Classification (NCBI taxonomy): domain Eukaryota; kingdom Metazoa; phylum Arthropoda; class Thecostraca; family Neolepadidae; genus Ashinkailepas; species Ashinkailepas kermadecensis. The sequence goes on from JAOTOM010005174.1 coordinate 1,237,550, forward strand.
ATAATTTCATAGTTTTTTTTAAAGATACTATAAAAACAAATAAAACCAACTTCCCTGTTATGCATTATAACAGATACAAAATATCCATACGGAACTTGCAATGGACAATGTGGCAACGAAATTGGAACCAAATTCAGCTGATTCCCTTCCTCGAAATAGGCCTAAATTCCGATTCTGACGACGATATTCCTCAGGATTTTGAAGCGACTCGAAGTTGAAATTGGATTTACATCATTTCCTCCGGTCCTAAAACCGCGAATTTAGACGCTCCACGCCCTCCGCACTTTATAGTGTATACTCACTTTATACTGAGTATTAGCGCTGCTCATTTATAAGATCAATAGCGACCGTCTACCCTCCACCACCATTAATTTAGTCCTGCATACCGATGTAGTCATCCTTGCTGATGAGGTCGTTGTCCCACACCTGGAACATCAGCTTCGGGGGCCGGTGGTCCTCGCGCTCATTGAGGCTCCAGACGTGCTCCTGAGAGCACACGGTAGTGGGTTACATACAATGGTAGCTCACATGGCTAGGTGCTACGGACGTTATTGTCGACGTCATGATGAAACGAGACACGGAAAAGGGACATCATACTAATAGCAGAACCATTGAGAAAGCAGCAATACCATTGACAAAAAGAAAGAAATTGAATCCGAATTGTTGCCGGGGTGGCTTTATGGGCTAGTTGTAAAGTCCTAGTTGTAGCACTTTCTCGCTCACGATCACGTTCCAGTTCCAACCGAAGTTTTGACCATTAGACTGGGACTTTAACACACCGACACGGCCACCCCGGAAGCTCGTCCCCGGCCTCATCGGGCCAGTTGCCAACTGACCCCCCCCCCCCCCTCCCCACAGTCGGGGGCTATGCGAGCGCGTGAAGCGATCCAAACCCTGTCTTGCCTGGACAGGGGAGACCAATACTGGCCAGCGCTCTAACCAACCGGTCTATCTGGGTGACAACTGATCATTCTCGACCAGTGCAAACAACTGCAAAGCCGAACCGAAGCAATCTGCGTCCAAACACGACCCTGCCTGACCTGACCTTGGACTGACCTTGGACTTGATGACAATCATCCGCTCCGCCTCCAGGTACTCGAGGTTAAACACGAACCTCCAGTTGAACATGGCCTCGCCGTCCATACACCTACAACAGCATTATGATCAATCTGACTTAAAACATTGAGCATTTGCACACCTGGAACCACATAGCATTGAGTGACACATTTACATCCTGGAGTACTAGTAGTTAAAGGCATATTCAAACGTCTGGGATAACAACACTGAGTGGTACATCTGCACACCTGAACATGACGGTACTGAGTGACACACCCGAATATGACGGTACTGAGTGGCACATTTATACACCTGAGCATGACTGTACTGAGTGAAACATTTACACACCTGAACATGACGGTACTGAGTGGAACATTTACACACCTGAACATGACGGTACTGAGTGGAACATTCACACACCTGAACATGACGGTACTGAGTGGAACATTTACACACCTGAACATGACGGTACTGAGTGGAACATTTACACACCTGAACATGACTGTACTGAGTGGAACATTTACACACCTGAACATGACGGTACTGAGTGGAACATTTACATACCTGAACATGACGGTACTGAGTGGAACACTTACACACCTGAACATGACGGTACTGAGTGGAACATTTACACACCTGAACATGACGGTACTGAGTGTAACATTTACACACCTGAACATGACGGTACTGAGTGACACATTTACATACCTGAACATGACGGTACTGAGTGGCACATTTACACACCTGAACATGACGGTACTGAGTGGCACATTTGCATACCTGAACATGACGGTACTGAGTGGAACATTTACACACCTGAACATGACGGTACTGAGTGGAACATTTACACACCTGAACATGACGGTACTGAGTGGAACATTTACATACCTGAACATGATGGTACTGAGTGGAACATTTACACACCTGAACATGACGGTACTGAGTGGCACATTTACACACCTGAACATGACGGTACTGAGTGACATACCTGAACATGACGGTACTGAGTGACACATTTACATACCTGAACATGACGGTACTTAGTGGCACATTTACACACCTGAACATGACGGTACTGAGTGGCACATTTACGCACCTGAACATGACGGTACTGAGTGACACATTTACACACCTGAGCATGACGGTACTGAGTGGAACATTTACACACCTGAACATGACGGTACTGAGTGGAACATTTACACACCTGAACATGACGGTACTGAGTGGCACATTTACGCACCTGAACATGACGGTACTGAGTGACACATTTACACACCTGAGCATGACGGTACTGAGTGGAACATTTACACACCTGAACATGACGGTACTGAGTAGAACATTTACACACCTGAACATGACGGTACTGAGTGGAACATTTACACACCTGCACATGACGGTACTGAGTGGAACATTTATACACCTGAACATGACGGTACCGAGTGTAACATTTACACACCTGAACATGACGGTACTGAGTGACATACCTGAACATGACGGTACTGAGTGACACATTTACATACCTGAACATGACGGTACATAGTGGCACATTTACACACCTGAACATGACGGTACTGAGTGGCACATTTACGCACCTGAACATGACGGTACTGAGTGGCACATTTACACACCTGAGCATGACGGTACTGAGTGTAACATTTACACACCTGAACATGACGGTACCGAGTGTAACATTTACACACCTGAACATGACGGTACTGAGTAGAACATTTACACACCTGAACATGACGGTACTGAGTGTAACATTTACACACCTGAACATGACGGTACTGAGTGACACATTTACACACCTGAACATGACGGTACTGAGTGGCACATTTACACACCTGAACATGACGGTACTGAGTGTAACATTTACACACCTGAACATGACGGTACTGAGTATAACATTTACACACCTGAACATGACGGTACTGAGTGGAACATTTACACACCTGAACATGACGGTACTGAGTGACACATTTACACACCTGAGCATGACGGTACTGAGTGGAACATTTACACACCTGAACATGACGGTACTGAGTGGAACATTTACACACCTGAACATGACGGTACTGGAGTGGCACATTGACACACCTGAACATGACGGTACTGAGTGACACATTTACACACCTGAGCATGACGGTACTGAGTGGAACATTTACACACCTGAACATGACGGTACTGAGTAGAACATTTACACACCTGAACATGACGGTACTGAGTGGAACATTTACACACCTGCACATGACGGTACTGAGTGGAACATTTACACACCTGAACATGACGGTACTGAGTGTAACATTTACACACCTGAACATGACGGTACTGAGTGACACATTTACACACCTGAACATGACGGTACTGAGTGGCACATTTACACACCTGAACATGACGGTACTGAGTGTAACATTTACACACCTGAACATGACGGTACTGAGTGTAACATTTACACACCTGAACATGACGGTACTGAGTGACACATTTACACACCTGAACATGACGGTACTGAGTGGCACATTTACACACCTGAACATGACGGTACTGAGTGGCACATTTACACACCTGAACATGACGGTACTGAGTGTAACATTTACACACCTGAACATGACGGTACTGAGTAGAACATTTACACACCTGAACATGACGGTACTGAGTGGAACATTTACACACCTGAACATGACGGTACTGAGTGACACATTTACACACCTGAGCATGACGGTACTGAGTGGAACATTTACACACCTGAACATGACGGTACTGAGTGGAACATTTACACACCTGAACATGACGGTACTGAGTGGCACATTGACACACCTGAACATGACGGTACTGAGTGACACATTTACACACCTGAGCATGACGGTACTGAGTGGAACATTTACACACCTGAACATGACGGTACTGAGTAGAACATTTACACACCTGAACATGACGGTACTGAGTGGAACATTTACACACCTGACATGACGGTACTGAGTGGAACATTTACACACCTGAACATGACGGTACCGAGTGTAACATTTACACACCTGAACATGACGGTACTGAGTGACATACCTGAACATGACGGTACTGAGTGACACATTTACATACCTGAACATGACGGTACATAGTGGCACATTTACACACCTGAACATGACGGTACCGAGTGGCACATTTACGCACCTGAACATGACGGTACTGAGTGGGACATTTACACACCTGAACATGACGGTACTGAGTGTAACATTTACACACCTGAACATGACGGTACTGAGTGACACATTTACACACCTGAACATGACGGTACTGAGTGGCACATTTACACACCTGAACATGACGGTACTGAGTGTAACATTTACACACCTGAACATGACGGTACTGAGTAGAACATTTACACACCTGAACATGACGGTACTGAGTGGAACATTTACACACCTGAACATGACGGTACTGAGTGACACATTTACACACCTGAACATGACGGTACTGAGTGGAACATTTACACACCTGAACATGACGGTACTGAGTGGAACATTTACACACCTGAACATGACGGTACTGAGTGGCACATTTACACACCTGAACATGACGGTACTGAGTGACACATTTACACACCTGAGCATGACGGTAACGAGTGGAACTTACCACCTGAACATGACGGTACTGTAGAACATTTACACACCTGAACATGCGGTACTGGGATACATGACGGTACTGAGTGGAACATTTACACACCTGAACATGACGGTACCGAGTGTAACATTTACACACCTGAACATGACGGTACTGAGTGGCACATTTGGACGCCCAAAATGGTCGTACCGAGTGGCTTGTACTTTGGAGTGGGAGTTCAATGTGACACATCTAAACACCCAGACTGACGGTACTGAACAGCATTCACACACCAGGAGGAAACACGGCAAACAACACGCTCAGCAGAGGCAAACTTTCCCTACCATCTGGTGGAGGACAAGTACAGAAAACAACTCTTTCTTTCAATAAACGGCTGGTCGCAGTCGCAGCCAAAGCGTCAGCCCGGTGATCAGACCCTGCCTCAGTGTTATCATCTACGGCAGCGCCCGTCCCCATCCAGTCGAACCGCCAACCCCAGCGGCCGCTCCCACCTGTAGTGGACGTCCGTTTTCTGCACGTTCTTGTCGCCCTGGATCCAGCACTTGACGTACACGTCGGACATGTTGCTGCCGGAGATGGCCGAGTACTCCTGCATCACCACGTCCAGCACGTTGTACATCACCACCCGCAGCACGTACCTGACGATAGGCGCGCGTCAGCGGCGGACGGTCCGTCAGTGGACCGGGGGTGGGGCGCCGACCTGGTCTGGCTCCACACAGGTCAGCGGCGGACAGTCCGTCAGTGGACCGGGGGTGGGGCGCCGACCTGGTCTGGCTCCACACAGGTCAGCGGCGGACAGTCCGTCAGTGGACCGGGGGGGGGGCGCCCCGACCTGGTCTGGCTACACACCGCTGTAAATAACGGCCGACACTGCTCATGGTTAGCACAAGCACACACGTCAGTGGCGAACCCCCGGGGGGGGGATCGCGGTTGGTCAGTCAGTAGGACATTCGACACTTAAACGCGAGATCGTGGGTTCGAATCCCACAGTCGGTGGGATTGCCGAGCACGCCCGCGAACAATCGGCGTGAGAGGTTGGCGACGCTATATGATCTAGTGGTTGAATGTGTCGTAAACATCCAAGGTTCAGTTCAAAACATGGGATGTGTCATCGAACTTACCTAGCTCTACATCGCTGAAAAAAACGACCAACATTGTTCAGGGTTATCATGCTATTTCACGCTACAACACCAGTACATAGATTGGCTGGGCTCCACGTGCACAAATTTACTCCATTTCAACATACTTTTTCCCAACGATTCTCTATTGGTGCAATCACAGGTCAGGTTGGGCGCATTGAGCCGAACTTCGGGTCATTTAGTTGCGTACATTTGGTACGCGTGGTTAATATTGAAATCGTGTTAAGCTAGTATAACGCGTAATATCCTCCCACACCCTCCTATGCACCCAATGTATTGCTAAGCGAATGCACTATACGCCGTAGTGCACTTAGCACGCCATGCATAGTCTGTCACTGTGTGGGGGCAACACAAGCACACAAGCGCCACCTATTTTAAGTGTGTTTCGATTTTTGTCGTTAGATGGCAGGAGCACCGCATCAAACAAGCTAAGCAATGCGGTCCACCGACTATACATGTGCCTGCGCAGTCAACGACAGGCCACACTCTTGTTACAGGTCTCCGTGAGCAGTAGGTGAGACGGTTCGCATCATCGCAACCATTTCCAAATTCCTAATTCAGCACAATGCATATCAATAACGTGCTGGATACGGGCATGTATTTCTTGCGTGCCATGTTCACACAGCTTGCCCCTCTCCGGCAGAAAGCTCAGGATTGCTTATGATGCATACCATTGTCACCAATAAGGATGCTCGTCGGAGTATTCTTGGTGGTGCGATTAGCGAGAAAAGTCTGGGAGCCGCGTGGATCCGAACTCACGACCCAGACATCGCTTCCACCCGAGGGCGGGTTGGGTCATCTGACCATTCGGCCGCGTGCACCATTCATTGCACAAGAGTGAACGCACAAGGTCAAAGCCCACACTGGCCAAGCCAAATTACATGCCTTTATATTTCGGAGATTATTGATTCGATGCATGCTTAATGATCCAGGTTGCGCCCCAAACACTGTAGGCGGGGGGCGGGGGGGGGGGGAGTCAGGTATCAGCTTACTTGCTGGGCACGCGGGGAGTGACGTCAAACGGCGGCCCCGGAGGCCCGGCCGACTTCGGGAACACGTCCACCAGCATCTCCAACTGAAAGCCAATCGCTTCAATCAGGCGCTCCACGCGTCATCGGCGGAATCGACAACACGTCTGCCGCCCATACCGAATCATAGCTTGCCGTCCGCATTTAATGTCGTCCTGCTCTTCCTTTGGGGGCATACCAGATTTGCATCATAACACATATTCATAGACATTGTCTCCATCACCCAATCATAGCTTGCCGTCCACATTTAATGTCGTCCTGCTCTTCCTGTGGTGCACATATTCATAGACATTGTGCACACCTCCCTCACCCAAGTTGTGCCTTCCCCGCTTTACGCGCATCATCAGATACCATGGAGGCCTGTCTCAGTCAGATATTATTTGACTTACGTTAGACTCTTCCCTTCGCTGGGCCACATTTTGACTTGATTCGTACTATGTAGCTGTTGTAAGCTTGCACGTGTACCTGCTTTAAGACAATGCTTCCATATGCACCTGCTCCAACTAATCCCCTTCACATTCCAAGTTAACCCCTCCATGTCGTTCCTCTATTACGTCTCGGGCAGCACGACAAACATCCAGTCCACACACACCGAACTCGGTGTCCGAAAACAACCGTCCCCCCACACTCGCTGGTTAATTCCCCGGGTAGAACACGCTCCTGCCCGAGGCAACACCCGAACCTGCTGCAACGGCTGCTTGCCTGGCCCACCAGACGTCTTGTTGGTCCGTAGCGTAGTAGCTGTCCTTGGCGACAATTTGTTGTCACTCGGGCGGCAAATTTGTTTTTATCGAGCATGGCTAGCTGGGAATTGTGACACCCGGTTGCAAAGCGATGCCGCGAATTTTGAATCGGTGGTGAAAAGCTTTAGGCCGACTTTTGTGGAAGGCCATACTTACTATGTACTATGCAATTTCCGAAATTCAAGATTTGTTTTCGCTTGAAAAGAGGACGCATTTCGACTGCTTACAACATTCATCTATGCGGATATCTATCTATCACAACTATCTATCCATGGCACTGCCCCTTGATTTTTCGAAAGCGACAATTCCAGCGTGTATTGACCTCCGAGACCAACGTCCAGCGCCACGAGCAGATTTCGGCCAGCACGGTACCTTTCCCTGCTCCAGGTCGGCCAGCACAGTACCTTGCCCTGCTCCAGGTCGGCCAGCACAGTACCTTTCCCTGCTCCAGGTCGGCCAGCACAGTACCTTGCCCTGCTCCAGGTCGGCCAGCACAGTACCTTGCCCTGCTCCGGTCGGCCAGCACAGTACCTTTACCTGCTCCTCGGCCAGCACAGTACCTTTCCTGCTCCAGGTCGGCCAGCACAGTACCTTTCCCTGCTCCGTCGGCCAGCACGGTACCTTTCCTGCTCCAGGTCGGCCAGCACGGTACCTTTCCCTGCTCCAGGTCGGCCAGCACAGTACCTTGCCCTGCTCCAGGTCGGCCAGCACGGTACCTTTCCCTGCTCCAGGTCGGCCAGCACGGTACCTTGCCCTGCTCCAGGTCAGGCATGGCCGGGTTGAAGAGGCGGCGGGTCTCCACGTGTTCTGGCACCAGGTCGAAGGTGTGGAGCACCAGCAGGGCGAGACGCTCGTCATCGGCGCCCAGAGACGGCGGATGGGTCACCGTCCGGTCTGTGAAGGTCACGAGGTCACAGCGAATCAGTGGCTGCCCACATGTCATGGATTTGGGTGGAACACGACACCCAGAAAGAAACAAGTTACCATTCTTACACATTTATTTCATATCTAACCTTCCATACATCCTTTCTCTTTTACAGCAGACTTGCAAGACAAATATCGCCATCTCCCATATAATTTCTTGAAATATAACTTCGTGCATTTTTTGCAGTCGTCTTATTTTGCGAATCAGTGGGTTCACTTGTACAAGTTTTCATGAAGCGTGAGCACTTAATTCCCACGATATTTTGCTGGAATTTCCCAGTCTTGTCCGACCCCTTGATGGATAATTTCACACTCCAGACACTCGGGTACAAAACAATTCATCGACACTCGTCACGGGTCACGAGGTCAGACACACATGCACATATAACAGTGATGAATACACATACACACGTCTGGGCCATCAAACGGTCTGAGGTGAAGGGAACGGTGAAGGGAACCCATATCACATTCACTAAGTCCAGGACGGTCAACGAAGTCACGGCTATTACAAGTAAGCAGACATAAGCCAACAACCCACAGATGAAAACAAAATCTAGTCCGGATATTCCACACACATATGCAAGTTATTTGAATAAATATAGATACGTATCAATAGAGCATGTTGAGGATTAGCATGATTCTGTTCACACATCTCACATGTGCAAATCCGCAAGTGCATCTGTAATTGGAACAGCTAAAACAATTGCAAACAGGCTGATGCACAACATTGACCAGGCTCAAACTAGATGAGTCAACAGCTCACAGTGACCTACGTTCCAATCAGGCCGAGTGCGCAGTTGACCTTGACTGACCTTCCAGCTCGCTGAGTCGGTAGTGTTTGTTGCCGATGACCACCTCCGTCTTGGAGAGCCACAGCGGCTGCGGCCGGTTGTTGGTTTCGCAGACGTTCTCCAGAATTTCGCGCGGTGTCTGCGCGTCACGCCACTGGTTCGGACCCGACCTGCAGGGCAGATCGGGTCAGATCAGGTCAGGTCAGGTTATGTGAGCTGCTTGAATGCAGCGAGCAGCCAAACCCTATTGAGCAATATGCCAATTTTCACAGCTACCAGTATACACTCATTAGTCATCAATGCGTACGTGCAAAGGGATGTACGAAACGACGAAGACGGCGTCTTTATGAACCCCGAGTCTGCTGGCACATGCTGTTCCAATATCTAGACGTTCTCACATGTCACATTCGTGGTCCCGGCGCCATGGAGTAAAAGGGCTCGACGTGTTTTTATCTGGACAATGAAGCGGTATTCACTAAGCAGACCGATCCGCTCATCAAAGAGGACAAAGACGATACGGCACCGACAATCGTTCACACCTGCCAACATTTTTGTTTTCCACTAAATGTTTGTCTTGCAACTTGTGAGTGACGTGTCCATAGATGTACGTTTCTGAACATTATTGGGAGGGTACAATGCATGAAGGCAATGGGAGGGCCCAGATGGATTGCGGGGTACATCACATAGTGCTCCATACTAAAAGTTGGAATTATTGGGAGGGCAACATTGGGCGGTGGGAAACAAGTGACGCCCCCGGATATGTTGTGGTGATGTTGGGTCTGCGCCAATGGGGCGCCGCTTTCAACATGCATTGTCAGCCGCTTGCAGAGTACGGTGGATAGGCTACCATGCACTATTTGGCAGGGCTAAGCAGTCTCCGGAGCTTTAGGGCGCATCGACTCCATTGGTCATTCACCGCTAAGCAGTCTCCATGTTGCATTTGTTGTGGCATGTGCCGTGTGCTTGCTTGAACGGCACTGGGACACTCAATACTGATGTTGGTGTGGTGTTCTGTTTCGCGTGAGCAAGACCGGTCAGGTCTGGCACCGGCAGCGTGTGTTCAACTGGATGTTGGTTGGTTGGTTATTGGTTTTACGACACGTCGACCGCTGAGTCATATAGCGTTGCCAATCTCTCACGCCGATTGGTCGCGGGCGAAGAGCAGCGACAGGTGAGACTCGAACCCACAACCTTTCGATTGTAAGACGAGCATCTTACCCCTAGACCACTCGTCCCCTTTCAGCTGGATGTGGTCAGCGAGCTTCTGGGCTTTAGCCCCCACGCGTGATGTCTGGGAGCGCGGCTTCGTCGTGTTCCAGGCATGCAGTTAGCATGCAATAAGCCTGTCGTGGTGGGTGCAGCCGATACAACCGGCACGGGAACGACACTCACAGGTGGTACTCACGTGGCACACCACACGTGGCGCGGTACTCACAGGTGGTACTCACGTGGCACACCACACGTGGCGCGGTACTCACAGGTGGTACTCACGTGGCACACCACACGTGGCACGGTACTCGGCGTGGTACCCGCAGGTGGCGTGGTACTCACGTGGCACACACACGTGGCGCAGTACTCACAGGTGGTACTCACGTGGCACACCACACGTGGCGCGGTACTCACAGGTGGTACTCACGTGGCACACCTCACGTGGCGCGGTACTCACAGGTGGTACTCACGTGGCACACCGTGGCACACTCACGTGGCGCGGTACTCACAGGTGGTACTCGCGTGGCACACCTCACGTGGCACGGTACTCACAGGTGGTACTCACGTGGCACACCACACGTGGCACGGTACTCACAGGTGGTACTCACGTGGCACACCTCACGTGGCACGGTACTCACAGGTGGTACTCGCGTGGCACACCACACGTGGCGCGGTACTCACAGGTGGTACTCACGTGGCACACCACACGTGGCGCGGTACTCACAGGTGGTACTCACGTGGCACACCTCACGTGGCGTGGTACTCACAGGTGGTACTCACGTGGCACACCTCACGTGGCGTGGTACTCACAGGTGGTACTCGCGTGGTACGCCGCAGGTGGCGCGGTACTTTGTCATGTACCGATTCTCCAGGTCGATACGGGTCTCCCCGATCAGGTCGTCCTTGGACATCAGGTCGTAGTCCATGACCTGCACCAAGAGGTCCTTCTCCTTGGGCAGTGTGCACGTGAACTCCATAAAGCTGCAGACAGCGACACACTTGTCAACAGGGGCTGGATAAGTGCAGATGGCACTGTGTTCAGCATCCACCAAGGACTGACAATAATACAATATATTGCTCACATAGACAACATTTCATAATACGCTTGTCACAATTGCGGTAACAACCAATATCTAGTTACTTACTAACAACACTAATTTGTGTACATCAAATTAGTGTTGTTACTAAATATCCGCTGTAATGTTACATTCCACGTCATCAAATTTGCTGAAATTTACATTCCAAACCGAGAAGTTAGATATTTGGGCTTTAGGGCGCTTCGACCAGAATTGATAATTCGCCAAACCGAGAAGCAAATCCAACTCTAAAAAAATAAAAGTAAAAAGGTTTATAAGTTGAAAAAAAAATATAAATATATAAATAAAAAAACATTTAAACTCCGGCATAGCCATCCTAATACAGGAAAGCGTCGCTGATCGGTGATGAATGGCATGGCGTCAGTGATGGATCATATGACGTCAGTGATGGATCATATGGCGTCAGTGATGCTGACCATCACTGACGCCACACGTCCTCCCCAGCACACGTGACAGATGCATTCCGATAGGTGGGCAGCAACTCATGAACTCATGCGATTTACAGGGTGCCAGGAAAGTCCTAAACGGAGGATTAATTAGCTCTTTTGGTTTTTGGTTTCTTGATATATCATTGGGGGGGGGAAAAGTAGGAAGGGGATTGATTTTTGATTGAAAAAAGAACTCCCCCCCCCCCCACGTGACTTCGTCAGATTCGGACAATCGACAAGGGAGATCGACATTCTCCACAGCTGCCTGGATCTCTGCAACATCCAGGCAACTCAACAGCAAGCACATCACTCAGATCAGTGACGGATCTAGGAGCTAGGGGCGACCACGCATTCTCGGAGCCCGACAGAAGCTCCGTGGAGATGCGACCCGCCTCCAGAATGCTTGAGCACACCCTCCTTACATTTTTTTTCAACCGACAGCGTCCATCCAGTGACAATCAAGTGCAGCCAATCAATTTGTCTTCATCAGTGGCGCCCATCAAATTGCACCCACGCCACAAAATCCTACACCCGACAGTGCTCAAGATGGAGCCCAGGGCACAGCTGAGAGCTCACCTGCCAAAGATTGGATTGAGGGTGTTGGGGCGGTAGTTGTCCTTGGTGTCCTGTCGCTGCTTGCCCAGCTGCAACCTCAGGTAGGGGTCCGACAAGCCGTTTGAGTCCTGGGGTGAGAGATCCCAACATCTGTGGCGAAAACACCACGGAAATACTGGTTAGAACTTGGCCAAGGACACACTTCGCATGCCTTCCACGAGCAGAGCATAAACACCAGCACGGTACGTAAGCCACCAGTAAGGTACGTTGTTCCCTGCCTCGCGCTCCAGAACCGAGAATGGAAAACGCCGCTTCTGCTATCGCGGCCCATCTGTATGCAACCGACGCCCTAATGGGTTGAATGGTATGCCTCGTGGGTGCTTCACCAGATCGCTGAAGCGCCTCCTACTTGATACATCGCCTATTTCAGTGCGGATGTCTTGGTACTCGTCACCCGGTGTAGTCGTTGTAAAGCATTCACATTTCACATGCATAGCCGTGTGTACGTTTCGCTAACCCCTGTCGGTCTTTCTGACTGGGGACAAGATAGCCACCGCAAAGTGGATAGCCCCACAATGTCAAATGCAAGCCTCAATGCAGCAGGTGGATGCCATACGACAGGAACATGAAGCCTCAGCAACACACACGTCACTAGTAAAGTGACGCGACACTCGCACGGGTCATCCCGCACACTTAGGCGCATCAGCTTATCGACAGTCGCAAGATTAAAACGTAGCCAGTCGAACGCGTCTAAAAACCAGAGACCACCAACCAGCTGTACGGCCTGTGGGAGCCGAAAAGGATGTGCCCCAGCCAAGATTCGAACACACGACCGATGTGTTGCGGGCGGAGCACCTGATGACGTAGACGCGGACGACGACCTCCTCAGATGCCGAGGGCGGGATGCCTCTGATCTGCCTGGGCGGCAGCGGCACAGCCGGGTCGTCCGGCAGGGTGTACACCTGAGAGCGTGAGACATTTCCGAGGTAGGGGGAGAAACTAAGCCAAAGGGGAAAAAGGCGGGACCCACGCTGGGGCCGGGTCGTCCGGCAGGGTGTACACCTGAGAGCGTGAGCACGATATATGCCGAGGTAGGGTGATACACTGAGCCACAGGGGAGACATTGAGCACGGGACCCACGCTGTGGCCGGGTCGTCCGGCAGGGTGTACACCTGAGAGCGTGAGCACGATATATGCCGAGGTAGGTTGGTTGGTTGGTTATTGGTTTTACGACACGTCGACCGTTGAGTCATGTAGCGTCGCCAATCTCTCACGCCGATTGGTCGCGGGCGAAGAGTAGCGACAGGTGAGATTGGAACCCACAATCTTTCGATTGTGAGACGAGAATCTAACCCCTAAACCACTCGTCCCCCCTAATACGAGGCCAGATCAGTCATTTGTGCCCAGGGGCGATATTGAGAGCCAGCAAAACACTGGAAATAGACTCAAGGGGCGCTCAAGCACTGCCGAACAAGAACACCGAGGAACGTACTTCGAGAAGTACCACTGATAACTTCACTAAGAGAACAATGACAACGGGGAATAACACGAACTAGCATTGCAATTACGTCATGTTCTTGCTACAAATGCTTCAATTATAAAGGAACTAAAAAATAAAGGATGGAACATGCTTATAATGAAGGACTTGTCCAGAGCGCTAATCACAACAGTAAGTATTTGACGGAAGCAGCAAACACCTGCAAGTTGCTGAGAGCTTGTCTCTTCACACCAACACGAGGACAAGCATGAGGACAAGCATGCGCTGGCGAAAGACGTCCACACAAACACTTCGTTAACACTAACCACAAAACATTACAATACGCTCACTGAACACCGCCGATGCGGCGATAATTGTGGCGCGAGCTGAAGCATGTCTGCCTGCCGACCCTCCCGACACCCCGAGGGTCAACTGCCGACCCTCCCGACACCCGAGGGTCAACTGCCGACACTCCCGACACCCGAGGGTCAACTGCGGACCGTCCCGACACCCGAGGGTCAACTGCCGACCCTGCCGACACCCCGATGGTCAACTGGTGACCGCCCGGCGACCTTGACTCACCCTCATGGTGCCCTTGAACTCGCCGACGACGGCCGACTCCTCGTCCTGGCAGCTCTTGCCGCGCAGAATCACCAGCGTGTTGAGGATGTCGCGGAAGTGGTTGAAGCAGCCCACCCGCTCCAGCTCCACCGGGTAGATCTCCAACGTCTCGTACCTGCAGCGTCACCCGAGCTGACCAGCCGAGATCGCGAGAGCGCCGGATCGATTCCGAGCGAAGGCAAACCGGCACGGCGGCACGATACACAACACACAACACCATCCAACACAACAAATACAAACACACCTTGAGGTGACTTACGACAAGGACCCCCAAGCTTCCCTATGCCAAGGCCAGGTATCCCAAGCAATAAACGAGGCACGCGGCCTTGTAATATCATACATCTTGCTTAATCTGTGTCGTGAAAGAGGGGTAGTGAGTGATAGTAGTGGGGTGTTGGGTAGTATGATTTCAAATTGACCAGAATGAAACCAAATTTCAGTCTTGTCGATCACACGTCCCTAGTTTTTCTGAAATAGCCGGTCAATAACACTGTGCCCCAGACTGAAATTTGGTACACCTTTCCTTCAGCAATTTGACATATTCCGTAGGTATTTCGACTCCAGATAATGCTGGTAAAAGCGAGGTGAAATGAGACTATCTTCAAGATGTCCGACTACTCCAGCATTTTTGGACTTCGGCGGACGGTGTCTTCTCAAACTTGCAGTATCGACTGTGTGTCGTTACGGGACTAGCAGTTCATACAAGAAATTGTATGGAACGTTAAGATCACTGAGCAAAGCCAGCAACATTTTGGAATATTTCCACTTTTTACATTAAGCAAATGAAACGGAATTGTTGACACATAGTTCGAGGATAAATACTCCCGTATTCACGACTGGATCATGATCTGGGGTCCTGCGAGGCCCAATGAGGTCACCTGGGTCGAGCCAATACCAATTCCACGGGACAGATGTGGTCACGGAATTGGAATTTAGTGCACATGATCCCCCTCGACACCAGTGTACGCACCCCTCCTTGAGGTAGTCGCCGCACTTCTTGATCTCGCCTGCGGAGGCGTAGTACTTGCTCCACCAGTCCAGGTTTTTATCGCGCTCCTCGGCCTTCGCACCACATCACACGTTAGCGTCCCGGTACGAGACAGAACACAAACACTACACTTAAACATTATACAAAAACACTACAACAACGCTACACTGCCGGCAACAGGGGGATTGAATGTTGCAACAGACACGGCTATCGTTGCTGAAGCGGGACGTCAAGATTGCGAATCAGAAAATGTCGCCACCGAGAGATGGTGTGATTTGACGAAATCACGAGCCGATTTTCTGGAACTGGATTGTGATATATCAAGTTGGCTTGCTGCACACTGGCTTAAGGAAAAAAGTTGCCATTGCATGTACAGATAAGCCACGTGGATAATCCACATATTTATTGTGAGCGTTTGGTAAAGCGTGCCGAGTTCTCAAGGTCCTTCAAACGGGACGGAGATGTGCAAAGCTCCACTGATAACAAGGGTAAAAAATATACTGGACGCAGGATCATTAGTACCGGGACATGCCAGACAGTCAGACTAGACTTCATGAACACCAATCGGCGATGACACTCACATGATCGCACGTGAGGATGGTCTTACGAACATAGACCGTCAATACCTTCCTCTTACGTGACCGTGACGTGACCTCTTACGTGTCTTACGTGACCGTCAATACCTTCCTGAGATCGTATTTATCATAGGTCTTATTCATTACACACGTAGGTGCGGACACGCCCAGGTTCCCGATCTAACGATAACCGAAGACATATCAATATCTCACTACCAAGAACCAGCAATGACGAACTCCAGCCTCGCAAGGAGAACCGACATCAATCATGAGAATCTGTGGTGAATATAAGTATGACGCACCAAACGTGACGCGTTACGGCTCACTTCGCATTCCTGTCACCGACATCTGGTACTCCCAAACACCCTGCCCTGGCTACCTGGACGCGCCCGTGCCTTGACCCGCTCACCTTGACCCGCCATTGGTCGGCGGGCGGGTGACCTCGACCTGCGGCCGGGTCAGCGCTGCCATCTGGTGGCGACCCCTGATAGAGACAGGGAGTCGACAGCCATGCAGTTAGTGAAAGCGCCGAGGGCTCAACTCAGTCGCGAAACTCTGAGCAGCAGCTCAGAAGCGCAGCGCAACTCAGAAGCGCAGCGCAACTCAGAAACGCAGCGCATCTCAGCAGCACAGCTCAAGAAGAGGCTGGGAGAGATCAGGGGAAGGCGAACAAGAGAGCGAATAAGGATGGATCAAAAGAAGTTCCGGGGTAGCGTCAGGGAGGGCTTGGGGAAGTTCCGAAGTGTTCATCAAGGAAGAATTCCGAGAAGGCTCAGTTTCCAGGTAAGCTTCGGGAGAGTTCCAGGTAGCTTTCGGAGAGTGTATATAGGCAAGCGCAAAGGACAACCAGAAGAGGCTTCGAAGGAGGCTGGTGAGACGCTTCGGTTAAGCGCAAGAAAGAACTCGTGGAAGCTTCGAGGAAAGGACTCAGAAAAAGTCGCCGGCATACGTGGATTCAGGTGCGAAGCGGAACGAGAAACCGGAAGTCTCGAAGGCGGTGACCAGAGAAGGATGCCAAGTGTAGCGGAGGAACAATGAACTGAGTGAGCGACTGCGAACGGAGCCTACAAGCTGGTGGCCGGTTAAGTGTTTCAGTTGTTACCATAGCAACAGCACATTGATTAACCAGTCAGTGAGGTCAGTGAGGACGAGCGAGGTGAGCATCAGTGTCGATGGCTTGCACAAGATCATCGTCAGCCAGAACGATTCGAAAAGTGGCGCCAGTGGTCGCCGTCTCATACGCATGCCAAGTGGGCATGCCACGACATGCAGATGTTCCAGAGAGATTGCACCACCACAGACACATTTTCTTGATAGCAGAGCTCTGTGCTCGACAAATTCATAATGACGTAGGCATCATCATGATGTAATGCCGACCGGTTCCTGTGCTGGGCAAGTGGTAGACATCGCGCACAAAGCAGCAATTTCATAAGTTTCGATTGCACGGATATGTTACGTGCGAAATCCCGGTGACGTTTTACCGGCTGATACTCGCTACAGATACCAACCAAATGATTAACTAAACACTGTTCCATTTTTAATTCCAAGCGTTGGGAAGCGACGGAGGCAAGATGACTAGGAAACACACTATATGAAAATGGAAACCATCTCCCTCGAAGGTATATAATACAGAAACCTTGTAGTAAGCATACCAAGCAACATACACATGACATCATTCACATTCAACCGCGCTTGTTTGCCCGGGGAATTTCACGTTCCCTGGTCACACTAGTAACTACTACGTCCTGGAAGACATCACGCAACATATTGCGAGACCCTTCGCCAACACTATTGCATGCTTATCTTGTACACAGTTAACATCAGCCTTACCAATGGAGTATCATCACAGCTGGCATCAACAACACCTCCACTATACCAGATAATTGCATTACATTGCATTACATTACATTACATCACATTACATCATCAGACCGGAGAGACCACACCAGTGTCCCATTATGGCGTTAAAAGTAGTCGCTTGGCAGCGGTTACGTCCGAATATCCCCGCGGTGAGCGTGAGCGCCAGCCCGACCAAGCCAGCAGGAGGTGTCGCCTTATCGCATGACAGGATTGCTACTGACCGCGCATCACGTGGCAACGGCCGCGAGTCGTAGCCAAGTCCGTAGCCTAACATCTCGGCAGTAAACAGGCCAGTGTTTGATCACCACATCACAGCACGTGGCTGGGAGCGGCAGTGTACCACCAGCTCACTGCGCCGGCCGACACACAACTCCTGCCCTTCCAGAGTCACATTGCAGGCGGTCTAGCCCTCACATTACGTTCTAGCCGTCATATTGCAGACGGTCTAGCCGTCACATTGCAGACATTCTAGCCGTCACATTGCAGACGTTCTAGCCGTCACATGGCAGACGTCCTAGAGCAATATGACCATAGTTGTCGACGCGCCCTAAAGCCCAAATAACTAAGCAGACGTTCTAGCCGTCACATAGCAGACATTCTAGCCGTCATATTGCAGACATTCTAGCCCTCACATTGCAGACGTTTCAGCCGTCACATTACAGACATTCTAGCACATCGCAGACGTTCTAGCTGTCACATTACAGATGTTCTAGCCGTCACATTGCAGACGTTCTAGCCGTCACATTGCAGACGTTCTAGCCGTCACATTGCAGACATTCTAGCAGTCACATTGCAGACGTTCTAGTCGTCACATAGCATACATTCTAACCGTCACATTGCAGACATTTTAGCCGTCACATTGCAGACGTTCTAGCCGTCACACTGCAGAAGCACACAGGCAGTCCCCGTCGTGTCACTGCGTTGCAATGCGAGCGGCCATGTGACGTCACATCAAATATGGCCGACCGAACAGCGTCGGAGACCGGCAACAATGTGGTGCATGTTGAACACGCTTCTTTTAGACGGACACAGACGGACACAGGCTGCAGCTGAATTTCCCCCAGCTAATATTGGGATAGGCGACATGCCGGGCGGACACCGACATCGTAGCATGCAAGACACATGTGCAGCGTCACTTAACATGTCGGACATGGCAGCTGTCCCAGAGCACGTCCCCCGCACAGGCGCACATGCATGGTGGACTGCATGCACACGCCCCATGTAGACAGTAGCTGACAGCCTCGGGCAGTGTCTGACAGCCCCAGACGGCATCTGGCAGCCCCAGGCAGTGTCTGACGGCCCCTGACAGTGTGTGGCAGCCCCTGACAGTGTCTGGCAGCCCCAGACAACATTTGGTAGCCCCAGGCAGTGTCCGACAGCCCCGACGGTGGCTAACAGCTCCCGACAGTGGCTGATAGCCCCGGACAGTGCCCGACAGCCCCTGACAGTGCCCGACAGCCTCTGACAGTGCCCGACAGCCCCTGACAGCCTCTGACAGTGCCCGACAGCCCCTGACAGTGCCAGACAGCCCCTGACAGCCTCTGACAGTGCCCGACAGCCCCTGACAGCCTCTGACAGTGCCAGACAGCCCCAGGCAGTGCCCGACAGCGCCAGACAGTGTTTGCCAGTCTCGATAGTGTCCCGACGTCCGGCCCAGCCGCTGGGTGGACATGGCGCCAGCATGTAAGCTGTCCCTGTTCGACGTTCACACGTCAGCACACCCCGCCTGCCGTCCCACGCGGCTCAGCAAGCTGCGCACGAGCTCGAGCGCCGTCCGCGACGGCCACGTCACCTCTTCGTCGTCCACACTCTCCGCTCGGCACGGGCCGTCGTAGGTCGGGTCGAGCGAGTGGCCGGACGACCCGGAGGCCACCAGGCGGTCGGTGCTGCTGCTGCTGGCCTGGCCCGGGTCGGCCACCGGCGCCTGGGCCGACGGCAGCCGCCGCCCGGAGCCGAACACGCGAGCCAGCAGACGGTAGGTGCGCCAGCCCTGGCGTTACGTGCACGGTACTACAGTCAGACATAATCGGCAGCACTGTCTTGCTTGTAGACGGCGCCACCATCGTAGTTATAGACGGCGCCACTGTCGTACTTAGACACGGCGTCACCCACAACACACGTATGTTTGAATGATTCCTGCCCTAATAGACGGCGGCGCCGTCGGCGGCTTTAAATATGCCGATACCCACAGTACATTGACGAGGTGGGCCACAATGGGGCTGGGAACGCAGCACCATCATCATCATCAGGACTTCGAACATCGTGAGGGGGGCACCCTTGAACAGGCATGACCACTA
Organism: Ashinkailepas kermadecensis; assembly: GCA_034440615.1. NCBI lineage: Eukaryota > Metazoa > Arthropoda > Thecostraca > Neolepadidae > Ashinkailepas > Ashinkailepas kermadecensis. The sequence continues at coordinate 1,257,956 of JAOTOM010005174.1, forward strand.
TGAAACTCAATGTCGCTGGGCCAGCGTGCTGGACAACGCAAAGGCCGCATTTTGACAATCGGTTTTGACAGCGGAATGCAGCCTTGGTCACCATGGAAACCTATAGCAGACAATACGACGCAAGCACCGAGTCGCGCTCCATTCCATGATAGCCATAACTAAATGATCAACATAATGATACGGCCTAGTTTGTGTCGAGTTAACGGTACACCACAAACATCGGGCACATTTGCTTCAGCACATCCACTTCACCAAGCGCATGGATAGCAAGCACATTCATGACTTACTTTTCGTGTATGCATAGCTAAACAAACAACCCTCAATAAAGCAGTGCAGAACATGGCAAACGACTGCACCCATGGCATAGCAGACGGCTGCCCAGTACATGAGGCAGCCAGCAGACTGGCACAACATGGATAACATGGAGAGCTGCAGCACATGTGAAGCTTGTCCGCGAACAGGGACCACCTTACGTGTGCCCCACACCAATCCTGGCACACAACAGCGTGGGTCATCCACCCCATAACCAGCTGTCACAACCTCATGGCCGAAGTGTCAACCAGAACATCAATCAGGCTGCAACCAGACGAACGCACGACGCCTTGCATCACGCCACTGGCCGGCAGATTGAACGGCCGGGACGGAAGCAGCGGCACACGTCTGTCTGTCGCGCGTCCACACAATACAGCCTGCATCGGGACCAAGCGCGCCAAAATTGCCACCACTAACAGCATCATTCATTCGATTGCACGTCATGTTTACATTATCCGCACGCCTGCCTGTGCTGAAAAATCAGCCCGCAGAACAGATTGCAGTCAATGTGATCCACATGAAACCACCGACTAGCTAAGTGGTTAACACATTGGGCATTTTGAACAGAGACAAGTTTGCATCACAGGAAAAGGCGGCCGTCTCAGTTCAACAGAGTTAAAACCAGCGACAGGCGGCACGCACACACACACGCGCCAGTGCACACGCACTCACAGACACACAAAATGCGTAGGCGCGTCTCGCAGCTTTCCTACATCGCTCCTGGCGAGAACATCATCTCCACGAGAAGTTGCTCTGCTTGATACCAACTAGTCCAAAAATGCAAGAGGTGGGTAAGCGGCGATGGTTCTGCTTTGAGTTCTTCCGAACGCCAACATCCCGAGACTACCACAACATCTGCACCCGGCTCAGGCTTGCCCCCCCCCCACGAGGACAACTAATGAACCTGACGGACCTTATGGACCTGACCTGACAGTGTGACCTGACCTGACGGTGTGCTGTGTCGTGGAGCTGATCGCCAACACCAAGAAGGTAGCTCAAGAACATCACCATGGCATACAGATGCCCGAGTGTGTCCAATCCACCACAGACCTTAAGACCTCGACTTAAGTTGGGGCTGATTGGGTTCGGTTTGGTTTGGTTATTGGTTTTACGACACGTCGAACGTTGAGTCATGTAGCGTCGCCAATCTCTCACGCCGATTGGTCGCGGGCGAAGAGTAGCGACAGGTGAGACTCGAACCTACAACCTTTCGATTGTGAGACGAGCATCTTACCCCTAGACCACTCGTCCCCGCTGATTGGGTTCGCTAGGCGCTAACGGTTAGCGCTTAGCGAACCCAACCAGCCTGCTGACCATATTGCCACTTGGATCCCGCTCATTCTCCCCCACCAGATCCTGATCCACGGACCAGTATCGATAATCTCCATGGACAAAAAAGCATAATCCCCAGTCAAGCTTTAGAAGATATATCGTAAAGTGTCTATTCTACACGACTGGTCACTTACCAAGGGCAGGAAGCAATCGTTCTTACTCGACAATTACATGTTTGGCAAGAACTAGGACGCATCGGAACCAACGTGAAGCTACGCGCGTTAGGTGCGAGGATGTGACGGACTCGCCGCGTATATCAGCGGCGGGGTCATGCACGCTTACATATGTTCGCTTTGTTATCTTAAGCATACATTTTATTCTCAAGTTAAGTTCATTTTTTTCGTGTTAAGGCTCGGGCAGATTTTGGGCCACACAAATGCTGCCAAATTTTGGCAAACGATACATGATGACAAAGTGAACATTTTTGCATACGACACTGGAACCTCATAATAATCCCTTTTCTTGGGAACATTCACCCATCAGGACGAGGCGAACTGTTTCAAAGCTAAGTAATGCAATCAAATAGAATAATGGGTGCATCACATCACTTCAAAAATTGCGAGAAAAAAGCGGATGAGGCCAGCTTCCACAGTGCAGACAGCGGAAGAAAGACCGAGAGACCGAGACACACAGAGATAGAGGGAGAGAGGGGGAGGGGGTTGCTTTGGTAGTCACTGCCAACGGAGTGTCCTTGGACCCAGCCGTGTTCAGCAACGCCATTGTGTTAATGTCCGCACAGCCAGGCAAGCCAGCTCGCCAGACCAGATGCACCACGGCCAGAAGAGACGACCAGTCAGCGGTCGGAAGGGCAAACCAATCCACAGCCGAGTGCGCAGTCGCGGATCAGTCGTGACCGATTGGTCACTGTCAGAAGGCAGCGAGTCTGACCAGCCGAAGGTGACGCGCCAGTCGCCGGCCGCCGTGACGTTTACCTCCGGGTCGTGCTGGTCCCGCTCGTGCACAAACTCCATGCGCTCCTCGGCCACGAGACTCGCGGCCGCCTGGCCGGGCGCCGGCCGCGTGGCCGACACGAAGCCCTGGCGGCCGCTGAAGTTGCCGTGGATGGAGACGGCCGTCACCAGCTCCTCCTCCTCGGCCGGGCCGAGCGTCAGGGCGCGCGACGGCTGGCGGCGCGGCGGCGGCGCCGGCACGTCACCCTCCGGCATCACCTGCATCTCCAGCTCGGACAGCTGCTGGTACTCGAAGTTGGCGGAGCGGGCGCGCGCGCTGAAGCGGCCGCGGCGAGCTGCGCTGTCGGCGGCGGGCGCCGCCAGCGCCGGGGCCACGGCCACGGCCACCAGCTGCAGACAGTGGACCGGTCACGGCGAGCTGTCGGTCCGGTCAGGACCGGTCACGGCCACCAGCTGCAGACAGTGGACCGGTCACGGCGAGCCGCCGGTCAGTGGACCGGTCATGGCCACCAGCTGCAGACAGTGGACCGGTCACGGCCACCAGCTGCAGACAGGCCGGTAAGCTGTCGGTCCGGTCAGGACGGCTGGCCACAGCTGCAGACAGTGGACCGGTCACAGCCACCAGCTGCAGACAGTGGACCGGCCACAGCCACCAGCTGCAGACAGTGGACCGGTCACGGCGAGCTGTCGGTCCGGTCCGGTCCGGACCGGCATGGTCCTGTCTAGTCTAATCCAGTCTACATAGTGTGGTGTGGTATGGTGTGGTGTGGTATGGTGTGGTGTGGTGCGGTCTGGTACTGTCTGATGTGATCTGGTACTGTCTGGTACTGTCTGGTGTGATGTGATGTGATGTGATGTGATGTGATGTGGTGTGGTGTGGTGTGGTGTGGTGTGGTGTGGTGTGGTGTGGTGTGGTGTGGTGTGGTGTGGTTGGTTGGTTGGTTTGGTTTTACGACACGTCAACCGTTGAGTCATATAGCGTCGCCAATTCGCCGATTGGTCGCGGGCGAAGAGTAGCGACAGGTGAGACTCGAATCACAATCCACAATCTTTTTGTGAGACGAGTTTACCTAACCACTCGTCCCCGTGTTGTGTTGTGGTGTGGTGTGGTGTGGTGTGGTGTGGTGTGGTGTGGTGTGGTATGCTATGTTGTGTTATGGTGTGGTGTGCTGCTGCGTTGTATTGTCTTGTGCTGTGGTGTAGTGTTGTATGTGTTGCGTTGTGACGTGGTGCAGTGTGGTTCGGTCCGGCAATGTTCTGATCACGGTGTATGTGGCTGTTTGTATTGGTCACGTGACATCAAATCCGTTTGGCTTCATGCCGTCATAGCTGTACATTCCACAACTCTTTTCCGTGTTGCATTCAGTCAATTTTCATGCAACGTTAAAATTGTTCCCACATACGCTTTGGATAGATTGGGTGGAAATGCACAGCCGGTTAGAATGAGTGTAAGCCGATGCGTGTGTTCAGCGATATCGTTGGTGCATCCCGTGAGCAAATAATGCCGAATGTCGCACCGGCACAGTTCCGGCATTGACTCAGCTCTTCACAGGTGAGCATGCGAGGCTTGGCTGGCCATCTTCCAGACGACAAACTTGAGTTCGTTAGTTAGTTAGTTATTTGGGCTTTAGGGCGCTTCGGTTAAATTGATTTCGAAGCAAGTCGCTGCTATTTACTTGTGAACATTACAACATTTTCTACGTAAGTTAGTTCCAAGGCTCCGCCGTCAAGCGATGGAGGAGAAAACGTGGAGGAGCGAATGTCGAGCCTCATTTTCACCGATGTCTGCAGTGGATGCCGACCCACAACCAGAGCGCTTTTCCGTAGTTTTCCTCTTCGGAGAACGTTGTGTCCTGGCCCCGACGCGACGCTCCGAAATGCATCGCGTGAGCCGAAAAATCAGCAGTCAAGTGAGAAGTGTCAGCAGTCGTCAGTCAAGTGAGAAGCATCAGCAGTCGTCAGTCAAGTGGGAAGCATCAACAGTCGTCAGTCAAGTGAGAAGCATCAACAGTCGTCAATCAAGTGATAAGCATCAGCAACTGTCAGTCAAGTGAGAAGCATCAGCAACTGTCAGTAGTCAAGTGAGAAGCGTCACCAGTCGTCAGTCAAGTGAGAATCATCAACAGCCGTCAGTCAAGTGAGAAGCGTCACCAGCCGTCAGTCAAGTGAGAAGCATCAGCAGTCGTCAGTCAAGTGAGAATCATCAACAGCCGTCAGTCAAGTGAGAAGCGTCACCAGCCGTCAGTCAAGTGAGAAGCATCAGCAGCCGTCAGTCAAGTGAGAATCATCAGTGCTACGAGCAGACATCAGCCGCCGAAGACGAAGCAGGCGAATCTGCCAGCTGCCTCGAAGATAGATCGATGATCCAGACGACCCGATAACCGCCGATCACCCTGGCTGGACAACTCCAGTCCGCACGGCGAGGCCGCCGCCAACTGCTCACTAACTGCTCCCGACGCCAGTCGTGGATCGGCACCGCACGTAACGGAGGAAGTCGAGGAGCCTCGGTGGAGACTGAGCCACGGTGTTGCTTACAGGAGCTGGCAGGAGACTATGCCACGGTGGAGACTACGCCATGGTGTCGCCTACAGGAGCTGGCAGGACACCAGTGGAGACTACGTCACAATGGAGATTCTACGCCACGGTGTTGCCTACAGGAGCTGGCAGGAGACTACGCCACGGTGGAGACTACGCCATGGTGTCGCCTACAGGAGCTGGCAGGAGACTATGCTACGGTGGAGACTACGCCACGGTGTCGCCTACAGGAGCTTGTAGCAGATTACGTCACGGTGGAGACTCTACGCCACGGTGTCACTCTACAGGAGCTGGCAGGAGAACTTGTGGCTCTTCCTCATCTAGATGTGTGGGGATCTCACCTTCACCCTACTATTCTGGCGGGAAATGTCCACTTCATGCCCACGGGCTGGTGGCGTGATGTACGCATTCATGCACCAAAATAGGCATGTATGCATAAATGCACGTATTGAGAACTTCACAGACATCTCTCACGAAATACATACATGCAGAACTACCGCATGAGGATTTTTTTTCGGTATCAGTTAGTTTGGTTTGCACCCTGTGCAGATTCAACGTTGCCGCATTACCGGCAGCATCCCTGTCCTGCTAAAGAAATGCAACACGAATGTCGCAACACCCGCGCGAAATCACCGTAACGCAGCAAGCGGCACGAAACCACAAACAAGCAAACAAAACAGGAGCGCACACACGCCACGAACACGCGCTAGCTGGCAGCTGAGCGGACACGGACACTGCGGACACTGCAACGGAGCCGACTGGCGAACTGGCAGCACACTGGCCGACAGCTGGGGGGCGGGGGGGGGGGGCAGCACGTTACCTGATCGTCGGCGGCGCCCTCCTCAGCTATGGTCGGCTCGATGTCAATGATGGTGGACTGACGGTCCACCGTGGACTGCCGCTCCACTGTGGACTGACGGTGGACGGTGGATTGGCGGCGAACCGGCTTCGACCTGCCGTCAGTCGACGTCAGTCAACGTCAGTCACCATCTGGAAGAACCTCGGATCCCTTTACGATGCATTCGACTGCAGTGGTCGTACACCGTCGCCAAATTATCACGCCGATTGATCGCGGATTGATTCGGCGACCCCGCCGGTGGTGGGATTCGAACCCACGATCATACGATCAAGAATTCAACGCCCTACTGACTGAGCCACCGCGACCCCCCACCCCAGTGACAACCATTCACAGGTCGGTGGCTATCGCATACAACACCATTCAAGGTCAACCATGGTCAGTGAAGGTCGATCACGGTTAGCCAATGTCCGCCAATGTCAGCTACGGTTAGACAACGTCATCTGCAATTCATCAAGGCCAAGGCCATCAGATTCATGTCAATTTGAGTTCGATGTCCAGCAGGAAGCTTCATTTATGTTCCAAAGATGTTACTTTAAATGATAATAGTGCAAACGGATCAATAGTACAGTCAATAACGCACAGTCGCCAGGCATAAAACCAAATAACACAAGAATAAACAACACAAATGAACAACAGCCAAACGTGAACCGTCTGTGCACAGCACCAAACTGCACAGATCAGTAAGCACCTGATGCACCAACCACTGCGGAAGCGAAGTGTCAGAAAACGCTTCATTCTGGAGATGTAGGCGTTATGCCGCGCATTTTATGCCACTCATTTTCATGCCTATGTCATTTGACGCCAAAATCCTACAGCAGGCCACTGATCACTGTCCTGGTCCCCGGGATTGTCCCCGTTCAGATCGCTTTCCCCCGTTCCCGGTGGGCATGGCCGCCCCGCCACCCGAACTCCAGAGCTGCGGCACCTTCGGTTCTGGCTGCGTCTCCGCCTCGTCCCGTTGCACCCGGCCAGCACCCCCAGGTTAGCACCCAGACTGACCAAACCAGTACAGACTGGTTTGGTCTCCGTCTCGTCTCGTTCCACTCCGCCCCGCCAACACCAAACAGATCAAACCGACCAAATACAGACCAAACCGGTACACATTGGCTTGGTCCCCGTTTCGTCCCGTTCCCCCCCCTCCCCCGTCTCTCACTTGACGTCCATCAGCGGCTCGATGCTGTACTCGTGAAGAGAACGCACCACGTGCGTGCCCACCACCGGCTTGGAGCCGAAGCTGCGGTGGTCGCGCACCTTGATGTTCAGCGGCGGCATGTACAGCGGCTCCTTCGGCAGCATCTGACGTCACATGCGGACAGGCGTGACGTCACACACCGAGCGTGACGACTGCTAGAGACACCGGGACGTTGAGGCATCACGATGTGGGATCACGTTGACGAGAAGCCAGGGCACCTCCAATAGGACAGCAGCAGACAAAAATGGTGAAACATTAATCTGGCATTGGTCTCATTTACTTTTCGGAACCAGGCCTTCACCCTTCAGGCACCATATCACCTGAGGTAATATGGCCAAGTTCACAAACACGCACGTCTCCTAAGCTTCGTTGTGGGTACACTTGTGGTGGGTTGTTGGTTTTTTTACGACACGACCGTTGAGAAAATCCCGTGGTGCGTAAATTAGACGACAGGTGAGATTCAACCATTTATTGGGAAAAAACCCCTATCCTTGTAAATTAGACGATAACCTTGTTCACTTTTTCATTTACGTCCTTCGAAAGCGCGGTGCATCGTGTTCGTGACGTCATTTCAGTCGGGGACGTTTCCCCCGTGCGTTATTCTGACACATTCGTTACTCCACGGCAGCATACAAGCGGGAGACTTGACCACGAATGGCTTGTGGGGGCTGTTTTGGTATTACAATTCGTACGACAATGGTACGGTTCAGGTCACGAAGACTGTCACCAGGTTTTCATTTCCAGTTGAATGCACACAGCACTGAAGTATTCATATACAACACGTTATGCGTACATGTTACATGTAGCATAGCAATGCACATCAACACGCTGATATAACACGTGTACTATAATAATTCACGCCAAGAAACTGGGGACGAGTGGTCTAGGGATAAGATGCTCGTCTCACAATCGAAAGGTTGTAGGTTCGATTCTCACCTGTCGGTACTCTTCGCCCGCGACCAATCGGCGTGAGGGATTGGCGACGCTACATGACTCAACGGTAGACGTGTCGTAAAACCAATAACCAACCAACCAACGTCAAGAAACTGCAACACGAGTAATAGTACTTCCTCCTGTTAGATGCCGATACTTGTGTGATGTCACTTTTGTGACGCAAGGCTGCGTTTATTTGTCATTGCTTATGAACCCCGCAAACGTACACTGTAAAACATTCCACTCACGCTGTGTACTTTAACACTTCAAAGGGTAGTGGAGAGCATTGGTGGCCTACGGAATGCGGGCAAACCTTGCAATTTGAAATTTAAAAAAAAACCCGTTGAACATGAAGCTGCATGTCCCTGCTCACACTGTAAATAGTTTGCTCGGCAATGCGGGGCGCACTTTCAGAACGTTTCAACAGTGTCTCAACCCGCTCACGCTGTGCGCGACAACTTACTAACACTTGCAATAACACAACGCTGTGTTACATGTGTACGGCAAAGATGAAACGTAGCATTTGCACTATTATGTAGTCTTGCATCCGATATCAGCATAGAGTTACTGCGCCACGCCGTGTAACCGAGCTGATACATGCGCTAAACGCGCACCCCGACATAGCTGATAAAACTAATGTGTTACAATGCCAGCCAACAAAAACATCACAAACTCCGCACTTTCCAGCGAGTGTAGGTCGAGTACGTTTGTCATCAACTGGCGAAACAAACCCAATTTGACCTGCTCGACCAGGCCATACCGACACTGGGTGTCTTGCAACACCGCAATGGCATGCTTTAAAAGTAATTGAAAAAAGAAAGAAAATGTAGCCCATCTTCGAAGTGCTTTTCATCCACGAGGCTCTGACATGTTTACCTTCTCATACATACTTTTATAACTGGCAATTATTTCTGCATTAGACGTTGTTATTCAGCAATGTCGCTTCGCCGCGCAATATATCCGGTGATAACTGTGCACGGTGTGTGCTGATTTTCCGACCAGTTCCCTGGACTGACATCGATCACATGGACTGGGATTTGGAGCTGCGTAAAGCAAGTATCGCGACACCACACACACACAACGCTACTCCATTCCCTGAGCCAAATCCCTGCATAGGCCGTGGAAAACACCGCACGCCCATTCGGAAACCCTTCCAAATCTGAAGGACTACTACTCATAATCAGCTCTCCCTGGTAACCCGTCAAGGAAGGCGCATGATTTGTGAAGTGCACCGCCATGAGCTAACGGTGGCTACGTAACTCACCGTGTCCGGATAGTGTTAGCTGCAACAGGACATGTCACATTGGGGAAACGTGCAAAATGCCAAGTCATCTCTGGCAACTTCACTAACAGCATCACATCACGTGATGGATGGTGCCATGTGATCATCACATTGCACTGTGATCATTGCATATGCTAACTACTATCATTTAAACTTGGTATGCCAGTCCTTCATTTCAGCCCGAAGTAGACCCCTAGGTACACACGTAGGTAACACAAAGACATATAGTAAAGAAATAAAAATGTTGTGCTACATATACGCTATATATATATAACTTACGCATATAATAGTGCGATAGCACGAGACAGTTTCCCCCTGCGGTTCCACTTACGATCTCCATGAAGATGAACGGGTCGCTGAAGTTCGGGTGGGTCTTGACGTCGCCCATGATCTCCGACTTCACCACCTGGCCTGCGCACTCGAACTCGATGGCGGGGTTGCGCACTGAGCGCAGCTCGAAGGTCTTCATGTTGCGCACTCCCCAGCAGAGGATCTGGCAGCACGTCGTTCAACAACTTACAAATATGAAGGTTTTTTGGTTATGTACGGCATTTTGATATATACTGATATATTCCCATACGTCAGTTGGTATGATAATATGAACATATTCCGCGCGTACCTGAAAAAAATGGCGCATTTATTTTATGACCCAGTGTAGCTGCATATCTCATCAAGCTACCTAAAGGCACATCTGGAACGCGTCATTCAAAATAGAGCAACCTATTGACTCAGCATTTTCCCAACTGTTCTCAACTGTATCACACCATCTCAACATTCCTTTCTCACAATATTTAACTTCAATCCATTCTTTGATCTTTTAAGAGGAACGTTAAGAAAAATTGGATACCGGCAAGTATTTTAATTAATTCCACAAAACCCGCTAGTAAGTCAGCCAACACTTACCGGTCATTTCCTACGTGAACATGCCCCGGAAGTCACATCATTGGCAATCGTCTGATCTTGCTCAATGATTGTGACTATCTTCTAAAACCTAAGTGAGACTACTAGACTTAAAACACCGTAAGGAAAAAAATGTAAGCAAACTACGTGGGCCAAATCAGCCTGATTACCGTATTCATCAATTTCGTTTCACATTGAATGCACAATATTAATCGCCTATCAGACACAGCATCATCCGCATCTCCCGAAGTGGAGGCTCCCTGTGATTCACGGCACGTGGCTGCGCAACGTACCTCCACTGCGGTACGCTGCAGTACGGGTCGGATGCCGCTGGGCACGTAGTACAGCGAGCCGCCCTTCTTGGTGGGCGGCAGGAACGGCAGCTCGGCTGCCTTGCAGTAGAGCTCGAACGACGCCAGTAGCTCGCCTGAAACACAACCGGAGGTCCTTCCAACGGTATGGGCAATACGGAGCCGAAAGTGAACGAATCTGGACAATGTGGGAGAGTATGGGTCGTTGACGTGGGCAGGAGACGTTGAGGGGTGCGATAGGTGAGAGGTGTGAGGCGCAAGAAGTGTGAGGCGTTAGGTGTGTGAGGTGTGAAAGGTATGAGAGGTGGAAGAGGTTGGAGAGGTGGAAGAGGTGGGATAGGTTGGAAAGGTTGGTGAAGTGGGAGAATATGGAAAGGGGACGTGGGGTGCGAGCGATGGGATATGCGTCAGAAATGATTTCAACATTGGCAAGATTTCACCCTGAGGCAAGGGGTACATACATTAAGGAATATTGACTGCGAGACCGCGTGGAAGGCGGCGCAAATGACCTTTATGGTCCGGCACGCCTCTAAAAACCCCCCCCCCTAGATGACGCGGGCGTTGGTGGTTGCAGGGCACAATCCGAGCAACAAGATTTTCCCCAAAAAAAAAAAATAGGGAAAGGCCACTTACTTTGGGCGGATGGGGGGGGGGGGCGTATCTAGAATGCTAGAGGAGGCCTCAGCGTGAGGGCGCTACCAGCTCTGGAAAGTATCGTGTCGCAGGTGGGAGGTAATTACCAGGGTATGTGTGTGGACAGGCAAACAACTGTTTGCTCCTCTGCCCAAAACAGAACCCGGGACCAGGCACACAAGACACCAAACAAAACAAAATAAATGCAACAGCTTCGCGGGACGTTCTGACTCTTTGGTTTGCGCGTCAACTGCCTAGGTTTCCGCCCATCACTCGCTGTGACAGGCTGGCACGCAGTATTTTTTTCTTCAAACGTTGCTTTTTCAAGCTGCCTGTGTTGCTGAAGGTACAGGTAATAGCAAACATCCGGTGTCAAGATGGCATCACGCATTCCATGGCATTGACACGTCTCCTTCAAATAAAACGAGACCCAATTGTTTTCTTAAAACACAAACTTATGCCCTCATCCCATTGTACGCAATGTACCACCAGAGGAAATATTTCGCACACCAGCCGTTGTGCAACGATTTGTTCAGCTAATTGATTGATTGATTGATTATTTGGGCTTAAGGGCGCGCCGATTTGTTCAGCTAAACGTGATTATTCGCACCCAAGCAGCATGCGGATACATCCATGCAGCAATACAGCTAAACGAGAACGGCGTCGAAACAAAACGAAACAGTTCTCACATTTCGCCACCGTCTGCTACTCACACACACACACACACAAACACACAAACGAAGAGCGGGCGGACGGACAGCCGACACCCGTGACGTCACAGTGACGTCACAGTGACGTCACACTGACCACTGCAGGGTCCAACGGGAGGCTCTCCCCGCTGCGAGAGGACGCCCTCTTGACGTCGTGCGCAGTCACCGGCTGTGCACAAAACACCCCTGGTTACGCCGGCCCGTCCCCAGGTGTGCACAGGGTCTCTGGCTGTCTGGCCTGTGCCCAGTTATGGCCAAAACATATCTGGTTACACTGGCCCGTCCCCAGCTATGGGCAGTGTGTCTGGCTGTCCGGTCCGTCCCCAGCCACCGGCTGTACACAGGACGCAGCTGGTTACAAGGTGATTACAGGCTGGGGACCGGCCCGTCCCCAGCTATGGACAGCGTCTCTGGCTGTCTGGCCCGTGCACAGTTATGGCCAAACATATCTGGTTACACTGGCCCGTCCCCAGCTATGGACGGCGTCTCTGGCTGTCTGGCCCGTGCACAGTTATGGCCAAACATATCTGGTTACACTGGCCCGTCCCCAGCTATGGACGGCGTCTCTGGCTGTCTGGCCCGTGCACAGTTATGGCCAAACATATCTGGTTACACTGGCCCGTCCCCAGCTATGGACGGCGTCTCTGGCTGTCTGGCCCGTGCACAGTTATGGCCAAACATATCTGGTTACACTGGCCCGTCCCCAGCTAACAACAAAATGGCCCTGGTTATACGAGTCTGATCCAACGCACGAACAAAATGTGTCAGCTCATGGCGGCTCGGCCGCCGACGGGAAGAAACAACTACTCCAGGCATATCACTTCCATGCCACAGGTGGACGCAGCGCACCCATAGTCTATGCCGCACATTTTTACGCGCATGTGTGATGAAAATCCCCTGTATTCTGCTGAAATTAACTGGATAATAACCTGGATGTCTGGACACACCCACGTTGCCAACACAACGACATGCTCAAATGCCTCAGTGGGGGGAATTGCTTCACAACATAGCCACAAACCAGCAATAGCGCTGACGAGTTAGCTATAACTGCACGTTAAAACACAACATACAACATGACGTGCTTCATGCATTACCGACTGCAACGGCAATTACCATTCGTTGGAATGGACCTTAAATCGTTTAGTACGTGCTGTATGCAAGGCCTATACACAGGATGTGTTTTTATATATGGATTTCATTAAAATTGTGCACAGGCTAACGAATCTCATGTGATGCTGTTTAAGCACATACTGCGTATTACCACCTTTCATAGTGCGCATAAATGTATATATAACCGTGTCCACTGGAGGATCCAGAAGACTGGGGTTCAACCGGTTTGGAGGAGGCAATTTTTCTTACTTAAAAAAACTCTTCAGTTTCAACAGTGGGTTCATTCGGTTCATTCATTCATTCTCTAACATTCGGTGGGTTCGTTGAAGATTACATTTTTCTCATAAAATGTTTTTTTTTAGATTTTGAGAAAATGTCAGTGCAAAAGTTCAAAATACTGGTCATTTTGGGGCTATTGTTCCTGTACCCCCTCCCCCCCCATACACCCGCCAATGTGTGCCCAAACATACACAAACAGAGCGGCCGCCTACCGACCTGCTTCATCGTGATCGCCCTTGCTGAACTTGAACCACTGCAGAGGAGGAGGCCGGCCCTTGCTGGGGTCCAGATGAACGGTGGGCGTGGCGATGGTCCGGCCCAGGAACTCCGGCTCCCCCTGTAGGCCACGAGACACACCGACTGCACAGCAGATCTGGATACAATACGACAGGAAACACTGTCATGCAATGGCCAAACCTGGCGCGTATTATTAGTAATGAATGCAAAATTGGGAGTTCCCTCCCATGCGTTTGATATCATGTCATTCTAGCATTTAAAGTTAATAGGGTGTTGAATTTTCGTTCATTGGCAAATCGTATGTTGGTTGGTTATTTAGGCTTAGGGGCGCATCGGCTGCGTTGGTCATACAGCGCCCATGAAATGGCAAATCGTATGTCAAAATGAGAAGGTAAAACCCGCTACGTTCTCAGAGATCTGATAAAATGCAATGCATTCAATGTCTTGAACGGAAAGGTACTCGACAGGACTCATCATGTTGGAATGGGTTGGATTTTTGCCAGTTTTGCGAAGTACAAGCCTCGGTTCAGACCCCACATCACGCACATCAAATGTTTTACTTAGTACTTCCGCTTTGGAGATGCCAAATCGCATTCGTCGAGAAGTGATGAGCTTGTTGAGATTGTTTAACCCGACTACATCGTGGCGTCATGGTTTATGACAAGGAAGCAGTACCAAAAAAGAACGAATAATTTCACGGCGCATTCGGCAACAGCAAATTGGTTGAAGGATATAATACTTTCTTACAGTCCATTTTTTCTTCGGAACACATCCAGGCGAACGCCGCATGGAAAATGAATGCGTTTGCGACGAAATAATTCAGCACATTAAAACACAGCAGAATACTCACGTATGTGTCGTGATCGAAGACTTCGACGATAACCTGCGGCGGCTGCTCCAGAATGAACATGGGGTCGCCGTGGATGGTGACCTCGTCGTACAGCAGGGTCTGGTCCCAGGTGGGACACAGAGTCGCGTGCGCCTGCTCCGTCCGCTGCGACACGTTCAGGAAGCTCACGCACGCGTACGGGTCTGTGGGCGGAAACGTTATAGCTGTTAAATGTACGGTCATGGTTGACGACAGTGTGGGGAACACAATGCATATATCGCACAGGCACAGGTCTGTGGGCAGAGATGTTATAGCTGTTAAATGTACGGTCATGGTTGACGCCAGTGTAAATAAGACAAGTCATATATCGCACGCGTACGTGTCTGTGGGCAGAGAGGTTATAGCTGTCAAATGTACGGTCATGTCTAACGACAGTGTAGGAAACACAAGGCATACATCGCACGCGTACGGGTCTGTGGGCGGAGACGTTATAGCTGTCAAATGTACGGTCATGGCGAACGACAGTGTAGGAAACACAAGGCATACATCGCACGCGTACGGGTCTGTGGGCGGAGACGTTATAGCTGTCAAATCGTCATCGTGAATGTACAGCCATGGTTAACGACGGTGTAGGAAGCACAAGGGAACATATCTGGAGTTTTGAGCACCCAAAAACTGTCAACGTGCAATAATAATGCACTCGTTTTGCCGATGAAACCCATCCCCATCATGTAGCATCTTTGTTTGCAAGCAATATGAACTTGAGGAGCTCGTCGACTGATTGTCCACATCGGCTTCGTATTACAGTAAACATGTACGGTAATATTAATCTGTGCATCCGATGTATTGTGTTCTTAGTGTGCAGATTAACGTCAGTTCATTGTTCATAACCAGCATTTTGTGCAACAGACAGGAATCCAATCCCACCAGATTTTTTTCCACAGTTTTGGCCCTCCCAGGCTATTAAAAGGATGGTCAAAGGTTAAAGATCAAAGGTAAAATTTCTCAAAACGTCGAGCAGTGGGTATCCCAGCCGGACCGGGCACCGGAAATATTTCAGATAGTCACGAAATGAGTACGAACGTGTAGCGTATATTTGCAAAAATATACGTGCATCTCGCTTGGCCTCGTGGCGTGCGTGGACAACCGACCAGCTCGGATCGAGCCTGGACAGCTTACAGCAAACGAGATATACAATTGGCAGCAAAACATTGCATATGACTACTTTCAAATTGAGGCGGTGACGAATGGTAGCTGAGTTTGAAGTAAGAACGTAATAATATGCTACATATGCATTGTTTAGCTTTACAACGCTATCCGAGGTCAACTGAGGCTGATGGTTTCACTTGGCCTTTGAAAGAGCATGTGAACGATGACGTAGCCTGAGAGAACCTACGAACAGAAATGTCCGTTCTCTGGGCACATTGAGCAAAGCAATACAAGCACAAACTAAAACTTTCGCGCAAAAACGCATCAAACATGCCTTTAGTGATCGAATGTGTCACACTACATCTGCGAATGGCTTACCATCCGCCGTCTTTCACGGTGCTACTCTGCCGCGCCTCGCTCTCCGATGATTACAGGGAACTCGCTGAAGGTTGGCAGCTTTCCCCCCCTTGGATGTCGAGGATTGACATGCCTAGCTACACCTGTCCCCCACCCCCACCACCACCCACCACAAGCCCAAACTCGCCCCAGGAGGAAATTCCCCAGTTGAGTACTTCTGCCACATGGCGCGACTTCCGTCAGGTAGACTGCACGTGCGGTCACCTGAGAAGCCGGACTTGTCTCCGGCCAGCAGGTCGCGCGCCTGGTAGATGTAGGCACGCAGCTGGTACTGGGCCTCCATCGTGTGCTGCAGGTACATCTTCGGGCAGCTGAGGTTCACCGCTGGCGAGGTCAGGCCAAAGGTCGCAGGTCAAAGGTCGTCTCAGCACGATAGCAGGGCTTAGGCTTTTTACGACACATTCGACTGCTAGGTCAAATGGCCAGCGTGACAACACGAGCAGGTCGGCAGTCAAGGGTTCAGCATTGGCAGCCAGTGATGCAAATTGGACACGAAACGCCACCCATAGCCAGGCAGTGATAGTGACGACAGGCGGTCCATACAGACTAAAGATGGCGATTTATGGAGGCGGAGAAACGCTCGGCCAAGCGTTTGAATTCAAGCCAAGCTCCGCATATTAACTCTTCAGCCCACTTCAGAAGTGGTGCAGCACAGAATCGCCCTAGCGTGATGCGGATTATACGAAGACGGGATCCGCCGGCCCCGGTCGTTGGCAGGGCTCGGATACGACACATCTGTCATCACTACAGAAGACGAGCGCCCGCTGAAAGTCTGCGGAAATGGAGTGCTGATCGGACAACGCTGGTGACGTATCCACAACATGTGCTGGTATACCATACAGTGCCGCACAACTGCACAATATTTCAGGGTATGTTGAAAAGCTTCCAGGAATAATTTGCGCACAAATCAGAAGCTGTCCCGATGTCGTTCGACACCTGACCAACCGATATCTGCGGGAAATAAGTGACAATGAGCCAAAATAAACGTTATTAAATCACAGGCTAAAATTGAACTGGAATGGGATCCAGTTGCAGCATATACAAAGCAACGCCAGGTCACTACTGATCGTCCGCTTTGCATAAGTTCCGACTGAACAACCGAAAACCACACATGAACTCACCAACCTAGCATGCAGAGAAACCATGCATCTAGAGCACACAATTTGTCGCGGTGCGCCGTACATGGGTGTTCAACACCGCACCACCATGCACCATGTGCGCCGTACATGGGTGTTCGACACCGCACCACCATGCACCATGTGCGCCGTACATGAGTGTTCAACACGGCACCACCATGCACCATGTGCGCCGTACATGGGTGTTCGACACCGCACCACCATGCACCATGCCTACACCACTGCCACAACTGAACCTTCACCTCAACCAATCGACAGTTCGTGCAGAGGGCCCGTAGCCAGCATCATTCACGGGATGGCAGTGCTGCCATGCACATCGCATGGTTACGTCAAGCAGTGCAAGCCAGTCGACGTGTTATATCAGAGCTGAAATAGAGCAGTGTGTCCAAATTCGCTTAGTTAGGCGTTAGGTTGTGAAAAAAAACATCCCAGGAGAATTTGTGATAGGCAATGGAAGTGAAACCACATTCAGCTGATTCCTTATCTCGAATTGGGTCAAAATTCCTAATTTGACGGTTGTATAATTCAGGAATTGAAAGCCCTCTCGATCTTCAGATTGTTTTTATGTCGTTGCCTGGCCGCCTAGAGTCGCGACGTTGGATACACTGCAGTGGTGCGTGTGTCAAGACCGTGTCATAGCAGGCCTTGTCACACTGCAGTGGAGCGTGTGCCAAGACCGTGTCATGGCAGGCCTGTCACACTGCAGGGCGTGTGCCAAGACCGTGTCATAGCGGCCTTGTCACACTGCAGTGGAGCGTGTGTCAAGACCGTGTCCTGGCAGGCCTTGTCAGTGACCACCGCCACACAGCACCGGACCATATCTCGAGAAGTAACCTTCATGATGACCACCGCCACACAGCACCGGACCATATCTCGACAAGTAACCTTCATGAAAAGCAGCGAGAGCTACTGCTAGGTGGCTGTTTTCTTCCAATGAAGCATAGTTAGTCAGACTTAAAAATGTCACGCATCAGTGACTTGCGCAAGCAATGGAAAGAAGCCATCCATCCGTGGACTTGAGTGGCATATTTTTGGAAGGGAGCTGACATTTCCGACCTGGGACAATTTGGTTCTAATAAAACACAATGTTATTGTATTAAATTAAATTAAATTAACGAGGCTGCCACCTCATGGGCACACAGAGGTCAGCCCCATTATCTCCCTTTCAAGTCACCACACAAAACGTATTTTGGGCCGAGTGGCAGGTCGAGTAGCTTGATTTACCAGTTTGATGGCTGAATCACCACAAAAGACAACAACTGGCCCATATTCCATCCCGGATCCGAGCTTCCCACGCTTCGTCGCTTCGTCGCTTCGTCGGCGAGGCCGTAAACAAACCTACCTGCCCCCCATTGTTGT
Source organism: Ashinkailepas kermadecensis (assembly GCA_034440615.1). Classification (NCBI taxonomy): domain Eukaryota; kingdom Metazoa; phylum Arthropoda; class Thecostraca; family Neolepadidae; genus Ashinkailepas; species Ashinkailepas kermadecensis. Next base: position 1,276,382 of record JAOTOM010005174.1, read on the forward strand.
TGTTGTTGTTGGTGGTTTGACCAGCCTGCCACCGTGGTGATATGGTGTTTAGGTTTTTGGATGAGATGATTTTTCACCACAACCATTGACAAAACATCCGGTGCTGTTCGCATGCGCAGCTGTTTGCGGGCAGCTCGCTGGTAGCCAGCTGACCCAAAGCCAGCTCATGCCGAGAATGATACGTCACTTTCACCACCTTCCGAGTCGGGATCTTTGAGGGTAAAGATGGGCAGGTGGGGCACCGCGTTGGTGGCCATAGTCAGCTTGCGGTGCCACCGCCGCCGGCGCACCATGTCCACCTGAGGTCACGGAAGGTCAGCGGGGTCATCACCGGCCGGCCGGAGCACACGTTCCACACGGGCACCGGAAAGGTCGACAACAGAACAGTACTCAGCATCTATGTGTGTGGGGACTTGGTAGGCGCACGAACACCACCGTGTCTGAGGAGCGTTTCAACCATTTTGATCACATTAATTTGGATAACATCACCGATAAGATATACGGTTTGCAATCAATTATCTGGATTTCACAGATATGGACAATCGGTTCATGTTTAATAATTTACATTCCGCACATTACCACCACCACCGATTCAGAGCTGGCACTGGCAAAATCGTAGGCAGCAATTGCATGTACATTAGTTGACAGTCAGCTGATTGGTCACGGTGATATCGCATATTCTACTTCGGTTTCCATAGCAACCGAACGCAGAAGACCATGGCTGCTGAATTGCATTAGCGCAGTGATAAATTTGCATCACTTCAGTACTACAGCAAGCCAACGCATGCACGCATTCTGAGTGCACGCACATCTGATCAGTGTTTGGCACACGGTTGCCTGGTGCGCTGAACTGTACGCAAAAAGTCGTGCATTTGAACCTCATTAACACACGGAGTTGCATGCCTATCTGAGAGCGATCGACACGATATATTGGCCATGCTGAATACACTGGCCATGAAATGAGTCGCATGGGCTTGGCTATGGAAAGCGAGAGCCGATAATCCTCTTCAGATCAAGCCGACAGTTGTTGCTCATTGCCGCGTTGCCACGAGTTCACATGTTGATGGAGCTTTATCCAACGTACCTTTCTCTCCCTGGCGTGGAATCGCATCCCGAACAGGGGCGCATACTCCCACCCCTCCTGGTCGGCCACGCTCTGCTGCAACAGGCACACGGGAGGTGTCAGAAGTCAGAAGTCAGAGGTCAGAGGTCAGAGGTCAGAGGTCAGATGCCAGAGGTCCGAGGGCAGAGGCCAGAGGTCAAAAGTCATAGAAGAGGTCAGAGGGTCAGAAGTCAGAGGTCAGAGGTCAGAGGTCAAAGGTCGGAGGTTGGAGGCCAGAGGCCAGAGACCGGAGGCCAGAGGTCAGAGGTCAGAGGAGTGGAGGGTTGATGCGGGTACATAACACGCATCGGTACCAATGGCAACCGGCATCGCCGTATTTTCGGTGGCGCATTCGGTACGGAGTCGGTTTAGAGTCTGGGAATCTGGTAGTGCCTGGGGGAGTCTGGGACGTTTAGGAGAACAGTACCGGGGAAACGTTTCATTCGCACGCCTTACGTTAGATGAAAGTGGTCCATCACCGAAACGAATTCACTACTTGGCCCTTTGGGCATGGATAATTTTTCCTTGAAAATACACCCAATGAATAGCAGATAGGCGCCAAAACTATTTTTGTCACATCTTCTACTTCCATTTTTACTTCACAAAATCAGCCGTAGCCCATTAATTACTTTCATCTGTTCGCCTGAGCCTAAAATAACCACCACGGCTGAACATTTAAAGAGTTTCCGTGAGGCACTTGAAGATCACACTATACTTCTACGACATTGCACACCCGCCGAACACCTACTTTCCAACAACACACACCAAATAGAGCGCTCACAGTTTAGCAAACTCTCCGAGTCTGCTTACAACTGCAGACACAACGGAGACAAAACACTGTCGCCCGCTAACCTCTCAGCGTCCAACACTACCATGCGCAGCACGTGTGTGTGACGTCACACGTGACGACGTGCGGCGGCGGCGGCGGCAGACAGGTAGCCGTGTTTTGACCTTCTCCACGAGGGTGCGGGGCCTGACCCAGCGGCGGCGGCGGTAGACAGTTACCTGTGTTTTGACCTTCTCCACGAGGGTGCGGGGCCTGACCCAGCGGCGGTGGCGGTAGACAGTTACCTGTGTTTTGACCTTCTCCACGAGGGTGCGGGGCCTGACCCAGCGGCGGCGGCGGTAGACAGTTACCTGTGTTTTGACCTTCTCCACGAGGGTGCGGGGCCTGACCCAGCGGCGGCGTCGGTAGACAGTTACCTGTGTTTTGATCTTCTCCACGAGGGTGCGGGGCCTGACCCAGCGGCGGCGTCGGTAGACAGTTACCTGTGTTTTGATCTTCTCCACGAGGGTGCGGGGCCTGACCCAGCGGCGGCGTCGGCGGACAGTTACCTGTGTTTTGACCTTCTCCACGAGGGTGCGGGGTCTGACCCAGCGGCGGCGGCGGCGGACAGTTACCTGTGTTTTGACCTTCTCCACGAGGGTGCAGGGCCTGACCCAGCGGGGGTGGCGGGCATTTACCTGTGTTTTGACCTTCTCCACGAGGGTGCGGGGCCTGACCCAGCGGCGGCGGCGGTAGACAGTTACCTGTGTTTTGACCTTCTCCACGAGGGTGCGGGGCCTGACCCAGCGGCGGCGGCGGTAGACAGTTACCTGTGTTTTGACCTTCTCCACGAGGGTGCGGGGCCTGACCCAGCGGCGGCGGCGGGCAGTTACCTGTGTTTTGACCTTCTCCACGAGGGTGCGGGGCCTGACCCAGCGGCGGCGGTAGACAGTTACCTGTGTTTTGACCTTCTCCACGAGGGTGCGGGGCCTGACCCAGCGGCGGCGGCGGGCAGTTACCTGTGTTTTGACCTTCTCCACAAGGGTGCGGGGCCTGACCCAGCGGCGGCAGCAGGCAGGTACCTGTGTTTTGACCTCCACAAGGGTACGGGGCCTGACCCAGCGGCGGCGGCGGTAGACAGTTACCTGTGTTTTGACCTTCTCCACGAGGGTGCGGGGCCTGACCCAGCGGCGGCGGCGGGCAGTTACCTGTGTTTTGACCTTCTCCACGAGGGTGCGGGGCCTGACCCAGCGGCGGCGGCGGGCAGTTACCTGTGTTTTGACCTTCTCCACAAGGGTACGGGGCCTGACCCAGCGGCGGCGGTAGACAGTTACCTGTGTTTTGACCTTCTCCACGAGGGTGCGGGGCCTGATCCAGCGGGGGCGGCGGTAGACAGTTACCTGTGTTTTGACCTTCTCCACGAGGGTGCGGTGTCTGACCCAGCGGCGGCGGCGGGCAGTTACCTGTATTTTGACCTTCTCCACGAGGGTGCGGGGCCTGACCCAGCGGCGGCGGCGGCACAGGTGGTACAGCTTGTCCACCGGTCCGTACCCGCCCAGGGTGGACTCAACGCAGTACTCCCAGCCCTCCTCGGAGACGGCGCGGTTCAGGTCCACCTGAGGCAGGTCAGGTCAGGTCAGGTCAGGTCAGGTCACTGCTACTGCCAGATCTCCTCCGGCGTGGCGTAGCTCAGGCCCAGCTGCGGCGTGTTAGTCCACGTAGGTCAAGGGTCAGGCTAAGGGCCAAGTCGGAGATCGAATCAGATGTTAGGTCAGGTCAGGGGCAGGTCACAGGGCAGGTTAGGGGCAAGTCAGGGGCAGGCTAGAGCACAAGTCGTGGATCAGGTTTTAGTAGGGATCACAACCAGATATGAAGCCCAGGGAACGGCCGGGGCAGCCTGACACCAAACACTATGTCGGAGATAGCCATCAATGAACAACGAGCATTGGTGGCATCTATCAGCACTGTATGCTACTACAACTATGAGGAGATACCGCATAGTTGCAGACTGCATTCGCAACCGATGGACATGTTAGAAACTAATGATATATTTTGTATCCCTAAAATTAATATTAAATTAAAATTAAACTAAATGAAATATTACTTTAAATGTATCTATAGACTTAACATTATCAAAAAGTAGAATGGAGCTGATAGGTAGAGAGTATCAAGTCATACGATTAATTGGGACGGTAGATTAACCAAGCTCATGTACCTACAGTGTGTGTAACATGTTAACTGCGCAGAGAAGCAGAATACCCGCATTGCAATCTGGTTGGTTGGTTATTGGTTTTACGACACATCGACCGTTGAGTCATGTAGCGTCGCCAATCTCTCACGCCGCGGGCGAAGAATAGCGACAGGTGAGACTCGAACCCACAACCTTTCGATTGTGGGAGGGGCAACTTACCCCTAGACTACTCATACCCGCATTGTAATCTGGGTTGCGAACTTTCAGAAATTATATCCGGGAGTGCCCGGAATGCATCGCGACTTCATGAATCGGTGAGCTATGGACAACTGCCCTGAGCTGTACTGACCGTGAGCTTCAAACCTGTCAGGCTAGCTGACACCGCGCAACAAAACAAAGCCGGCAGCAGCCGGGGCGCGAACCCGCAATGCTCGTTCCGGACAAGAGCTTGTGGGCTTAGGATCGTGCGTGGGTAAGAACCGTGGGTTCTTTTACGACGCATTCAACCGCTAGATTAGCGTCGCCAACCTCTCACGCCGATTGGTCGCGGGTGGACTCGGTAAATGCCGTCGGTTGTGAGATTCGAACCCACAATCTTGCGATCAAGAGTCCAACGCTCTACCAACTGAGCTACCGCGGCCCCGTGTGCGGGTAGGTAAGGTGTCGTGTCAAACACCAAAGGTGATCGTGCGCGTGCAAGGTGTCGTGTCTGGCTGTGTTAGCCATCATTCTTATAGGACAAGATGGCGTTTACTTCTGTTTCATCCAACACAAAACAGGCGCGCGAACCCGATCTACCCGCTCCAAACCACCCCAACCGCCAAAACGCGTGCCCCGGCCGGGACGCGAACCCACGCACCGTCCAGGCGTCGTTCCACTCCCAGCCGGCGGGCGGCTCGATGGCGTCGCGCGGCTGCGACGGGTCGCCGCGCACGTCCGTCCACTGGGTGAGCGCCGGCATCCAGCTGCCGCCCGGCAGCCGGTTGTGGTTCTCGAATACGTCGTCCAGGTAGGTGGTGCGGCCGGCGTCCGCCTCGTAGAAGAGGCTGCCGCAAAGGCAGACTGGTGACGTCACTGGGACACGGCGAGACGCGCGGCGCGCGCGATGGTGTCGGTTCGTCAAATACTCAGGGATTCCGCCACAGGGGAACCGCCACAGGAGTTCAGTGCCGAGATTTTCGGCACTTAACGTTACGCCAATGGATGTGCACGAAAAAGAATAGGCAGTGACTTTGGACAGAAATGAAAATGGACCCAAATCCCGATGTCACCACACACCACTCAGGTTGTGGCGGACCGCCTGCATGCGCTGAAAAGATGTAGCCACACCATGCCCGGCAGGCCGCCATATTTCACATCTCATTAAGTGTCACATTACAATATCGAGTGGTCGGCTCATGACACCTTGTCATCACATCGCGACGATAAAAAATCACACTTTGACGTATGCCACATGATTAAGTCATAGTCACACAGTGACGTATGTCACATTGTGACTCATACTGTCACACAGTGACGTACGTCACACGATGATGTCGCACTGTCACACATTGACGCATGCTACATGATGACGTTATACATCCACAACAGTGACGTATGCCACATAATGACGTCATGGTTACAGCAGTGGCGTATACCACATGCTGACGTCATATAGTCACAATGCGGGGACTTTTCGTCACGGCCGTTGTCACGTGGTGTGGCAGCTGGTGCTACGGGGTGCGTGTGCACCCGCAACGCGGTAAAACGCATGCTGTTAATATACAATTGAGAATGTTTCTAAAACTGAATTGGTCACGTTTGTTAAATAACTTGTTCAATGTTCCATTCGCTTTTTCAGCGCAAAGCAGCTTGATGTGGAGCGAAATGAAAAATATGTTCAAAAGTAACAAATTGTAGCTAAAAAGCCTCGTTTCGGCCACACAAAGAACCATTGATCTCATTTGATCAACGATAACGCCGCTAATAGACGCTCCCAACCCAAAGCAGAAAAATTATTTCTTTCGAAATACATGGTTTGGAGACACGTTGGATGAACCATTTCGGAAAAGGCGGCGAAACAGCACGTCTGGAACAGGCAGAGAACAATGGACGAATAAAGCCATCGGCGAATAAGGTCATGGAGACTGGAAGGAGGGGATAAAGGAGGTAAGATAAAGGAGACTGGAGAGGGGCCGACGTACGAACTTACGACGCGCCCCATCCCCCCCCCCCCATCCCGCTATGGCAATACGATGTTAAATTCTGAAGCTCCTGGGGAATGGGAATGGGGATGGGAATGGGGAGGGGAGATTCGTCACGGCCGACAGGATGTGACCTGGGAAAGTCATGCGAGGCCTCACCACTGACGGTGCTGCATTCATTGGTACAGCTGCACCCAAAGTGGAGTTTCCTCCTCTCATGGGTGCAGCCTTGAAGAAAACACTGATTGAGGAGTCTAATAAGGCTAACATTGGTTACCTAAAGCAACATTAGGACGATGCGATACAGCGTTCAGTTCCGAATCTATTGGGGGCTCAGGCGAGCAGAGGGGCTCGAGCCCAGGAAACTTTCACTGTGTTTCAAATGTTATTGAAGGGGATCCAAAGTAAATATCCGTCCAAGCCCTCCATCTGTGCCACAGCTCATTTTTTAATATGGCACGGCGCGGCATCTATGGTCTCAGTGTTGTCCGGGACCGGACCCGTGACCTGCCGTCACTGGGACAGTGAACTACCTGACCAGTGTGCCGGACCCTGCCTCGTCTCCAGTACTCCAGTCACACCGAGTGCAGTTTAGGGCCACCCAGACTGGATGACAGGTAGTACCGCTAATGCACTGTCTTTGCCACCAACACCGGTTATCCGTACCTACTTGAAGCATCCGACTTGCATCTATCGATACATCGAGCAATTCTCCATGGATTGATGCATGCTGGCACTTGCACACACTGGGGGTTTGCGTGGAATTCAAGCGGAAGCCCGACGACGTTTTTGGCACGGACACGTCACGAGTGGAGGTCAGGCGTACGAAAATGAGTTGTCGATGCATTGCCGAGAAGAATGCTGCTGGGTGAGAACAAAGTACAGTGCGATACGAATTTGGCGATCACTTCGCAGAAGATAGGAATACAAGGTGATCCCACTCGGTCACACATTTATTCAATTACACAGCATGATCCGGTTAGCTGAAGAAACTGCACGCCCAGGATGCAAGCATGAAAGCAAAGTGTATCTCAGCCGTTGCAAAAAAAAGTCGTTGCACGCCGTCCGGCTGGATGTGCTGGTCATCCGCAATTATTTCAAGCGTCGCACTAACATGTTGCGCTACCTTGAACAATTACCTGCCGATTGGTGCAAGTTTCAAACTGCACATGCTAGAGGTTCGCGCGTCATCGCCGCGAAAGCCCGGCGACTTTTCTCGCACGCCGCCAGTACACGCGCCACCACCGTCGGTGTGGCGCGACAAGGAAAAGAAAGACATCGCTTCCGATGCGCGCCACCCGCGTCTATTTTGAGCATACATTGAGCACTTCTCCGTTGATTGATACGTGTTGGCAATTACAGACGCGGGCAATCGTCGCGAAAGCCAGACTATTTTTTCGGTGCACCTCGCCTTTCCCAGCAACTGCCCGGTCGGCCGCCAGGCGGCGAGAGCTCACGGTAGCTTCAAGTACACTCTCAAGCACAAGTGGGTAGATGCCGGACGCAAATCGTTGTTTTCGCCCAGCATTGTTTGTGTTGTTTGTTGGACACGCGAATATAGCATGCAAATAATGGATGTGAACGTGTCGCCGATGATTTTGACTTCGATAAATATGCATGCTACCCGACATCGTTGAGACCTGTCTGATAACGAACACACATGTGTGATGAAAACTTGTGTCATAAATGATGGGAAAATGTAAGCAGCAACGTTAGGAACGCGTCAACGGAGCGACGATTTTGTTCAGCCAGCCCATCCTGGTCTGTTTCGCTGCTGGGTGGGTGGAGCCGGAGGTGCAGCGGTGCTGTGCCAACTGCACTCGCACGTCAGCAGCTGCACATAACACAACCCATCCAGCGCCCACTCCTGATTGTCCGCTCAACGGCGTGTTATGAGCATCTACTGCCATACCGGGCGTTGACAGCGTGTCTAGGCATCAATCAATCACAAGGCCAACCAGGAGAGCCAACGGAGCGGAGCCAGTCGGCTGCTGCTCCCACGGTGACGTCACGAGTGCAATGGACGGCACTCATTTCCTGCCACGACCGCCAGCAGCGCTGTCATAACATCTGGCTGGAAGGGGCGTGGGAAGCTACATTTAAACGTCGGAGGGAGAATGAGACGAAACGAGAACAAACAAAAACGCGGAAAATGAGATAAAAACAAGGGGCAAACAAAGCGAAACGTATATATAACATAAGCATGGAAGAGCAGCATAACGATAGTGATAATGACATCGTGACAGCGACAATGAGATTGTAATAATGAGATAGTGGTACCGATAGGAGTGAGCAATTGCAAATAAGTGACAGAATGCATAAGTATGGTAGTAACCCAGATAAGCAAGAGCATGCACGCGTGGGGAGGATGAGAACAGTGAGAGTGAGACAAATAGTGAGAGACAGAGGGCGTGGGTGTGAGATAGTTTAAGTGAGATAGAGTGAGTGAGTGAGTGAGAATGATAGTGAGTGAGAATGATAGTGAGTGAGAATGCTAGTGAGTGAGCGAGATAGTGAGTCAGAGCGAGGGTGAGTGAGAAACGAACGGACGGACGGATGTATGGTGGTTGGGTGGGTGGTCGTGTGGGCATGTCGGTTCGCCGGGTGTTTGAGCACCAGAGGCGTAACCAGGATTTGATCCAGGGGTGGGGCGAACATCTGAAGACTGCCCCCACCTACCTACCTACCGAGCACCCCCCCCCCGGTCCCCCTCCCCCCACACACTTTTCCGAAACTCCTCGTATTTCGGTCACTTCACTTTCGAAGGGCCCTAATATTTATGAATTGATTTATATGGAATATAATAATTAATATAATATATAATATATTCAGTAGGCAAAGATGGTTAAATTCCTGGGAAAATAAGGCACTCTGCGCTGGCGTGGCTAATGCGAGACCTGCAACCGCGGTCCGGTAAAGACCAGGAAAGTAAACAGTTCGGCTGCCAACAACAACCAACAAAAGAAACCCTACCCGGAAAGCAAAGGGACATCAACACATTTCCGTAAATGTAAATGGGACTATATTGAGTGAGGATAGTGAGATGGTTGAGGAGCTGAGCAAGCAGTTTAAATCAGTGTTTACAGTGGAGGATGTGACTAATCTGCCAACCGTGAACCACAGTTCAGTGACAGGTGATCTGATACACAATGTTGATTTCATTGATAGTGATATTGTTTTCAATTATATCAGAAAAATAAAGACAAACAAGGCAGCAGGACCCGATGGAATTTATGCTAGGGTATTGTGGGAAGCTGAAAAGGAAGTGGCAATTCCACTTAGTATAATATTTTGTAGATCAGTTTCGCAAAATGAAATTCCAACAGATTGGAAAAGGGCAAATGTAGTTCCTATTTTCAAGAAAGGAGAAAGAGGGAAGGTTGAAAACTATAGGCCAGTAAGCCTCACATCCCTAGTCTGCAAGGTACTCGAATCAATTATCAAGGATAGAATAGTTAGTTTTCTGGAAGGAAACAGATTGATTCAAGATACTCAACATGGGTTTAGAAAAGGGCGATCGTGCCTCACAAATCTCTTGGACTTTTTGAATTTTGCTACAGAACAATTTGATCAGGGAAATCAGGTTGATGTAGCATATCTTGACTTTAGTAAGGCCTTTGACAAGGTACCCCATAAACGGTTAATGATGCAGCTTCAGGTCCATGGTATTGCAGGTAGCATCTTAAAATGGATAGAGTTGTGGCTTTCAGATAGACAGCAGAGAGTGATGCTAAATGGTACAAAGTCATCATGGCAAAATGTTCTTAGTGGAGTCCCCCAGGGGTCGGTACTGGGGCCACTATTGTTCATTATATATGTGAATAGCATTGAATGTGGCCTAAGCAGTAAGGTTTTGAAATTTGCGGATGATTTGAAGATCTTTAGGGCAATAACAGGGCAAAATGAGCAGGTTTTGCTGCAGAAAGACTTAGACGAGCTAGTGAAATGGTCCGAAAAATGGCAAATGAAGTTTAATTTTGATAAGTGCAAAGTCATGCATGTAGGTAGGCAGCATATGAAGGCTCCATACTTGATGGGTGGCCAAGTACTATCTGTGACTCAGCAGGAGAAGGACTTAGGTGTTATTTTGAACACAAAATTGGGGGCATCAGAACAGACCAAAGAAGCCAGGAAGAAGGCACTAAGAATGCTTGGGGCAATACAGAGGAATGTGTCATACAAAAGTGAGGAGGTCATCAGGAAGCTTTACTGTGCATATGTCAGGCCACATTTGGAATACTGTGTCCAAGCTTGGTCCCCTAGTTATGAGAAAGATTGTTGGCTTTTAGAGAGAGTACAAAAGAGGGCAACAAAAATGGTTAATGGTATAGGCAACCTGGAATATGAGGAAAGACTGAAGAAATTGAACATGTTTTCACTTAGATATAGAAGGCTGAGAGGAGATCTGATCGAGGTTTCTAAATTTGTTCATGGTCAGGAACAGGGATATCTCAGGGAAATGTTTGAATTTAACAGAAATGATGCAATTAGAGGTCATCAATTCAAAATTAAAGTTCATCACAGCAGGACAAGGTTAAGACAGTCTTTCTTCACCAACAGGGTAGTAGAACACTGGAACCAGCTGCCAGGAACCATTGTCAGTAGCAACACACTGAACATCTTTAAAAACGGCATAGACAATCATTATAAGAATAGGGGGATTGTTTTTCTGTATTCCAGGGAAGGTTGATCGACAGGGAGGAGTGGGAGTTGGGAGGAGTTTGTAATTGTTGACTGTGTTATGAAATAGCAAGTGAGTCTCTTATTAAGTCTAAATGCTTTATAACTTTATATAGGGTGTACCTAGCAGTGGATACAGCACCTTCCTTCGGGATGTGATACTGATGAGATTGTCTATGGTAGCACAATGGGTATGATGGGAGGAGTTTGTAATTGTTGAGTGTATTATGCAATAGCAAGTGAGTCTCTTATTAAGTCTGAACGCTTTATGAATTTCTGTGGGATGTGCCTAGCAGTGGATTCGGCACCTTCCTTCGGGATGTGATGCTGGTGAGGTTGTCTGTGGTGGCACGATGGGTGTGATGGGAGGAGCTTGTGATTATTGAGGGTGTTAGGCGGTAGCAAGTGAGTGGTGTTAGATGGGCTGGGATATATAGCTTCCTAGGAACTTGGCATAAGGGATTGATTGGGGTGGGAGTATGTACATTCTAGTACCTTTTCTAGATAGGCTTAACCCAGATGGGCCCCTGTGGCTCTTATTAAGCCTTAATACTTTATGACTTTACTTTATGACTTTATTTCCAATGTAGACATGAATACTATTAGCTTCGGTAAAAATACCATTGCGCATCTACAGGAACACAGCTGCTTCTTTCTGTGATCCGCTACTTACATGCATAGTTTAACCCGCGCCGTCTTTCCGGTCAGATCCGCTCACCTCTAATCACCACTCATACGCTCACCTCTAATCTCCAAACTAAGCGTTGCACGGAAACGAAAGTGGTGGCATCCGAAAACGATCGACGAGTAAAGCTCGGTTCACACGATGGCCTTTTCACGCTTTCCGAGCGTTTATTCATCGTTTTAGACCGTTTCGTCAAACAAATGGTAATCAAACGTATTTCAGACGCCCGTTAAACTGCGTTTTACGAACGTTTAACGCGATCGGAGCGTCGCACAGTGTGCACCGGGGTATGTCACGACCGCGTAATGAACGTCTATCTGGCGTCCGAAAGATAGATTTAGTTTATATTTTCAACGCCGATTCAGCGTTTAACGTTCTGTTGGTGTGATCGAATGGTCGCGAGATATTCGAAGTTTTGTTGGCTGTCTATAACCAGGTTGGAAGCATTTATTTGCCTTTGGCTAGAATATTCCATTTCCTAGCACACCTCTTTTGGCCACGTGGTAGAGAGGTAAGCCTGGAAAATAGTCACAGGCGGAATTGTATGCAATTTTGTGTTGTGTTTGTGTTTTATTGCCACTGAAAAGCATGCATGTTCACCCAAGATGCAAAGGTGGGAAATAATATTTTGGGGCTGTACATGCAGCCCTGACAAAATCTTGCAAGGATCTCTGAAGAACATAGCCGTGTAGGAAATAATTGGAAAGCCATGTAGGAAATCATAGGAAATATTCATCTTTCATGGTTCTCTGACAGGAAAATCAGTTGTTGTCGATAACTTAAAAGCAAAAATGTCAGAATATATCGCGCGATATATGTCAGCTTGCATTGGTGCAAGTATTCAAAATTTTCACACAACTTGAATCGGCGGCATTCGCGTCAGAATGGTCTCATTAGCGTCGTAATTGATTCGCAGGGAAGCGTAAAACGAACGTTTTCATTCGGGGAAACAGCGTGTGTTATTCCCGGTGTATTTCCGCTCGTTTTATGACGTCTATCTTCTGTTTGACGTTCGATATTCGTTCGTTTTACGAATGATTGACGCTCCGAATTACCAAGTGTGAACCGAGCTTAAAGGTCTGTTTACACGCGGCAGAAACCCGACCGAATCCCGACAGAATCGTGACGTTGGCAGGACTGAGCAGGACCCGGCAGAACCGAGCAGAATCGAGCAAAACCCGGCGTCGGCGACGTCCGGAGCCTCTGACGTCACGGCACAAATAGATGACGTCACGCAATGTATTTATTACCCATAGCAATTTTTATTTAGTAGTTTCATCGACGTCGGCGACAGGCAACTTGAAATATTTCAAGTCTGCCGCGTTCTGCCGTCAGACGCGAGCGTCGGAAGGTTTCTTCTTTTATTGCTGTTTGTTCTTTGGGCCTACCTACTACATTAGCAAAATAAGTACCGATTGTCATGGATGGAGATATTGGTGAGAAATTGTGCTTCCCGTTGTCCTTTGTAATATATCCTGAACTGCACAATAGGTACATGCCAATGAAGGTAATGGGCAGACTTAAATGAATTGGGGGGCTATGTTAGTTAGTTATTTGGGCTTTAGGGCGCTTCGACTGGAGTTGATCATTCGCAATCAGGGGGCTACGTTAAAATGTTATGTTATTGGGAGAGCAAATCAAATACTGAGGGGTACCTGCCTACTCAAAAATGCTTGAAGCATATAAAATGCCAACCTTTGATATTATCCCGCCACATTGCCATGCATTTATCGGGTGGGTACAACACATTTGGATCCACACCGCATATGGACCTATCCTGTTGGAAACATACCCGCTTTCTATTAGTCATTGGAAAGGCGGCCGAAATGGGGGCTTTCCATCCTCCCCACACCAATATTAAAGGAAGCCGTTTCGCCCATATCGGCATACGTTGCCAGCGTCGTGTGCTGTGCCACTTCATGGGAGTGCGAGATGCAAGCTGACGCAACTAGAGCAGCGTGCTCTGTATGCCAAACTCGCCAACGCTCTCCTATCCGAGGTCAACGGCCCGAACCACCGCCGCGCCAACCGCGAGAGCCGCCGCCACCCGCGGAGACCACCGACCTCTGACCCGACTGACCTTGGCTCCGGGTCGACGAACCAGTCGCTGTCGAAGCGCCAGCCCTCCGGGGGCACGAACCCGTTCATCGGCAGCAGCATGTCGCCGCCGGCGTCAGACCACTTGGGTCGGCTCATCGTGGGCCCCTTGGTGATCCAGTGGCCGGCGATGCTCGCCTGTTGACACACACATACGCCGCTCACGACACCGCTCACAACACCGCTCACGACACCGCTCACAACACCGCTCATGACGCCGCTCACAACACCGCTCACGACACCGCTCATGACGCCGCTCGCGCGTCAGACCAACACCGCTACGACACCGCTCACATCCCGCTCACGACATCGCTCACGACACCGCTCATGACGCCGCTCACGACACCGCTCACGACACCGCTCACGACACCGCTCACAACACCGCTCACGACACCGCTCACAACACCGCTCACGACGCCGCTCACGACGCCGCTCACAACACCGCTCACAACATCGCTCACAACACCCACGACGCCGCTCACAACACCGCTCACGACATCGCTACGACACCGCTCACGACACCGCTCATGACGCCGCTCACGACACCGCTCACGACACCGCTCATGGCGCCGCTCACAACACCGCTCACGACATCGCTCACAACACCGCTCACGACACCGCTCATGACGCCGCTCACAACACCGCTCACAACACCGCTCACAACACCGCTCACAACACCGCTCATGACGCCGCTCACGACACCGCTCACGACACCGCTCACGACGCCGCTCACAACACCGCTCACAACACCGCTCACGACACCGCTCACGACACCGCTCACGACACCGCTCACGACACCGCTCACGACGCCGCTCACAACACCGCTCACAACACCGCTCACAACAACGCTCACAACACCGCTCACGACACCGCTCACAACACCGCTCATGGCGCCACTCACAACACCGCTCACAACAACGCTCATGACGCCGCTCACAACACCGCTCACGACACCGCTCACAACACCGCTCACAACACCGCTCACGACACCGCTCACGACACCGCTCATGACGCCGCTCACGACACCGCTCACGACACCGCTCATGACGCCGCTCACGACACCGCTCACGACACCGCTCACAACACCGCTCACGACACCGCTCACAACACCGCTCACGACATCGCTCACGACACCGCTCATGACGCCGCTCACGACACCGCTCACAACACCGCTCACGACACCGCTCACGACACCGCTCACAACACCGCTCACGACACCGCTCACGACGCCGCTCACAACACCGCTCACAACACCGCTCACGACACCGCTCATGACGCCGCTCACAACACCGCTCACGACACCGCTCACAACACCGCTCACAACACCGCTCACGACACCGCTCACGACACCGCTCACGACACCGCTCACGACACCGCTCACAACACCGCTCACAACACCGCTCATGACGCCGCTCACAACGCCGCTCACAACACCGCTCACAACACCGCTCATGACGCCGCTCACAACACCGCTCACAACACCGCTCACAACACCGCTCACAACACCGCTCACAACACCGCTCATGACGCCGCTCACAACACCGCTCACAACACCGCTCACAACACCGCTCACAGCACCGCTCATGACGCCGCTCACAACACCGCTCACGACACCGCTCACGACACCGCTCACAACACCGCTCACAACATCGCTCACGACACCGCTCACGACACCGCTCACGACACCGCTCACGACACCGCTCACGACGCCGCTCACAACACCGCTCACAACACCGCTCACAACGACGCTCACGACACCGCTCACGACGCCGCTCACAACACCGCTCACAACACCGCTCACAACACCGCTCACAACAACGCTCATGACGCCGCTCACAACACCGCTCACGACGCCGCTCACAACACCGCTCACAACACCGCTCACAACAACGCTCACAACACCGCTCACGACACCGCTCACAACACCGCTCATGACGCCGCTCACGACGCCGCTCACAACACCGCTCATGACGCCGCTCACAACACCGCTCACAACACCGCTCACGACACCGCTCACAACACCGCTCACAGCACCGCTCACGACACCGCTCACAACACCGCTCATGACGCCGCTCACAACACCGCTCACAACACCGCTCACGACACCGCTCACAACACCGCTCACAACACCGCCCACAACATAGTTTCTCCAAGTTCAATTTCAAACGTTCAAATTCAAGTTCAAATCGACACAAAAAAAATTGACCTTTGCTCTAAGCATGTAACAGGTGACTACTTGAAATCGGTACTTTTTCAAACGTGTATATCCCAGGCCAGAGTCGGGATAGGAAGGAAAATCCGATGTTATGTCCGAGGTGATTCAAGTATCTGTGCACGTCACTATTTTGTATCCGAGGCACAGCCAAGGGAGGGTCGAGATTCAACCAGTCGAGGGCAGGTGGGGTATCCTGAAGGTAAGCGGCGCACAAGAGCGACCGGCAGCCGAAGTCTGAACACCAATTGATCTCGCGGACACAGAGCGCCATCAGATCTCTGGACCCGGAGGTGCCGAGCAAAAATGGCGATGGCATTCCCGGCGCGCGTGCGCCTGGCCGGCCGCAGGGATACTTTAGCAGCAGTGCGCTAAAGGTCCGAAATAGTCAGTGTCTGAGCTTCTAAATGTTATTATTTCCCATCCATATCCCAACCGTAGAGAATACTACGCCGGCCTTAATTCCGTCCGGATTTCAAGTAATCACCGGTTAAGAGAGATGTTTGAGGTCTCCAAGTTTCACGAATCATTCAGTCCCACTCCACCCTCATTTGTTTTTCGTGCTGCTACACACAAAATCGCCATCAGTCTGAAAAGTTATATGAATAAAAACATATCCAACATTTGTTAATGGCAGGTGCACTAAGCCATTGCTAAACCATAATGTCAGCTTTATAATTGAAATCCTATATTCACCTTCGTGCTTCGATTCTTCACTTTTCTCTACTACCTTCTTTGCACATAATTATCCACTCTGGCACCAAGCTTGAAAGAGATTTTGGGGCCATGACCTGACGTTACCCGGATATTAGCTTCAGGCGATGGCGCCATGCGGAGTTGAATGAGTGTTGACCCGATTTTGTATTCAACCTCTCTTCCCTCAGTTGCGATCAAATCCGTGGGATCGCGGCGGCGCAAGCCGTCCACACAGAAGCCCTATGACGAAGAAGCCGCAACGCCATAAAAAGCTATATCTTCCCGTCCGGGAATGAACGCTGACGGTAATGTCCAACACAAAACGGGACAAACAACGGGTAATGACCAAAATGGACCAATCCCCGATCCCTCGGGAATGAACGCTGACGGTAATGTCCAACACAAAACGGGACAAACCCCGGTCCGACAGTGACCCACGTGCACCGGGTGCAAGATTAAAATACTGGGCTTCTATCAGGTGTGTCATGCAAAAAGGGCACACTAGCATGTCGAAATTCGGCACGAACTATTCACGAAATTCGCAGAAATTCTGTATTTTGTAAACTCCATCCGAAACAATAGAATACTACTAACGGCATTTCTCTTCGTTGTGTCTGGGGTAATTGCAAAACAGACCGCAGCATAGGTAGGCACATTATCTCGAAACAAGAGATGTGAGTGTTTCACTGTGCATAATAGTGAGCGTGTGCATGATAGATCAGGCGGTTACAAACACAAAACCGATTTAAACACTAAGCGCAAACTATCTAGACACAAACGCATGAGCAAGATGCTAAACTTTGGTGGGGAGGGACGCTGATTCAGTACTCGGACGAGTGAGTGTTCCACCAATTTCCACGATTAAAAAAATAACTGGCTGGACGGGCATACCTGGTTTTCGTACGTCTCGGCGTACACCACGGTTTCGGCGTCTCGATGGCCAGATGTCCAGTTCTTCGACTCCTGCTCCTTGCCGAGCCAGAGACGCACGCGCAGCACTGCCGGGATCTTGTGGCTATTGGGACGCGTGCCTGTCGCGAGGTCAGGTCGGGTCAGGTCAGGTCGGGTCAGGTCGGGTCAGGTCGGGTTATTAACGAGTGCGATTCAAAGTGTAATGGCACAACATGTTATGTTCACCGAAAAAGCACACCAACATTTCGGCTCAACGCATGCCTTAGGGTGGTGAGCAGTATATTTAAAACTCGATGAAACAGGTTAATTAATTAATTATTAACGAGTAGCAAGCAATACAAGTCATCACAGACCAACACGAGTGTGAAACGTTATCGAATACCCACGAACGGGGAAAAAATATTATACCGTAAGAGTGTAGGAAGAAAACAATACTGTGGAAATGTCCAGAAAACTTTACCATACATAAAACGGACTTTTGCATTGATCGCCAGACAATATAGCAGCACTGGTGGTGGTTATTGGTTTTACGACACGTCGACCGTTGAGTCATGTAGCGTCGCCAATCTCTCACGCCGATTGGTTGCGGGCGAAGAGTAGCGACAGGTGAGGCTCGAACCCACAATCTTTCGATTGTGAGACGGGGAACTTACCCCTCGACTACTCGTCCTCATATAGCAGCACTGAACGCACAGCAACTCACTGAGCTCATAATAGCATGGCGCAGCATGCAAAATGAAAAGGAATGCCATTTACGCTGGATCCTTCACATGAGTAAACTTGGGTAACATCTCTGTACGTGTAAACTTTGACTATTTCTATGACTAAGTCTTTCACTAAACAGTCTTTCTATAATCTATGACTAAAACTTTCACTTGTAAATCATTCCTGTCACCAGAAAACTTCCCCAATGCTCTCACCAGTAAACATTCATACCACTCACCAGAAAATTCCTATATACCTGACCAGTAAACCACAGCATCCAATAACGGTAAACCTCCATAGCTTGCATCAGTAAAACCCATAGCCCGCATGAGTAAAACACCATGCACGTCCCAAAGTACTCCAGCTGAACCGCTGCCCACACGTCCCTTCAGTGACCAGTAAACCGCGTATCATCACCTGTCACCAGTAAACCCTTGTCTCTCGTCACTAAATCCTCATAACCCTCACCAGTAAACCTTCCTGTCCGTCGCCAGCATACCCCGCCTCACTCATCACAGAGGACTGTGTTTCTGAACAATAAACCCTCCCGTCCACTGCCAGTACGCCCTCGTGTCCCTCACCAGCAAACCCTCGTGTCCCTCACCAGGGTGTCTTCGCCTCTCTCACCAGAAAGTCCTTGTGCTTCTTAATAGCAAACCCTCCCGTCCCTCACCAGTATGCCCTCGTGTCGCTCACCAGCAGCCCCCCCCCCCCCCCTCCCCATGTTCCTGACCATAAAGACTCATACCTGGGAACTTGAGCATGACGGTCTGCAATTTTCCGCAATTCATGCCGCTCTGCCGCGGGTCGCCGGCGAACAGGACCGTGTGTGCGGGAATTCGGCAGTACGCCAGCCGCTTCTTGCCACTCAGCATCCAGATAATGATGTCCGGCATTGAGTCCTGAGGCTGCGGGGGACGAAGGGTCATGTTGCTGGCACACGCACCGGAGCACACGTCGCGCAAGGTAGAGCAGAAGTAGAAGCAGTTAGAAGTTGGGAGCAGGGGACAGGGTTAAAATAATGGTTTTTCGTTAGGCGTGAGATGTCGAAACGAGCATAGAGGATGTCGAAATTTGCTATGGAATTAGTGTAATTTCAAATGCTTTTGATAACTTTCAGATTAAAAGCTGAGTCAATGGTGTAGTACTTATGACTGGACCTTTATCACTTGTTTTCAGATTCATAATTTAAGAAGATCTATATTCAGGATAGGGAGAATAATAACTATGCTATAAATTGGTATTGTATGCCATATCGCATTATAGGTCATCCACTTAGCTGAAATTGCGTTGTAAAATGTTCGTGTACCACCATTCCTTATCGAAAGCATGCACGTGCTATTTATAAACGAGATACTGTTAGAAAGGAGACATGAATACTTCATATCAAGGAGCAGAATGCCGATACTTCTTGGAGAAGGATGTCGATTGAGTGTTTAGAAAGTGGTATATTCCACCCTATTTCACGAATAATTTCAGTGGCAGGGGAAGACATTCAAGACGATTAGAAAACGTGACATTTGAGTTTGACGCTTTCGCTGCGTGACAAATCCGCAAGGCAACATAACGAAGGAAAAACTGCACTCGGTGGCAAATTTCCGTGACCTCTCTTCCTCGTCCGCCATGACCAGAGGGCGTGGCGCGCTTTCCCCACCCCTGACGAATTTTTGCAACAACTCAATATCGGCATGAATTTCTGGAACCTTGAATATCAATTTTACATTTATTTTACACCACTTTAATGTTACCTAAATCAGCAAAATCGTACACCAATTGCGCACATTTTCGCGAAAGAAGGTTTTCGAGATCACCCCAGTTCAGTGGGAAATGGCACAAACACACGTGTGATTCAGGTTCCGATGTATAAACACCACCTGTCCACGTTAGTTTTGAATAGATCGGACACGTGGTTCCTGAGCTAACATACTATATTATTTAATACCATTTAAGCTTGATTCTTCACTAAATAACCAAACCACTGATCATGTGTTAGGCTGGCATGTCCAAACAGCGTGTGAATAATTCCATAGCACCGAGTACGATGCTGTGGTTGGTTGGTTATTGGTTTTACGACACGTCGACCGTTGAGTCATATAGCGTCGCCAATTCTCCGCCGATTGGTCGCGGGCGAAGAGTAGCGACAGGTGAGATTCGAACCCCAAACTTTCGTTGGGATTACCTGGCTGCCCTAGTACGATGCCGTGACAAAGCCTCGAGCCGACCATGGAAATCAAGCCGAGTTTTGCGGAGGAGTGCACTCGTAGAATGAGGTCCGGACAAAATGTCAGATCAGGCTATGTCAGACGAACAGTACCTCAACGGCCAGCTCCTTCAGCGTCCTTCCGAAACTTTCCAGCTGTTCGGCAGCGTCCTCGAGGTCTGTGGCCGTCTCCTTCAGCTGCAGCACGGCCTGAAATAACGCTGGCGGCTCAACCGCCATGCTACCTATCACGCGGCAGAGGTGAAACGGTGCTAGCAGCCTGATAATGTCTCTGTTAGAAAGCAAACAGCTGTGATAACTGACGCCCACCATGTGGCCGGCACTTTCTGGGCACGAGGTGAGGTAGTTCCTGGGCGGAATAAATACCCTGCTGAGGAGGTCGTGCAAGCCGGCCAGACAATGTAAAGCTCAACGGTCACAACGCGCATGACAACGTTGCTTCTCCTCATATACGACCACCTCATAGCCCGTCAACAACCTGTCCACAAATGAACCATCACTCGTCCATATCCGGCAATCATCGCCCTTCAATACCGGGCAGTCTGATCGTTTCCAGCTACTCCAGTCAACCATCACCTTGATGATGCCGTCCAGCTTCTTGCGACGCTGGCCGAACAGCAGGTTGTCCAGCAGGTTCGTGCACTGCACGTGGGGTTCCGGCGTAGGCAGCGGGATCCTGACGAACACATCAGACACATCTTACCAGTGGCGTGTGATGTCAGAAGCAGCAAACAAGAATACTGCTTTAGAGCGGCTTATAGACTTCAACACAACGGATGGCCGAGCTCGCTGAGTTCGCACGGGAGTCGACGAGATAAACACACATACTAAATGACAGACAAAGGCACAACATTTGCAAAAGCGTTGCATCCTCCTTATCGAACAGGATTGGTGTGGCACACACGTGCACACATTGGAGCTGAAGGGTCGCACACTTCATATTACCGCACGAACTGTGACGATGACGATTTTAGAGGCAGGCTAACGCAGCCTTCTTAAATTCAATTCCACTGCAGTTCGAATACACATGGTATGGGAGTACACATGGCTAATAGAGCATACACAACACAGGTTTTGACCACATACAAACGTGCACGAAAATCCAAGTTAGAAATGGGTAGACACAAGGTATATTTAAAATTGGGAAGAGTAGAGTAAATGCTAATCACATTTTGGGCATGATGGAAAACATCAAAGAGAAAATGCTGTTAAAATACTTTGAATGCAAGAGGTGAATTACCAGACACTAAAAGCCCATAAAAGGACTTACTCCTTCGTCACCACTGAGTTACCAAACCATTGTTAACGTCCACCATTGGAACATACCCCAGAACATTACCAGACACTAAAAAGCCCATGACAGGACTTTACTCCCTTCGTCACCACTGAGTTGCCAAACCACTGTTAACGTCCACACACATTGGACCATACCCCAGGCTGTAGTCAGACATGCCAACGGGACCGAAGGAAGCATTTGTCCGCACCACATTGGCGGTTGCACAGTGCAAACAGCCGTTGAAGACAGAGGCACCGATAGTTGCGAACAGGTCACTTCGTCACGCGTGCGGTGCACACATGGATAATTATACACCAGTGGTCACACACAGTTGCGTTTGTAGTTGCGCAGCAGCAGGTCACCAGCGCAAACGCGGTTGCGCACCATTGATCACAAACACACCTACAGTTGCGCACCATTGATCACAAACGCACCTACAGTTGCGCACCATTGATCACAAACGCACCTACAGTTGCGCACCAGCGGCCACAAACACACCTACAGTTGCGCATTATTAATCACATCTGCGGTTGCGCAGCAGCTTGGCATACACGTACCTGCAGTTGCGCAGCAGCTGGTCACAGACGCCAACAAACTCCGTGGCCAGGGTTTCTGAAGATTTGCAGGCCTGTATGCTGGTTCTCAGTCGAGCCAGACTCGACTCCAGGGTCTGGGCAGTCTGGGGACAGACGGAGCACTAGTCAGACCACAGTCCAGGGTCTGGGAACGGACGGAGGACTAGTCAGACCACAGTCCAGGATCTGGGGACATACTGAGCACTAGTCAGACCACAGTCCAGGGTCTGGGGACAGAGACAGGTCCAGGGTCTGGGGAGTCGGGGGGACTAGTCAGACCACAGTCCAGGGTCTGGGAACAGACGGAGGACTAGTCAAACCACAGTCCAGGGTCTGGGGACAGACGGAGCACTAGTCAGACCACAGTCCAGGGCCTGGGGACAGACGGAGCACTAGTCAGACCACAGTCCAGGGTCTTGGGAGTCTGGGGACAGACTGAGGACTAGTCAGACCACAGTCCAGGGTCTAGGGACAGACGGAGCACTAGTCAAACCACAGTAGCGTCTGGGTACTCTGGGGACGGACGGAGGACTAGTCAGACCACAGTCCAGGGCCTGGGGAGTCTGGGGACGGACGGAGGACTAGTCAGACCACAGTCCAGGGCCTTGGGACTCCTGAGAGAGACAAGTGCTTATCAGACCACAGTCCAGCGTCTGGGCAGTCTGGGGACGGACGGAAGACTAGTCAGACCACAGTCCAGGGTCGTGGAGTCCTGAGACAGACAAGCGGCTAGTCAGACCACAGTTCAGGGTCTGGGGAGTCTGCGGACGGACGGAGGACTAGCCAGACCACAGTCCAGGGTCCGGGCAGTGAGGGTTCAGACGAACGCCTACTCAGATTGGGGACAATCGAATTCACACCTCCACTTCACTACATTAACCCAAACATTGCCATGCAGTGAGCACGTATACCACTCACCATAACCTAAAGCAGCTCGGTGCACCTCGACGTGCCCTAGGCTCGTCGGCTCGTCCTAGGCTCGTCGGGGACGAGTGGTCTAGGGGGAAAAGACCTCTTCCCATTAAAAAGTTGTGGGGTTCTGTCCCCCCCCCCCCCCCCCTTCTCCCCCCCCAACCATCGGGGGGGGGTGGGGGCGCCCCAAAAAAAAAAAAAACCACAACACGTGTCTCGTCGTTCTTCGCCATACCTCAACGTATCTCCACCTCAAATGCCAACGTACCTCCAATACCTCAACGTATTCGATCTTCCAAATCGCACCCAAACGTACCTCCATGTGCTAGCAACACATCGGAACGTACCTCGACGTATTCCGACGTACCCCGACGTACTCCGACGTACGCCGACGTACCTGGCGTGTACCGCGCGTTACCTGATGAAGCCCAACTCACCATGAGCAGCATGTTGAGGGTGTGCATACGGTGCGAGATGTCCTCCCACTGGCAGTGGACCGTCACGCACGGCTTGGCGCCCTTCCACGGCAAGAAGTAGTACCTGCGCGGTGAAAAGTCGGGTTCCGTGAGCCGATGTCAGATGAAAATCGGGGCGGGATGACCGAGTGGTGAAACTGTTGAGCTCTGGGCATCAAAGGCCCGGGTTTAACACTCGTACCACTCGAGACATTTCCCAATCCCGCGGCCCACCGGCGAAGCAGTGTGGGCGGCGCCATCAGCCGTAATCGTGCATAACGTGCGTCAAGAACCACCCAATAAACAAACAAACAGCAAGCTGAGAATCAGATTGCTTTGTAATTCCAGAGAGAATAAAACTTATCGAAAACAATTGCCTCCCATGCTTAAAGCTACGATGATAAAATTAAGCAGACATGTAGTTCCTTCTTTATCCACGACGTGATTGCATTTCAAGGCTCCTGTGGAAGACCACGGACTGAACAGTGCACACGCATTGCACAACAATATTTAAGGTAGTGTTTTTTTCGGAGGCATTACGGTCGCCATTGCTTGACGGAACACAAAAAAAATAATTCAATTTATTCAGATGTTATTTGGGGATCAACAGGCCTCATGTTGAAACAGTCCGGCAGACAAATACAATTGGCATACCCCGACTACCGGCGCCCAAGACAAAACATGTAAATAACCTAACAGAACGGAATGCCGCATTTGGCCCATGAGTGGACTTCGGCATCTCTTTGAAGGAAATCAAGACCCAGCAATGCTGCACCCAGCGCATTCAATAATTACAGTTTATCGTGGGACCATATGCCCTTCCAAGTGCTTTGAAGTCATCAGATTTAGTATTGCTGGATTTTGTCGCTCATTTATTCAAAGTTCCACGCCCGCTTGATCTGTAATATCAAGTGCGACAACAAACAACCTGGGCGACACAATACAAGATCACAAACATGACTAAATCGCACGCATATGATATGGCGCAGACAATTTGCAAAATTGACATTTCACCAATACGACCAGGCTGGATGTTGTTTTATACATTTTTGAAGGGGAAAGCGCCCCGAGATATCTGGAGAAACGGTTAGCTGGTAATTGTGGTGTCCGGTGGCAATACGATGCTACGTAGCTTGGATCTGGGGGCGAAAAGGTCGATTTTTGTACAAGACCAGCAGAGTACAAATTCCGAAATCGGACGACCTTCCACTAAAAGGCCACATTTCACCTGCTTGCATTCGTTTTTGCGACAAAATTGTCCCTTCTGTTTTTCGTGAGCTACACATGTCTGCATCTGTTGACCTCTGCATCTACGGCCACCACCGGACTCGACAACCCCGCGGGTTGTGAGATTCGAACCAACGATTTTGCCGCCCGGAGTCGAATGTTCTGCCTCGACCTTTACGGGCGCATGCGACCACTTACATGCATCCGTCAAACACTGCGTTGGTGGGCTGAGTAAACGACGGGCTGGGCATCACCGAATCCTCAAACTTGTTGCCGAAATTGCCCATGGACACCTCGAACTCCACCGGCTTGTCCACCTGGCGGCGACCGGCAGAAACTTGAGTGTCCGAGCACCCTCCTGAGGCCACACCATGTCAGTCGGGGGCAGTGTCGAGTGGCTTCCTCCGATAATCTAGCATGAACTGATACTTTAACTTCTGCGTAAATCGTGTCTTCATCCAGCGTGAGACAAGTTAAACATATCGCCCAGGGGGACAGCAATACCGACTCCCTTTGACAACACATATTTCACGAGAAATATATGAAGTGGCTGGACAGTCCAGCTTCAGACAGGGCCGTCGAAGTTCCAACCCACCTCTGACACCATGGTGGCGTCCTCGAACGCGCAGTGCACCAGGTACTTCCTCCTGCGCAGAAACGACTGCGAACACAATCACCACCTTCAGCCACAACAGAGTAGGAGAGGCGGCCTGGTGTCAACACACATGATGATAACATCACCGGTCTCCCTCCAGGCGTCGGTAATAATGGCAAACTGAACTGACATTCTCTCGGACTGACCGATGTATTGGGCCCTAAGCCTAATAACTAACTAACTGACATTACTCAATATTGCAACGTTCATGACATTTAAATGGATCAAATTGCAAAACACGACATGAAGAGGAAAACGGCAGTGCTTCAAGTCCTTCGATACACAAAGATATATATTTCACATGCCGGGAATGCCCTCTTCAAACTGGTTGAGATTGGCGCAACACTACACCGACACCGTACCGCGATTCACTGTTTATGATAGCTCATTCAAATTTGAGCCAGAAGAAGCATTGTGATACACATGATGCACGCTCGACGGCCATATATGGGTGTTATATGACCGACACAGCTGGACGCGCCCCTGACCTCCAATACACAGCTACTTCAGCCACATGGAGGCGGACATCGAACGGTTCACGGCATGACAGCCAAGTCGGAATACACCGCGTCGTTGCCTACGTGACCGATCCAGCACTTGATTTTAGCCTCGTAAATATATCTCACTTCATGCTATGCACACCCACATACACTGGGATCCACCTTACACTTGCATCACTGCATGCTACACTAGTCTGAGGCCAAGCAGCACCACATCTCCTTAAGGCGCACCAACCAAATGACCGCCTGACGCCCCGCAAAGCCAGGCTAATCTATTTTACATCTATACTTGCACTGCTAACCACGTACTTCATACTCTCCATGAAGTCTTGTCGCATTGCAGTTCTTGACCCCTACGTATACCACATGTGCCAACCGTGTAAAAAGCATAAACGCATCCACGCCTAAATGCGGAGTATCCAGACGCTGCCCGGAACCATGACGCCGTTTCCCGCCACCTCTGCGCGCCAAACTCACGTCGATCTTGAGCCCCTCCTCGAAGTCAATGGGTTCAGACGCCACCGTGGGAAATTCTCCGACTGTAGTGCGCAGGGCAACCAGGCACCGACCTCTGTAGGCGCATCCCTCTCCCTCACCTGGGGAGACGTACACACGCACTGTCACTCTCATCTGGGGAGACGTACACAAGCACTGTCACTCTCACCTGGGGAGACGTACACAAGCACCGTCACTCTCACCTGGGGAGACGTACACCAGCACCGTCACTCTCATCTGGGGAGACGTACACAAGCACCGTCACTCTCACCTGGGGAGACGTACACACGCACCGTCACTCTCACCTGGGGAGACGTACACAAGCACCGTCACTCTCACCTGGGGAGACGTTCACACGCACTGTACTCTCGCCTGGGGAGACGTACACAAGCACCGTCACTCTCACCTGGGGAGACGTACACACGCACCGTCACTCTCACCTGGGGAGACGTACACACGCACTGTCACTCTCACCTGGGGAGACGTACACCAGCACCGTCACTCTCACCTGGGGAGACGTACACAAGCACTGTCACTCTCATCTGGGGAGACGTACACCAGTACTGTTACTCTCACCTGGGGAGACGTACACACGCACTGTCACTCTCACCTGGGGAGACGTACACAAGCACCGTCACTCTCACATGGAGATACGTACACACGCACTGTCACCTCATCTGGGGAGACGTACACACGCACTGTCACTCTCATCTGGGGAGACGTACACCAGTACTGTCACTCTCGCCTGGGGAGACGTACACAAGCACTGTCACTCTCACATGGGGAGACGAACACCAGTACTGTTACTCTCACCTGGGGAGACGTACACAAGCACTGTCACTCTCACATGGGGAGACGAACACCAGTACTGTTACTCTCACCTGGGGAGACGTTCACAAACACAGTCACTCTCACCTGGGAACATACAAGCGCACGAACATTCTCGCCCGGGCATGCAAAGACAATCAACTTCACGGTTTACAAAGCACATAAATAGTGTCACCATTACCTAGAAAGATGTATCGCCATCACCTGGGCGTCGTCATCGCGTCATCGTGTCATCGTGTCATCGTGTCATCGTGTCATCGTGTCGTCGTGTCATAGTCATCGTGTACGTGTCATCGTGTATCGCGAAATTGTACAGTCCTTCTAGCCTGGACATATTACTGGGACTATTCGGATAATAAGGCGCACCACACACAGCTGATGGCTTATCTTTGATCATAGGTGGATACACATCTTTGGATTGTGGGCATACAATTTTCGCCCTTCGCTTCACATGAGAAGAAAGTCCAATATAAGCACTGTCTTTTGAATGTTTCATGTTGGTAAAATTGTGATTTGTATCGGCGTAATTTAAGTTCGTGATCATGGCCAAAGGCCGAAAGGTCGACCATATATTTTGGACAGGGTTTATATATAATTTTCTACTCCTGCTAAACGAAGGTAGACAATTATATTTCCACAATCCAATGATGAAACATCAGGAGATCAAAGTATTTCTCGACGTTCTTAATCGATACACATCCTGTTTGTTAGTGTTGGACTAGTTTGTGTTGAACCATGCATTTGCTGGGGCTATATCACACCAACTTTTTGATACAGCTGGACGCCAGCGAGCACTGTCGCAGCGGTGCTCGAGTAGCAAATGCAGCACGACGAGCCGGCGCCATTAGCCGTGAATGCGCAAAAAGCGCGTCGTGAACCACCCAATAAACAAACAGCACGACGAGCAGCTGTGCAGTGTACAATGCTACTCGGGGGAGGGGCGAAGGATGCCTAGTTCTCTAGAGCCTACCATGCTTCGCCTTCCACCCCTCCAGTCTACCTTCATCTCCACGTCGACCTCGTCTCCAATTGTCCCAGTCCTCCCTCATCCTCGATCGCCTCTCCTACCTATCATCACATCACTTCAATGCTCCCTAACTATCCTCTATCACTCCTTCCTGACCTCCCGTCCTCCCAAGCCCTGTACACCTTCCACGCCTCGCCTTCCATCCTAGCCTCCTTCTCGAGCTTTCCTTTCCTATCTTCCGGACGTTTGTCGTTGTTATTTTGCTTATTGGGTGGTTCACGACGCACTTTATGCATAATCACGGCTAATGGAGCCGCCCACTGTTTCGCCGGTGGGCCGCAGGAATGGGAAATGTCCCGAGCGGTGCGAGTGTTGAACCCGGGACCTTGGTATCCAAAGTTAGTCAGTTTGTTATTTGGGCTTTAGGGCGCTTCGACCAGATTTGGTCATTCGCGCCCAGAGCTCAACACTTTAACCACTCGGCCATCTCCGCCGCTATCCTCCGGACGTGCCAGAGCCCATGCCAAGGACGGACACTGACCCTGATCGAGCGCCTCCTGGCCGTCCTTCCCGAACATGCTGAACTCCCTGGTGCTGCCGTAGTAGTTGACGAAGCAGGGGCCGAACGTCGGCAGGAAGCCGTCCCCGCCGGCGACGCTGATCGAGGCCAGGGGCAGGAACGACGTCCCGATCAGGTCGCTCTCTGACACACGATCCCTGCGGGGTGAGGCACGGAGGTCACCGTCACGTCTTGTCCACGTTGGGAGATCATGCAGGGCCACATATGTGGGGAGGTCATTGAGGTCACCATTCCACACAATGTGCGAGGGTCACAGATGTCAGCGTTGCGTATTGTCCACGTAAGGAGATCATGCAGGGCCACACATGTGGGGAGGTCATTGAGGTCACTGTTCCACACAATGTGCGATCATATAAGTCATTTTCCTGAAACATGGTGCCTATGGAGAGGTTATGCAGGTGACTTTCCATGCCTTAGTTTCGGTTTGGAAATCATGCAAGCTACTCCTTGTGACATTCCCTATGGCAAAGTTATACAAGCCATTACTCCACGCCTAACCTGGGTCACAGGTGTCATAGTCATATGTGTCACCGGCTCGCCCCTGCCATCGTTGGTAACCATAGAGATTCCCCACCCCACCCATCGACAGGTAAGACACTGTTAGGAGTGTCTGTTGCCTCTTACTGCAATCTTAATTATATTATATACTATATATTCTACTATATTCGTTATTAGTAGCTCGTAATTAACTGACTAAATCAATGCAGTATAAAAAACTGACTATGTGCCGGTTACATGAATACGAAAATCGTCGATGAATACCGCAAGCACTCTGCGCACTAACAAAGGCAAAAAAACGAACAATTGAGGATAAAATGTGCCGTGAAGACAAGTACAGGTGCAGGTGCATAACATAGGTAACCTAAATAAAGGTGACACCAAAATCGTGCACACATTTTCCCAACGGCCGCAGCCGTGTGCTAAGGATGTGCTAGTTCTGGGTTCCCAGTTCCTTAGTAGTGATCTGCTGGTCGGCGCGTTGCGACGCTTCTCACCAATCCTTCAGCACCAGCTTCAGCTGGTTGGCGAACGCCGGGAAGTTGAAGCCCAGGTGGAGACGTTGCTTGAAGTCCGGATGGTCGGATCTGTAGACCACCTGCGGCCACGGTGGACAGGTGGAACACCCGTCCATGGTGATGTCATGACACACAAGGCCACGTCAGTCCTCACTGCTGATGTATAGCATATCGATGCGACATACATAACACAATATATCCGTCAGTCCTCACTTCTGATGCATAGCTTATAAATGCGACATACATAACGCAATATATGCGTCAGTCCTCACTTCTGATCCATAGCTTATCAATGCGACATACATGACACAATATATCAGCCAGTCCTCACTGCTGATGCATAGCTTATCAATGCGACATACATAACACAATATATCAGTCAGTCCTCACTTCTGATGCATAGGTTATCAATGCGACATATATAACACAATATATCCGTCAGTCCTCACTGCTGATGCATAGCTTATGAATGCGACATACATAACACAATATATCAGTCAGTCCTCACTTCTGATGCATAGCTTATCAATGCGACATATATAACACAATATATCCGTCAGTCCTCACTGCTGATGCATAGCTTATCAATGCGACATACATAACACAATATATCAGTCAGTCCTCACTGCTGATGCATAGCTTATCAATGCGACATACATAACACAATATATCAGCCAGTCCTCACTGCTGATGCATAGCTTATCAATGCGACATACATAACACAATATATCAGTCAGTCCTCACTTCTGATGCATAGCATATCGATGCGACATACATAACACAATATATCCGTCAGTCCTCACTTCTGATGCATAGCTTATAAATGCGACATACATAACGCAATATATGCGTCAGTCCTCACTACTGATGCATAGCATATCAATGCGACATATGAATGTGATCATTGTGACATATATAGCGCAATATATCCGTCAGTCCTCACTACTGATGCATAGCATATCAATGTAACATATCAATGTGATCGATGAGACATATATAGCACAATAGATCAACGTCAAGGTCACCGCCAACGCGAAGGACAAGGTAAGTGCCAATGTGCATATCAACGTGAACATAAGTGTCAATGCCAATGAATGTAAATGAGAATGTGAAAAAAGGTCAATGTAGGTAAATTTATGTGCTTACGGTCATGACCTACATGTGATTATCAGGTTGAATGCTATTTGAATATCAGTGGGACTGATGTTTTTCTCTTTTATGGTAATTTCGTTCGAATTTCCCTGGTTCATAAGGCGTGCCAAGGCCTTGTGGACCAGGGTCGTGTTGCTAAGCGGAGCTTGTTGCGTGAACCCTGGCCCTACCACCCATTTGTGAAGTCCAGTTCAACGGCAAAATTTTGACCGAGAGCTTAACGTGCCGTCAATGCGCCGACACCATAGCTAGTCCCCGGCCTCATTTGGCTAGTCGCCAACTGACCCTCTCAGCCGGGGGCTAAATGCAAGCGCGTGAAGCGACTTTAACCCTGTCTTGCCAGGGCAGGGGAGACCAATGCAGGCCAGCGCTGTAACCGACTGAGCTATCGGGACGGCAAGGTCAGTGTGAGTGCCAGCGGCAATGGCAGTGTGAATGGCAGTGTGAATGGCAGTGTGAACGTCATTGTGCTTACTGATGAACACAATTTAGAATGTCAGTGTGTATGTCTATAAATGTGAGTTTGAATGTCAGTTTGCATGTATATAAAGGTGAGTTTGAATGTCAGTTTGTATGTATATAAATGCGAGTTTGAATGCCAGTATGTATGTCTATAAATGTGAGTTTGAATGCCAGTGTGCATGTCCCATAGTACCCATCCGGCAAATCAAACAACACCAACAACTTGCCAACGAGAGGAATTCACGGCATACATAGCGTACAATCCAAACGATGTCCCGACTTCCCGAAGATCTCTTCCTCTGCACCTCGTTCACAAGTCCACAGCATTCACGTGAAGCGCCCCCCCCCACGCAATTTGTGAAGAATGCGACATCACAGACATTGCCGCTCCCACACCAGCTCGCGTAGTTGCGCACCTGGCTTGATCCAAAGCTACGTTGCTGAGCTCATTTCGCAATGCCAGCTTTGCCATCTATACTGGCCGCCTTCTGCCCACGTTACCGTCGTGCACTTACCGGTGTCTGTACTTCGTTTCCAGCGAAGTTAAAGATGAAGTATGGGTCCACCAGCTGTTTGCTGTTGACCGCACCGAAGCCGAGAACCTTCTTCACGGTGCTTAAAGCGCCAGTGTCCACTACGACGGGGTAAATTCGTGGTGAGAATCGCTCACTCCAGGCATGTTGGTTGGTTAGTTGGTTATTGGTTTTACGACACATCGACCGTTGAGTCATGTTGCGTCGCCAATCTCTCACGCCGATTGGTCGCGGGCGAAGAGTAGCAGCGACAGGTGAGACTCGAACCTACAACCTTTCGATTGTGAGACGAGCATCTTACCCCTAGACCACTGGTCCCCTCACTCCAGGCATGAGAGCATGCAGCAGACAGGAGTCTCACACTGTCCCCCCTGACCACCCTGGAGGCCACTAGCATCGTCACGGATTCTCATCGGGTGGGTCGACGGGAGGGATCTCAGGTCGACTCCTCCGATGTAAGGTCACAGGCGTAATGTTAAATTGGTGGTGACAAATGGCCGCGACAAGAGACCTGAATGAAGCATGTCCGATAGCCACGATTCTACGGCCAAGTTCGACTCCACTGGAGTGATGTCAACACACTTCACATACATTCAACACAAACTCAAGGTCAGCGTTTGAGCGGCATAATCGGAGAGACATGAATGTTTCGTGTAAAATCGATATAATAGCTCGCCCATTCAGTAGCTTTCCTTCTCCCGCCAGCCACCTGGCGAAATCAAACGAATAACTACAACAAGGCAGTCAACTGAGGCCGCCCCGGTAGCGCAGTTGGTTGGGGCCTGGCCTCCTCTCGCCCTCCCCCCCCCTGGGGATACAGGGTTTGAGGCGTTTCCCGCTTTCCCCTTTGCCCCCCGGGGGGGGGGGGTTGGGGGCAGGGGACGGAAAGGGCCGGGGGCCGGGCGCCGGGCGGCCGGGTTTTTTAAATTTTTGTTTTAAAATTAAAAATTAAAAGTAAAATTAAATTAAGGGGGGGGGGGGGGGGGGGGGCAAAAACCCCTCCTTAACAAAACAACCCCAATTCTTAAAAACACCCAAAAAAAAAACAAAAAAAAAAAAATTTAAAAAAAAAAAAAAAAAAAAAAAAAACGACACAAACAAGCAATAGATGAAATTGATGTAAGAAAAATTTGAATATCCGTTGTGTTGTCAACGACATAAGCGTTGTCATGAAACGTTCATGAAACGTTGTCTTCAACAGTCCGTGCAGGTAATAATTTCCACTTAGAATTGGAGCCTACCAAAACCGCTATTAAATTACGTCATTATTAAGGCGGCTCAGAGGAACAGTGTCTGAAGCCACCCCCCCCCCTAAGAGATGGAAAATCCATCTATAACCAGGAGTGTATCTTTGCATGCTTTTGGAATGGCACTTGCCCCCCAATGTCGGCTTTGCCATCCCAATAATTTCAACTTTTATCATGGGACCTATGTGCCATGTCCCCCAATCCATTCGGGCCCGGCCATTACCTTCATGCACTGTGCCCTCCCAATAATGTTCAGAAACCTACACGTATGCCTGTCAGTTATCACGGGAATGCATATTAGTCTTTCTCGAACGGCTTGTTTGTCACCCGAACATGACCCTGAACAACCCATTAAAATCCGCCGTCCTGAATCTGCTCGATCTCGTGACTCACTCCTGGGCAGATCCTCCGCTTGGAAGATGTTCAGATGGAAGGCGGCGGGAGACAGGTGCAGCCCGGCCGGGAACAGCAGGTTGTGCTCCATGTCGTCCTGCTCCGTGTTGCCGGTTGGCTTCAGGTTGGGACACTCGTCGTTCGGCCCCATGACGGCGATGCTGACCTTCATGTACCCTGTGTCGAGGTCACGACACGGTCATGTCCTCGTTGCGCCGTAGGTTGCGAACGCTTACCCGCCCCCTAGGGCAGGATACGCGAGGATGAATATGCCAAAGGACAATGAATCGCCAAAGGTTAATATACAGGCAAGTTATTGTATGCTAATCACGCATAATTTTGCGCTGTTCGGAGTGAAGACAAAGAAACTATTTCATATTTTACGCGTTATTTTACGACGCACGCGACGGCAGGGCCACATAGCGTCGCCAACGCCTCACGCCGATTGGTCGCGGGTGGACTCGGCAATCCCGCTGCCTGCGGGGTTGGCAGTCATCCAAGTCAGGCCAGGAGTGGCTGCGTCACAAGTGCTCTTAAGAAGGCTTGTTAATAATAATAATATTTCTGGGATGACCCTTTTTTAAACAATTCATGAGCTTTCGGAGCTCTTAGCGGCTCCGTCGTCTGATGGTATATTAATTGTTAAAAAAGGTCATCCCAGAAATATTATTATAATTCGTAAAACCCTTTCATATGTCTCTGAAAGGCTTGTTAAGCCTACAGGAGCCAAAATAGTTGCAATGCACCTTGATTGTGTTTTAGTCGCAGCTCAAATTCATACAACTGAAGGTGGGAAGCTTTGCCTCAAACAGAGTGGATGATTCCGGCTGTACACGAACTGTGCGATATCGGCCACCACATCACTGCGTTATCTCGACAACTTCACGAGCACCACGCGCTCTCGAATTACGTGCGTGATTCCATCGATATTTCGATACCGATCTCTTGATTAATTGTTTGGGCTTAGGGGCGCATCAACTGCTACTGGTTATGTAGCGCCCATGATACTGATATCTCCTCTATCTCCCTCACATGTATAAACAACACAGCTGAAGCGCCATCAAATCCCACCAACTTCACATCAATCAAATGAAACCTCTTATCTCATCAAACCAACCAACCTCTCTTCCTCTCAATCTCTCCACGTGTGCTTCAACCTCTTGCAATTCCTCTCCATCTTTCAATATCCTTCAACATATGTAAATATTTTAATTAATCAAAATATTTCAGAATCCCTCATGGTCCCCAATCTCTCCCACTCTCCAGAACCCTCGCAATCTCTCTCGATATCTCCAAAAGATATTTCCATTGTGCAATCGCTCGACCTCCCGAACTTATAACAATCCTCAC
Organism: Ashinkailepas kermadecensis; assembly: GCA_034440615.1. Taxonomy (NCBI): domain Eukaryota; kingdom Metazoa; phylum Arthropoda; class Thecostraca; family Neolepadidae; genus Ashinkailepas; species Ashinkailepas kermadecensis. Next base: position 1,311,455 of record JAOTOM010005174.1, read on the forward strand.
TACTGGGGTTCCCGCCGAGGTCCCACTGCCATGGCTCGATTTTAGGCGTGGAGGCCCGCATGTTTTTTTTTGTGTGGTATTCTTGGTGAAATAAATGAAAATAGTTATTGCCATGCAACACCAATATTTTGGCTGCCCTCCTACTCATCACACAAGACTGGTTTTCACCGTCTGAGTTTCCACGCAACACCAGGCTCTGTTTATAGGAAAAGACAAATGTGACAAAATAGTTCAGAGTATACCTGTACTCTGTCATTGACAGAGCCTCCTGTATACTTCGTGCTATCAATGCGGCACCGCTAGTACCGACGACTTAGCATGATGTGCCAGACGTCACATGCAAGGAATGTGGTTGAATCAGACGTCGGCAACACCAATAATTCCGCCAACCCTCCGCCTCTGCTCGCGCTTGACTCACCCATCACCTCTGGTCGCGCTTGACTCACCCATCACCTCTGCTCGCGCTTGACTCACCCATCACCTCTGGTCGCGTTTGACTCACCCATCACCTCTGGTCGCGTTTGACTCACCCATCACCTCTGGTCACGTTTGACTCACCCATCACCTCTGCTCGCGCTTGACTCACCCATCACCTCTGGTCGGGTTTGACTCACCCATCACCTCTGGTCGCGTTTGACGCACCCACCATCTCTCCTCTCGTTTGACTCGCCTATCACCTCTGGTCGCGCTTGACTCACCCATCACCTCTGGTCACGTTTGACTCACCCATCACCTCTGGTCACGTTTGACTCACCCATCACCTCTGGTCACGCTTGACTCACCCATCACCTCTGGTCGCGTTTAACTCACCCATCACCTCTGGTCACGTTTGACTCACCCATCACCTCTGGTCACGTTTGACTCACCCATCACCTCTGGTCGTGTCCGACTCACCCATCACCTCTGGTCGCGTTTGACTCATCCATTACCTCTGGTCGTGCTTGACTCACCCATCACCTCTGGTCGCGTTTGACTCACCCATGACCCCGCTGGAGTCTTCGTCCAGAGCGGTGAGCGCGAGCCATTTGTTGACGAAGGCGTGCTGTGGCTGGTCGTACACCATGCCCAGGTCCAGCCGGAACACGCCCAACACCACCTTGGAGCGCAGCATGCGCGAGTTGCACACCTGATGACAGGGGCCAGTTGAGGTCAGTGTTCTCACAGCCACTGGCGGACCCAGAAGACTGGACTTGGATCGGTTTGGGGAGTTCGTTAGTTATTGTGGTTTAGGGGCGCATCGACTGCTCAGGTCATATAGCAAGGGGAGTTAAATTTGTCTCCGATTTCAAAAGCTATTCAGATTTGAACAGCTAGCATCCTGTAGGTTCGCTGAAGACAACATTTTTCTGATACAATGTTACGACACTGTCCACTGTGTCGTAACACAGGCCACTGGGACTGTTAGCATAATCAGGTGAACGCTATATATCTGATATCTTATCTTCGGTTATAGGTGGATACACATCTTGTTCGTTTATTGTTACTGTGTTACTGTATAAACTGTGCTTCGTTTGTCTGTGTGATCAGGAAGAGAAAACAGTTATCACGTCTGCTTCGCATATATACGAACAGGTATGCACTTGTTCGTGATATCCGAGTTGCAGTGATAAATTATTCGTGAAATAGGGTGGAATGTACCACTTTCTGAACACTCAGTTGACATCATCCTCCATGAAATACTGACATCATGCTTCTTGATGCGTACTTATGAAGTTTTCGTGTCTCCTTTCTAATTCATAAGTACCATGCTCATGCTCAGTACAGTCATAAGTATGCCATTGGCACAAATTTGAGTCTGAAAGACTTCACAAACATTTGAAATGACACTAATTCCATGGCAAATTTCGACATCCTACTGCGCTCGTTTCGACATCTCACACCCAATGAAAAACCATTATTTTAACACTGCCGAGTTGTTGCATGAGTTGTTGCATGAGCATGATATCCGAGTTGTTGCATGGGCTAGCCTGGCGCGTCATGCGGCCGAAGTATTCCGGCAGGCGAACGTGACAACCGTCTTAATATATGGCAGACAGGTACAAATGCAATTAAATTCCTTATCAGAAAACCAGGGACGTTCAAATGACTGCAGTCACGTACCATGTTAGGTAGCATGTTAGGCACCATGTTATGTCCCAATGTTAGGTGCCATGTTAGGCACCATGTTAGGTACAGTGTTAGGCACCATGTCAGGTACCATTTTAGGTATCATGCTAGGTACCATATTAGATACCGTGTTAGGTACCGTGTACCACGTCAGGTACATCATAAGTTCGGCACGAGCATTGCAGTTCAATAACGCCCTAAGTTAGTTATATCGGCTGAGATGCTTACTTTGGCTTGAAAGGGAGTGAAATGCATTAGTTATAGGAAGATACAATTCCACTTTAGATCAACCTGCACTATCACATTCGCTTTCTGAGAGAATTTAGATGATTATATTAACTCAATTAACGTTTAGCAAATTGAGGGAATTGAAGCACGTGCTAGAATAAGCATGCCAACCCTGTTCTGAACCCAGAACCTTTTCTTAGCTACTCAACCCAAAAATAGCACCAGCTCTAACAGAATCCGTGCCACTCCGTGACAAGCAGACCCACCCCAGCATAACCAGACCCAATACAGCATAACCAGACCCACCCCAGCATAACCAGACCCAATCCAGCATAACCAGACCCACTACAGCATAACCAGACCCATTACAGCATAACCAGACCCACCCCAGCATAACCAGACCCAATCCAGCATAACCAGACCAACTACAGCATAACCAGACCCATTACAGCATAACCAGACCCATTACAGCATAACCAGACCCACCCCAGCATAACCAGACCAACTACAGCATAACCAGACCCACCCCAGCATAACCAGACCAACTACAGCATAACCAGACACACTATAGCATAACCAGACCCAATCCAGCATAACCAGACCCACCCCAGCATAACCAAACCCACTACAGCATAACCAGACCCACTATAGCATAACCAGACCCAATCCAGCATAACCAGACCCAATCCCGCATAATCAGACCAACTACAGCATAACCAAACCAACCCCAGCATAGCCAGATCCACCCAGCATAACGAGACCAATGGTAGTAAAACAAAACCGTTTCTGGCATAACTAAGCCCATCCAATCACAGGGTGAAGCATGATCAGACACACTCCAGCATAGGCACACCCACCACAACAAACCAAACTCATCACAAATCAACTCCAGCTCGCCGACACTCCACACTCACCTTGAACTCGAGGCTGGTGTCCCACACCTTGGACGGCAACTTCTTCAGGTAGAAGAAGAAGATCTCGTCGTAGTAGGGGTTGCAGGTGGACTTCTGGACGCGCGTCGACTTGCCGTCGTTGCCGAGGGAGACGCGACACGTGGGGTTGAGGTCGGAGCCCAGCAGTTGTCGACACTCCACCACCTTCACCCGCACCTGGACACACCGTCAAGAGTCGTCATACGGTGTGACGTCATCACGAAGATTCTCCCACCGCACACCTGGATACACGGCAACACATAGCATTAGCATATTACATTTTCACAGTGATGTATCAACCCTAACACTATCGTATTGCATGTTTCTCATAATTGCATATCATCACCTAGGACATATCATCAAATCAGAACATCAGAACATCTTCGCAACAATCGACGCCACTGATCAGCAGGGAGGGGAAGGAAGGGGCTTTGCGGCGCGTCGACTTCATGTAACATCACTAATGTCACTTAGATCATGTGACATCACCAATCATCGAAGAGCATCACGAATAATCACATAATCCCGCCGCATTATCTGCACACAAAGGTCAATCAATTCAGAACCACTCGCGAGCATGAAACTCAACACAAAAATTAAACACAAGTTGCAACCGTGAACTATATTACACAAAAAAAAACTGCATAATAGTACAAATGTGAGCTTTTGTGGAAGAGGAGCCATAATTGACCTACGCCATCATGTGTGATTGAATAGGACTTACCTTGCTATAGCTAGGGCCGCCTGCCTATAGCTAGGATACTCATCCAGCTATAGCTAGGGTGCACGCCTAGCTATAGGTAGGGCACACGCTAGCTATTGCTACGCCACCTGGCTATAGTTAGGGTATCCACCTAGCTATAGCTAGGGCACACGCCTAGCTATAGCTAGGTTTCTCACGTAACTATAGCTAGGGTATACGTCTAGCTATAGCTAGGGTGCTCGTCCATCTATAACAAGGGCACTCACCTAGCTACATCTATGGTACTCGTCCAGCTATAGCTAGGATGCTCTAGCTAGAGCTAGGCGGTTGCCCTGGCTATAGCTAGGATACTCATTTCAGCCAACTTGCCAAATAGCTGACCACACTTCCTCGCTGAGGATACCAGCAGACTAGCAGCAAATGAGTGTGCATCACAACCTCACAGCAGCCTCCAAATGGCCGCAGGCCAAGGCATCCAAGTGGCCAAGGCCACTTGGATCCAAGGCCGCGGCGATCCAAGGCGGGATCCAAGGCCAAGGCCCTGCATCTTCGATCCAAGGCCGCAGCGATCCCAGGCGGGATCCAGGGCCAAGGCCCTGCATCTTGGATCCAAGGCCGGGGCGATCCAAGGCGGGATCCAAGGCGGGATCCCAGGCCAAGGCCCTGCATCTTGGATCCAAGGCCACTGGCCACAAGTGGCCGCAGGCGACCGACTGCTCAATGTAGGCCCGGCGGCCGCCACCCACCTGGAATTTGGTCTCCTTGTTGGGCAGCAGGTCACGCGGCAGCGGGCCGGCGCCCAGCTGACCCAGGGCGGCGCCGTAGTCGGCGCCCGTGCCCATCACTATTTCGCCGCTAGAGGTGGTCCGGATCGGCTCGTAACTGCTGACCGCTGCCGACGGAGGGGGGGGGTGCCGGTGGTGAGCGCGGGTGCAGACACGCGCGGATACGTGGACAGGAGTGAGATAATCGCGATTTATACAAATTCTATCGGAAACTTAGTCCGGCAGTTTGCTGGGTGCCTTTATGGAAGAGGTTTCGTAAGGAGAGCTTGTTGCGTGACCTCCCCATCACCCGATCCGGTAATCCCCGTCCAGCAACATTATTGTGACTGAGAGCATAACATAACATGACTGAGAGTATAACATGTCGCCAATGCACCGACACGGCCGGCCCGCCGCCACGTGGCCGGCCCTTATCGGACCAGTGGGCAGCCGATGCCCTCATACGGGGCACTGTGCGGACGCGTATAGCGATTCGAATCCTATCTTGCCAGGACAGGCGAGGCCAACGCAAGGCTGGTGCTCTACTCTTCGCCCGCGTCCAATCGGCGTGAGAGATTGGCGACGCTATATGGCTCAACAGTCGACGTGTCGTAAAACCATGAACCAACCAGCAAGGCTGGTGCTCCAATGCACCGAGCTATCACAGCGGCTAAATGATAACGTTGAAATAACTTTCAGGAAAAGCTATGCGGCTTGTTCCAGATAATTTGTGTTGGGTTTTCAGGTATAAACGTTATGTTTTGCTCACACCATCTCAACATAAAGCCTGTTGCAAATTTAATTCGTCTACAGTATGTTCCAATAACGGCGGGTCTCCATGCTATTTGACTGTTTCGTTGATATTGCCTTGCACGAATTAGACAGCAACCTGCTCGTCACTCGTAAGCTGTCCTGGAGACGTCTGCTCCGTGATTAACTGTTGCCACGTGACTCGTGGCAGAGACCTACCGCCCATTCCCTCACAACTACTAGAAGTGTCGAATTACAACAATTATCTGGGCTGGGGGTGGGGTGGGGTGGGGCGGGGGGCTGGCATTGGCTTCCAAGCATTGACTTCTGAGTCTCCTAACCCAATGATCAGGATACAAAATCATTGAAATGCGTTCACGTATAATCCCACGTTAAACACAAAAAAAAACACCAGGGACCGAAGCCAACATGGCGGCGCCCACCGCAACGCTTGCGGATGGGGCGCGACCCCCAGAACACCCACCCACCAACACCCACGTCCACCTACCATTGGTGGCGCCGGCGGACGCGCGCAGGTTGGACCTGCTGCCGCCCCTGCCGCCGGGGGCGGGGGGCGGGGGCGGCCACCGTGGGCGGCGTGTACTCCAGCCTGACGCGCAGCACGCCCGTGGTGGGCCGCTGCTCGTTGTCCAGCAGCTGCAGCTCCAGATCCTGCGAGCCGCCGCCCGACATCACGTTGCGCAGCTGGATGGTCGTCCTGCCCAGCAGCCTGCCGGCCGGCGGCGCGGCCGTCACGTCGGCAGCACGGTGGTGACGTCACAGTAAGACATGGCGGCGCGGCCGTCACGTCAGCAGCACGGTGGTGACGTCACAGTAAGACATGGCGGCACGGCCGTCACGTCAGCAGCACGGTGGTGACGTCACAGTAAGACATGGCGGCACGGCCGTCACGTCAGCAGCACGGTGGTGACGTCACAGTAAGACATGGCGGCACGGCCGTCACGTCAGCAGCACGGTGGTGACGTCACAGTAAGACATGGCGGCACGGCCGTCACGTCAGCAGCGGCACGACACAGAAGCACAGCTATGACGTCACAGTAAGGCGTGGCGGCACGGTAGTGACGTCAGCAGCACGACACGACAACACGGTGATGACGTCACAGTCGACACGGCGGCACGGTGGTGACGTCAGCAGCACGACACATCACGGTGATGACGTCATAGTAAGACATGCCGACACGGTAGTGTCATCATAGTACGACACACTGATAAGACAAGTCATAGCAATACACAGCGGCACGGTGACGAAGTCATAGCGATACACGGCATCACGATGGTGACGTCAGCAGCACGACACGACAGCACGGTAGGAACGCCATAGTAAGACACAGATAAGATAAGTCACAGTAATACATAGCGACACGGTGACGTCATATCAAGACACGGCGGCACGGCGGTGACGTCACAGTCGACATGTGGGACATGGCCGATCACCGGTGAGGTCACAGCGAACCTAGCGGGACACAGTAGGCTGGTGGTGAGGGTATAGTCCCCAACTTGTAATTGCCACATGAATCTGGTCTCAGTGCTATCCTGGAGGAGCGTCGGTTGGTTATTGGTTTTACGACACGTCGACCGTTGAGTCATGTAGCGTCGTCAATCTCTCACGCCGATTGGTCGCGGGCGAAGAGTAGCGACAGGTGAGACTCGAACCCACAATCTTTCGATTGTGAGACGAGCATCTTACCCCTAGACCACTCGTCCCCCCTGGAGGAGAGTCAGAATCCATGAGGGCAGCAGGGCAGATTCATTGCGCAGCAGCAGAGCCCGCCAACCGGCCGGGGAGCTCCAGTTCTCAGACACAGTTTAAGCAGGAGAGTTATCACGCGCACCGAATGGTCCGGCGGAATCCGCCCACCCCTCCTGTTGTTCGACGGCATCTCATAAACGGAAGGGGATATTGCAATGACATTTTGTGACTTTGTTAAAAATTGATGTGCATCCTATGTATTAATGACCGTTGAGTCATATAGCGTCCCAATCTCCCCCCCATTGGTGGCGGGGGAAAAAAAAAAAGAAAGATGAAATTCAAAACCAAAAAATTTTTTATTTGAAAAAAAAAAACCCTAACCCACCCCTCTCTTTTTTTAAAAAATCGAAATTCATTGGTAAATATAGGAAATGCGGGGGTGCAAATTTGACCAACCGGCCGGCCGGGCGTCCGGCCGCCGAGATCGCGACCTCATTTGGCCCTGAAGGCATTGACTTAGGGTTATGAAATATATAACGGAGCGACTTCTCTACAGTCGTAATCGACCCACCGCATTTTGTGTCTCTAGTTTCAGTAGTTTCTGAGATCTCAGGCGCAAATCCACACCCCCACCCCACCTCCGGTGCGCGTCAAGCGAGGGGTCCTCCGGCTCGCGTGATAACGTTTCGAGTTAGCGTACAATGCACCCACTCGATCGATCCGTCACCGCATTCATTTCAGAGCCTTATGGGCAGTGGAGACGGAACACGTGGGGTTTCGGACTCGTACCCTTTTGGCTGGGTGACGAACGCTAGTTGAGTGCAGTACACATTCAGTTTTGGACTCACGCCGAAACTCAGTCAACCTACACTACTCGCTACTCGCATGTGCATGCATAAGAGAGCACCTTTCTCATCGAAAACTGTCGCACTCGTCACCCTCGCCGGAGAAAGCCCCGTCGCGACCGCTCTGACGACCTGGCGCCGGCCGACCGGCTCAGCGGGAGGTGGCGCACGAACGCGGGTGGCGGCTTGCCACCCACGTCTTTTCAGCTCAGGGGATACCAGAGAGCAGCGCATTACCAACTGATCTGATCCAACTGATCTATTGGGACCGTGTGGCGAGCCGAACGGGATCACAGGTTTCAGGAGGCACTACTGGTGGTGTCAACGACCTACGTTTGGCCGTTCGGGAGAGCCCTGCCAATGCCTGTTATTAATACCACAAAACGAACTTCTTTGTTTAATTTCATTCAAATACTTATAAGCAGGAGAAACAAACACTTCTACACTTCATGTGTAGAAGGAAATATATATATATATATATATATATATATATATATATATATATATATATATATATATATATATATATATATATAAACATATATATCATAACAGTAATGCACTTAAGCTCCGACAGCAACATACATTACCGTCTGTGGTTGTCAGCACTGCTATCTCAAGTGTTAATATCGGTGTCAGTATCGATGTCGATGTCGTATTACGCAGAATGGTCGCTTCTGAAGCACAAAATGCGCCGGACAAATTGCTGTTCAGCTCTGATGTTGTGCCAGGATTTTCCGTTCGGACACCCCGACTCAACTCCTGAAATCCTGAGTGATTTGGGTTTTAGGGCACATCGACCATGGTAGGTCATTTAGCGCCCATAACTCCTGAAATCCAACTGTGGCTTGGCCCGAGGGCATTTGTCACGCCGACGCACGAGGCCAGGATAGGACCAGCACCACTACCCTGAGGCAGCACTTAATTCGAACGGTGCGGTCATACCATCAGTACCAGAACGCGTGCCTGTACTGGTACCTCTGCCGGCAACGGCACCTCGCACACAGATGCCGGCACCACTATCTCCGCCAACCACAATTTTTTGTCCATCACTATCAGCGCCAGCGCATCCACCGGCGACGTACGAATTGTACCACTACTGCTGAGAGCGGCAGTACCTGTCATACCAGTTCCGGTACCACTGTGTGTGATGGCACAGTACCTGTTCCGGCCGATGCGGTCGTAGTCTTTGACCATCAGCTCCAGCTTCTCCTCCGGCGAAGGCGCCCGCCCCGTCAGCTCCCATTCGAGCTTCTCGTTCCACTCGGGGTTCAGGTCGCCTTTCTTCACGCTCGTCTTCTGCTTCACGCCTGGTGGCACGGGACCCATCAGGAGTCGGCGGATGTCAGCGGGTTTGATGGCTATTGGCTATGGGTTTGATGGCTATTGGTTTTGCGACACTTCGACCGTTGAGTCATGCAGAGTCGCCAATCTCTCACGCCGATTGGCCGCAGGTGAAGAGTGACGACAGGTGAGACTCGAACCCACAATCTCTCGATTGTGAGACGGGTCACCTACCCCTATACTACTCGTCTTCGTGTCAGTGGGTTTGCCCGGGTCATCGTAGGTCAATGGTGGTTGGCAAGGGGGTCATCGAGGTCATGGGGACCAGCAGCGATCAGTAGAGTCATGGGTAGAAGCTTGAAATATTATTGGGAGACGGTAATATGGAAACTCTGGTGACCTAAAAACAATCCGGGATGTCGTGTACGATGCCAAGTGAAAATTCGACATCATTGAAGCAGAAGGCAGGTTTGGGCGAACAATAGGATAGACTGGGCCCCTCCTCCAAAGACAGGAGGAAGCCCCATAGGCAGAGTCCAGCAGTGGTAGGTCAGGGTCCGCAGGGATCGGGGAGCGTCGGTGAGGCGTCATTATGGGGCATGAAGTGCTACTGAGAGTACTCACCTGATTGTCTGAAGGGTTATCGAAAGGTGGCAAGAGTTACTGAAGGTCAACGAAAATAAGAGGTCAAGATAGTTAGGGCCGTGCAATGGAATTCATTGAAGAGTGGAAGTGTTAGAAATGTCAGCGCAGTGACCGCGAATAGAGGTCAACATGCGGCATCATTAGCATCACTGGCTTGCTAACATTGGAAGTTCAGCATCAGGATACTCCGTGTTTGTTGCAAATTATAGGAGGTCACTGTGGGTACGTAAGGGTTGCGTGTAAGTCGGCACATACCATCAGCTAGTGCGTGGCTACGGGGATGGCCAAATCCACCAGCTGCTGAAATGATGTAATTGTAATTGACTCGACATCAGCGATGAATTATTCGTGAAATATGGTGGAATATACCACTTCCTGAACACTGAATAGACATCCATTCCAAATAATTATCGATATTATGCTTCTTGATGAGTGTTTATGAAGCCTTCATTGCCTTGTTTCTAGCAGTATCTAGTTTATAAGGACTACGCTTATGCTACAGTTGGTACAGTTATGGTTCGTCTGGAGGCAAGCTGCCAACGATTGGCAGCAACAGACGAGCCTGCCTATTTTTCCCCGTCAGTTGTCACGCCTCGTACGTCTTTCCTCTTTCACGTTGTCCTGTACCGATCCGGTTTGGATTGTGGTGGAGCACATGGAGATGCTAACCCGGCTAAAGTGATCTGGAATATAGCAACAAAGCATACAGACAAATTTGTCTGTATGCTTCTGTGATCTGGTTATTGGTAAGAGAGGTTATTCGGTACTCGCCGTGAATTCGATAGCACACACTCTACCATGCGATTCGATACCATTCGATGACACACTTGATGAGGGGAGGAGGGTTAATTATCGTTGTACTGTAGTGCACAGTCAGTTTCAACTGGCAGCGGTATAAAATATGTTCAATATTAGCAAACAAGGACAGGTCCTCCAACACCTTCGCTCAGTTCATCTGCATGCAACTTCCCGCTAAAAGTTGAATAGTAGCTTAGCTACATATGCATACACGAGAGCAAAGCGACGTTCTGGTATGCGGGTATCAATGTCTTGTGTGGATGACCCAGACGACGCGCTCTGGTTATTGGTTATTGGTTATTGGTTATTGGAAGAGATTGGCCCAACACAACTGACTGTTTACCTCCTCCCGTCACCATACACGAGCTGAGACAGATATGCAGAAAACCCCGGACTCAAATCGCTAATCGCTCCCAGGTTACCACGGCGTGGATGATCTCTTCACAGTCCCAACCACAACCGCAACCGCAACGAACTACCACAACCACAAGCAACAACCACAACCAACTACTACAACCAACTACCACGACCAACTACCACAACCAACTACCAGAAACCTGCCTTGTGTGGTGGTTGTTCGTTTTTACGACGTGCCGACTGCCGGGTCGTTTGGCGTCGCCAACCTCTGACACCGATTGGTTGCGGGCGAATAGTAGCGACAGGTGGGACTCGAACCCACAATCTTTCGGTTTGCAGACTGGCACCTTACCCCTCGACTACCTCTCCACCCCACCCCCACCCAGAAACTTGCCTTGAAACACTGTGGTGACATACGGGTCGCTCTTGCCGACGCTCTCGGCGTTCGGCAGGTTTTCCGCCCCGATCACGAGCGCCCTCAGCATGGTGACGTCACTGGCTCGGTCTGCCAACACAGAAGGCGCAGTTACGACGATACACGGTGACGTCACGATGACGACTGTTAAAACAGAACGTCCGATCGGGAGGGTCACACGCTGACGCTTCATTGGCTTCATTTGTTTGTTTGTTTGTTTGTTTGTTTATTTGGGCTTAAGGGCGCCTGAACTGCTAGTGGTAATCTAGCGCCCATGGCTTCATTTGTCGAAACGGAACACCCAGCAGTGTTAAAATAATGGTTTTTCGTTAGGTGTGAGATGTCGAAACGAGCACAGTAGGATGTCCAAATTTGTCATGCAATTAGTGTCATTTAAAGTGTTGTTGATGCCTTTCAGACTCAAATTTGAGCCAATGGTGTAATTATGATGGTACGTTTTGAAATTCATAATTTAGAAAGAGCTATATTCGGGATATAATATACTATATATATAGGGAGAATAATACCTATGATATAAACTCATATTGTATGTCATATCACATTGTAGGTAATCCCTTTACATGAAATTGTGTTCCGAAATGTTCGTGTATCACCATTCCTTATCGAGACCACGAACATCATACTTATAAACGAGATACCGTCAGAATGGAGACGCGAGGACTTCATAAGCACGCATCAAGGAGCAGGATGTCGATATTTCTTGGAGAAGGATGGCGATTGAGTGTTCAGAAAGTGGTATATTCCACCCTATTTCACGAATAATTTATCCCCGACAGATGGCTCCCTGGTGACGTCACTGGACCGAGGACGACGCAAATGTACGGTCACAAGGGTGTCCTCGTGACACCATCAAAGCGTTCATAGATGAAGTCACTAGACGATTAGATGGTAGATGACGTCACGTGACACAATTAGGACGTTTATAGCACCGAACCTACAGCGTTTTCTCGTTGCGATGATTAATTAATGCGTCTCATCTTGGATATACCGCCAAATCCGCGTTAGGTCAATTAGAGGTCAATTCAATTAGTGGTCAAGGTCAATTCAAATCAACGTTTTCTATACTGCCTCAATGCCAGGATTTTTGGAACATTGGCATCTCTAACCACTTGAACATATATTTGTCATAGATATTCGCTCTCTCCAGAGCATCAGCAACGCCCCTGGGCGGAAGAGTGGTCAAAGCAATGACTTGCATGGGTGGGAAGGAGGATGCTTAGATGGAGTTATTGGAGAGCCTGCTGAATGGTGGGGTACGGCGTGCGTGGAGATGGACTGGAGCGTTCGCCAGTATGCCGCAGTCCTTCGTGCCCCAAGGACATGCAATAGGGAGGATGTTTATTTAAAATGGCGTTTCCGAATATTATCATTTGTTTGTTTACTGGGTGGTTCACGACACACTTTTTGCACGATCACGGCTAATGGCGCCGCCCACACTGTTTCACCGGTGGGCCGCGGGATTGGGAAATGTCCTGAGTGGTGCGAGTGTTGAACCCAGGACGTTGGTATCCAGAGCTCGCCGAATATTATCACCACGAATTCGTCAGGTACCAGCAGTTTCCAACCTTGTCAGACTTTCTCAAGTGCTCTTGTATAACTTGTCCTTGAATTGTTCGGGTGACACAGGTGCAGTATGGCGTCCGCGCTATGGCGTCCGCGCTAAGCCGACGTCGTAAGTTCCGTTCAGAACGCTCGGTCACGGACACGCCGTGATGACGTCACCGGCTCATTGTAGACGCCAGTCGCCGTCACGAGCCGCCCGCGGCCCCGGTCATTGTCTCGCGACGGCGCAAATAGAGGTGCAAAACCAGTAGCCCAGCAGCTGGAACCCAGCCTTCCCCTCCCGTACCATGGAAGGTGAGACTGACCTGAACTGCAAAACCACACAAGCGCACACGTACTCATGCGTCAGGCTCCATGTGGCAGGCTCGAGAAGCCGCCTCCTGGACACCAGAGGTGCAAATTGGTCATATTCACCGCGGTATCCATTGGAGGTGTGAGTCAGGGCATGCCACGCCGCGACCATCGAGGTGCAAACTTCTCTGAGATACCGTCGGATGGACACTGGGAGTGAAAGTAGCAATAGCCGACACGACGGGCGTAGACGTGTTGCTGGATACTGAAGCATCACGTAACCTTCTTAACCAACATATTGAGTCTCCCGGCTAAAAGTTCAAGATTTGTACTTGCTTACTTGGGCTTTTGATCCTCAACCAGTGGCGCAGCCAGGGTTTTGTTAAGGGTGTTAAGAATGATGTTCCGAAATGTTCAAAGTGCCGCGAGAGTAGTTGCCACATATAAGCGCCAAACTGAGAACATGCTGCCCTTTCATCAAGACGAACGAACACTGATCTGGAAATGTTAATTAAGGTCAAGATTACCGACCTGAGATGAGGTTAATTTTCACATTTTTTACCGTACTCAAGGGAAAAATTAGATTTGGAGGTACGTTTTGACGCCAAGAATGATGCAGATCATGAAATAAGCATTATGGGTAATTTATATGTGTCAAAGGTCAACGACCTATGATCTGGTTACTTATCATGTCCATTCTACACAATGACATCCTATGCGGAATGATGCTGTTCCTCGCCAAGTGATACCTGAATTCGATTTCCGCGCTGCCTAAGTCGTGTGACATGAGATCAGACGACAAACGAATGACCTGAGATGATCTAACCTGCAAGCTGGCTTGATTTGATCTGATTTCACCTTCCTTTTGAATTACTTCCCAAACAGACACACAAACATGAAGGCTGAAGTGATCGGCTTCTCAATTTGTACATTGTCCCAACGTCACCCGGGGTCGGGTCACGAGGTCAGAAGCGGGACATTTTCCAAAGATGTTCCAGCATCATATCAGCTCTTCTTGGAACGCAATTTTATACTTTAAAAGTGATGTTCCGAGATATTCAAGCTTGAAATTACTTGACATTACCTGACATTACAATTTTGGATGTCAATCAGATACAAAAATTTTGCTTCAATGGTTCTGTTGGAAGGACCCGAGATACGATATATATACATATATATATATATATATATATATATATATATATATATATATATATATATATATATATATATATATATATATTTATATATATACATATATACATATATATATATATATATATATATATATATATATATATATATATATATATATATATATATATATATATATATATATATATATATATCCTATTCAGCAATGCCAATTAAATATAAAATTATGCACACTCGTTACGTTCCAACGTTTTCCTCAGAATGGTACGGCACCACCGACTATAAACACTGCTAGACAGATATAAATTGGTTGTACAGCGTGGTGTACCAACAAAGGATCCTCCGTTAAGCGAACAACTAGATTTGAATGGAATACCAGATGACCACCAAATGCAATACCCTGTGCGCGTGTGTGTATGTGTGTGTGTGGGGGGGGGGGTGCGTGTGTAGGGACGGAGCCCGAAGGACCCTATGGGCCCACTGCGCACATCCACGGCAAAGGGCGAGTCGCATGAAAATGGTAAACCCCCACACCCATCGCTTTCATCTAAAATGAAGATTCTGGCCCACCAGGCACGACGAATAGCTCACCTGCCTCAACCATGGGTTGAGGCAGGTGAAACCACCAAAAAGGTAAAACCACCGCCCCTAGTTTCCATCCAATATTGCAGGCTCTGTCTGTCCCACCAGAAGCGGCTAATAGCTCAACTACCCTAACCCAGTCTAGTATTTTGTCACCAGGTCCCCTGTTTGTCCCCAGCAATGTAATGTGTTGTAATCGGTGGTGCCGTGCCATTCTGCGGACGACTGAGGTATAGTTGAAACGCAATGATTGTTCATGATTATATATATATATATATATGAATGATATATATATATATATGTATAGATATATATGAATATGTTCATGAACATAATATATATATATTCATATGTTCCAGGCAATTCTCCAAGGTAAAGGGTACAAGTCATACAAGTCACTAGGTTGACATATTATGACCTTTTGCGACCCTACAATGACCGAAAATGAAGAAATAATGTGTTATCAGCTTTAGGTTACGTTGACTTGCCAATGACATTTTTCCTGTGTCTCTAACATGCATAGTTGGAAGTCTTCAAGCCTGATACTACCCTGACCTCACCTATCCTGTCTTGGTCATTTTCACTATGTCCGATATCAATGTTAGTTCTTGCAAAACGACGCCGAAATAACACAAGCTCTCTCTTTTCTAGCCATTTGCGTGAACTAAGTCAAAACCCATATATTGACATGATACGACCTCTGATGACTTCATCATCAGTCAGAATAAAAATATAAGGTATGTTTCGGGCTCTTCATGACCAGAGCTTTGAAACTCTGTTCTGCATTCCATCCTATCATAGGTAGATCGGACGTTAGAGGGGAAGCTTTGAAGAGCTCACCCCCCCCCCCCCCCCCCGGCTTGGCGAAGGTAGATCTGCCGCCCGTCACGGCGAGTGTTAATATGGTGACTATCGAATGTTTTCCTTCAATTTGAAAAGGGAACCTAAGGAGTTGTTATACACCGTACTGCACACATGTGTCCGTATAGTCCACCACAGGCAACTTTGAAGCGAACGCAAATACATATGTAAACACATGCTAACCGAATCACCAGCATTGTCTTCGATACCAGGACCAGTCTTCAGAATCGCACACGTCATATCTCGGGAACACCGGAGAGCAGACGATATCGTAACAGGGAGTGCGGTGATGCACCTGAACCCAGGACAGGGAGGTGGATCCACCTGAACCCAGGACAGCGAGGTGGATCCACCTGAACCCAGGACAGCGAGGTGGATCCACCTGAACCCAGGACAGGAGGTGGATCCACCTGAACCCAGGACAGGGAGGTGGATCCACCTGAACCCAGGACAGGAGGTGGATCCACCTGAACCCAGGACAGGAGGTGGACCCCGAACCCAGGAAGCGAGGTGGATCCACCTGAACCCAGGACAGGGAGGTGGATCCACCTGAACCCAGGACAGCGAGGTGGATCCACCTGAACCCAGGACAGCGAGGTGGATCCACCTGAACCCAGGACAGGGAGGTGGATCCACCTGAACCCAGGACAGGGAGGTGGATCCACCTGAACCCAGGACAGCGAGGTGGATCCACCTGAACCCAGGACAGCGAGGTGGGCATGGACGGACTCGGGGCTTTTAGACGGATGGTGGCGTTATTGGAGTTCAAGGCGGCGGCCGGTCCATCTGCTGATTGATTTGTTCTGGTGTTAGAAAAAAATGGTTGCACGCTAATATGCAACACTCAACACTTGGTTACATACAAAACATATGGTTGTTAATATTCTGAATGCATCGGAAAAGGTTGTTATTGTATCAATATACAAAGGTTCGGAAAAGGTTGTGTTTTTTATAAATAAACAATACACAATGTGTTTTAGTCGTTTGAAGTTTAATGCTCCTGACAGCATGACATATTTCTTATCGGGTGGTTATTGATTTTGCTACTGTAAAAAGATCAATTTTGCTATTGTTCATAGCCTTTCGTGTCTCCTCTGCACCCATATGAGGAGTCATCGGTCGGTCAAACTCATGAGCCAGTTAAGAGGAAATCAATATAAGATAGTGGTGGGGACAAACACCAGCGACTAGCATTCGGTTTACCTGTCCGTGTCAACAATATAATCATATCTAGTGGATTCGGCCAAGATATCGCAGAATTTCAACTTGCAAGTCACAACCCCAGCCTGCCACTGTAGCCTCGCCTAAGCTTACGGAAATACCCATGGCGTCATATGAAAAATATACGATCTTTTAAGAAACCCACCCACCCCATTCACACATAAAAACTGCAATCGGCGGGGCTGTCAGCTATGAACTCCACTACCGGCCCAGAGTTGGTGAACTCGCAGAATAACAACTCTGGACACGTATCCCTCCTACCGCTATTAAGTGAAGCGAGGAAACAAACCTGAGAAATTGGGGACAACATCAAGAAACCGGTCTTGCCAGGTGGACAGGCTGGTTCCATACGACACCGCTGGTCCACGCGTACAGATTCCAACGTCCAACGTCGACGTCCAACAACATACATTCCAACGTCCAACGTCAACGTCCAATAATACACATTCCAACGTCCAACGTCAACGTCCAATAATACACCTTCCAATGTTTCAACGTCAACGTCCAACAATTCACATTCCAACGTCAACGTCCAATAAGACACATTCCAACGTCCAAGGTCAACGTCGAACAATACACATTACAACGTCCTGGGAGCGCAGGAATGTCGCCCGAAATACTGTGACGCCTGGAACACATCCAGGAACCCAGTCACGGGGAACTGAGCCAGCCAGATGAGATAACTTAAACAGCGGATGAGTGGGCGAATGCACACGCATTGCCTGGTGTTCCCGGGGGGGGGGGGTGCTCCGGTCCCCAATAATGACTTCAACTCTCCAATGATGCTTTGGGGACCATGGTAAAGTCCTCAACCACCCTAAATTGAGTCCCAAAAAATTGAGTGCACTACGATCAACAGACGCATAGCTTGGGCAGCGCACGCAGGGCCTTCAAACGCCAAAATTCAACCAAAATGCCCTCCAATGAACGTGATGTGCCCCGCTCCCCTTCCCTCCCGATCATGGTCATCAAATGTCACTCCCGAATGCGTGAGTAAGTGAATGAATGAGTGTGTGAATGAATGTGTGTGTGTAAATGAGTGAGTGAATGAATGAATGAGTGTGTGGATGAGTGAATGAATGAGTATGTGAATCAATGGGTGTGTAAATGAGTGAATGAATGAGAGTGTGGGTGAATGGGTGTGTAAATGAATGAGTCAGTGAGTGAGTGATGAGCAAATTCATATTCGAGTGAACGTGTGTCTATGTTTGATTGGAGTACTCAATTAATTAAATCAATTAATTCAGCGGTCGAAAGCCGGCGCTCGCCGACCTTCCAATACAAAACCAACACCGGCCCAGAGACACTCCTGCCCATGCTGAACCACCAGTAGAGGTGCTACCTTTACAAAACAACAAATTTGTGGGTGCACATTTGTGTCCATCTAAACGTGCGCTCCATTGTGAGCACCTCCATTTGGAGGTGGTCGAGGAGTGGGAGTATTGAGGCTGTTCCCATTATTATCCATGCAGGTCTCCCGATCTTCTTCTTACAGCCATGACCTAATTGTTCCGACAGTGGTGCGCTTGCCACCGTAAATCTGCCTCCCTCCCTCCCTCCCCTCCCCCCCCTCTCCCCCTCTCTCCCCCTCTCTCTCTCCCTCTCTCTCTCCCTCCCTCTCTCCCTCCCTCTCTCTCTCTCTCCCTCCCTCTCTCCCTCCCTCTCTCCCTCCCTCTCTCCCTCCCTCTCTCCCTCCCTCTCTCCCTCCCTCTCTTCCTCCCTCTCTCCCTCCCTCTCTCCCTCCCTCTCCCTCCCTCCCTCTCCCTCCCTCCCTCTCCCTCCCTCCCTCTCCCTCCCTCCCTCTCCCTCCCTCCCTCCCTCTCCCTCCCTCCCTCTCCCTCCCTCCCTCTCCCTCCCTCCCTCTCCCTCCCTCCCTCTCCCTCCCTCCCTCTCCCTCCCTCCCTCTCCCTCCCTCTCCCTCCCTCCCTCTCCCTCCCTCCCTCTCCCTCCCTCCCTCTCCCTCCCTCCCTCTACCTCCCTCCCTCCCTCTCCCTCCCTCCCTCTCCCTCCCTCTCCCTCCCTCCCTCCCTCTCCCTCCCTCTCCCTCCCTCTCCCTCCCTCCCTCCCTCTCCCTCCCTCTCCCTCCCTCCCTCTCCCTCCCTCTCCCTCCCTCTCCCTCCCTCTCCCTCCCTCCCTCCCTCTCCCTCCCTCCCTCTCCCTCCCTCTCCCTCCCTCCCTCTCCCTCCCTCCCTCTCCCTCCCTCTCCCTCCCTCTCCCTCCCTCTCCCTCCCTCTCCCTCCCTCTCCCTCCCTCTCCCTCCCCTCTCTCTCTCTATTTCTGCGACTCTCTGCGACTATCTGCGTCTCTCCGTTTCCCCATCTGTTCATCTTTCGAACGCATCAATCTCATCTTCTCAGTCGCATCTCATTCATCTCTCCATTTGTTCCGTGTATCCCTCTCTTAATCTCTCCTTCTCCATTCATCCATATATCCACCTCACGATCTTTTCGTTCCTCTCCCCTCCCTCCACCATCCCTCTCGCCACTGCAGGTGTGTGTGTGTGGGTGCCCGCCCCTCTCTCCCCAACACTGTAAACCCCGCCCCTCCTCCCCACCTTCGGCAAACACAGACCGGTGAAAGCCAGGCAGTGCGGCGTGCGGCCGACGACGTCACAGTCAGCTGACTGCGGCACGCGCAAGACGCCTGTGCACTACTGAGCCAACGCACCATTATTTTCAGCTGTCGAAAGTTGAGGACATGGCCGGCGGAAGACCTCAGCTGATGTGGTCGGTCTTTAAAGACCCGCTTTAGAGTAGGTAGCGAACGCAGCAGCACATCATCAGTCTTAAAATGCGACCACGCTGTTGAGACAGACGCAACAAAATCGCACAAACGCAAGACACTCACAGGCCAGCTTTGCTCTCGCACAACGCGGCTTCACGAGCTGCCGGCGCGACCTTAATGCGACCTAAGCGTCGTGAAACGCGAGGTGTGCTGCATGTCTGCAAGCAAACGGGAGAACGTGACTTCGGTCGTGACACCCGACCTCGATACGCCATGTGAATGGTGGTTCGAGTTATTCACATGTCTGTTCGCCAAGTGAGCCAGATCGTGTCAGCCACAACGCGGCAAAACGGGAGTGGAATGCTGTGGGGATGTGACGTCACGGGCACACACCGCGACAGAAGATACCGGCGACGAAACGCGACAAGAACAGTTACAGAGGGTCTGGGGTAAAAAGCCTTCTTCCTATCTGGAGGAGCCCGATCCCCTACAATGGTCGGTCAAGACCTCTCCCAGTAATTTCAGATTTTAGCATGCTAAGTGGTACGTTCCGAAACGGCGGTATTCGTTAGACCATCGATTCGTACGGGGATCCACTGATACTGAGGGGATCCACTGATACTGAGGGAATCCACTGATACGTTGGTTAGAAACGCAGACCCACTGATGCGCGACGGTGACACGCAATTGTCGCTTTGTGATTCGTTCCCAACACGGCAAGCTGAGGAATAAACCTGGGTGTCGTTGCTCTTTGTGAATATTTTTAATCGGGTGTCTGTAGCCAGGAGACAGGAGTGCATTGTCTATCACCAGGAGACAGGAGTGCATTGTCTGTCGCCAGGAGACAGGAGTGCATTGTCTATCACCAGGAGACAGGAGTGCATTGTCTGTTGCCAGGAGACAGGCGTGCGTCGTCTGTAGCCAGGAGACAGGAGTGCATTGTCTATCACCAGGAGACAGGAGTGCATTGTCTGTCGCCAGGAGACAGGAGTGCATTGTCTATCACCAGGAGACAGGAGTGCATTGTCTGTCGCCAGGAGACAGGAGTGCGTCGTCTGTAGCCAGGAGACAGGAGTGCATTGTCTGTTGCCAGGAGACAGGCGTGCATTGTCTATCACCAGGAGACAGGAGTGCATTGTCTGTTGCCAGGAGACAGGAGTGCATTGTCTATCACCAGGGGACAGGAGTGCATTGTCTATCACCAGGAGACAGGCGTGCATTGTCTATCACCAGGAGACAGGAGTGCATTGTCTGTTGCCAGGAGACAGGCGTGCATTGTCTATCACCAGGAGACAGGAGTGCATTGTCTGTCGCCAGGAGACAGGAGTGCGTAGTCTGTAACCAGGAGACAGGAGTGCGTTGTCTGTCGCCAGGAGACAGGAGTGCATTGTCTGTCGCCAGGAGACAGGAGTGCGTCGTCTGTCGCCAGGAGACAGGAGTGCGTCGTCTGTAGCCAGGAGACAGGAGTGCGTCGTCTGTAGCCACGAGACAGGAGTGCGTCGTCTGTCGCCAGGAGACAGGAGTGCATTGTCTGTCGCCAGGAGACAGGAGTGCATCGTCTGTCGCCAGGAGACAGGAGTGCGTTGTCTGTCGCCAGGAGACAGGAGTGCGTCGTCTGTCGCCAGGAGACAGGAGTGCATTGTCTGTCGCCAGGAGACAGGAGTGCGTCGTCTGTCGCCAGGAGACAGGAGTGCGTCGTCTGTCGCCAGGAGACAGGAGTGCGTTGTCTGTCGCCAGGAGACAGGAGTGCGTCGTCTGTAGCCAGGAGACAGGAGTGCATTGCTAGGAGACAGGAGTGCACGCAACACTGCCGGAAAACATCCATCAAAAGCCGGTTCCTTGCAGCAGGAAAACACAGTTCAGGGAAACTCGGCCCGAAAGGCACTGTCAGAACACCGCAGGAACAAAACCCGCGACCAGGTGAAGCGCAGTATATGTGCGTGGCTATGGCAGCAGTATACGTGCATGTCTATGACAGCAGTATATGTACATGTCTATGGTAGTAATATATGTCCATGTCCATGGTGGCAGTATATGGGCCACGTCTATGGTAGCAGTATATGTGCATGCCTATGGTAGCAATATATGTGCATACCAATGGTAGCAGTACATGTGCATGCCTATGGTAGCAGTATATGTGCATGCCTATGGTAGCAATATATGTGCATACCAATGGTAGCAGTACATGTGCATGCCTATGGTAGCAGTATATGTGCATGCCTATGGTAGCAGTATATGTGCATACCAATGGTAGCAGTACATGTGCATGCCTATGGTAGCAGTATATGTGCATGCCTATGGTAGCAGTATATGTACATGCCTATGGTAGCAATATATGTGCATACCAATGGTAGCAGTACATGTGCATGCCTATGGTAGCAGTACATGTACATGTATACGGCAGCAGTATATGTGCAGGCATATGGTAGCAGCATATGTTTATGCCTATGGTAGCAGTACATGTACATGTATACGGCAGCAGTATATGTGCATGCCTATGGTAGCAGTACATGTTGGTTGGTTATTGGTTTTACGACACGTCGACCGTTGAGTCATATAGCGTCGCCAATCTCTCGCCGATTGGTCGCGGGCGAAGAGTACCGACAGGTGAGATTCGAACCCACAATCTTTCGATTGCGAGACGAGCATCTTACCCATGGACCACTCGTCCCCTAGCAGTACATGTACATGCCTATGGTAGCAGTATATGCGCATCCTTATGGTAGCAGTGCCTATATATAGGAGCGTAGTACGGGCACCACAGGGAGGAACATGGTGGACAATCACCACGATTTTGTGTCCTGAGCAGCTTCCCTCCCTCACCCCGAGGAGAACTCAGAAACGGCAGGTGCACTGGCGGGCCCGGCGGTACGGCTGGTGGATGAGAAACTCGTGGAGGGGGGGGGGGGAAGAGAAACATCATCAGCCGGCTGAAAATGTGCCATTTCCATTAGGAATTCATCCAAAATTTTACAAAGTACTTTATAAAAAAATTACAATTTCTAACTTTTATAAATACGCTTGCTCTTCGCGAATTAAGGCATCTAAGTGCAGTAAAACATGCTTGTTCTGCGCACGGTATTCTGAGAAAAGAAGTGAGTGCTGAAGTTGGCTGGCTTGGCTTGGTGTACAGCCAGAACGTCCCTCTCCTGGATACGCCTGTGTGGCGACAACACCTCAGGCAGCTCACCTGGTGTGAAGTGTCATGCAGTCGCCAGGCTCCGCCCCCGCCGAGTCACGTGACCTTGAGCACGCCGCGGTCCTGGCGCTCAGCGTCTGAAACCGACGAATGGTCCTGTCAAGGTCACAGCCTATCTCAGGCTGGCCGGCGGCTCGTCCAAGGTCAGGCGATAGAACGGATGATACTGGTCGTCGACCCCGTTACATTGACCCGTCGATCGACGAGAGGTCTGGTGGGGAATCGGCATCCGACAACGGGCTCACATAAACACTACCCTGCACGGGAAATGCAGATGATGTGGCCAGGAAGGTATTTTGGATAATTATGCGGTGCGGTGACGCTCCACAAGTCAGGAAATCAATGGGAAGTCATCACCCCCTCCCCTCCCCACACACACACACACACATATACACACACGAAACGGATTGGCCATCGAAATACCTACATGGATCCCTGTATAGATCCTTCCATGGATTCCTACGTGGGTAGGGACGGAAATAAGAGAGCTACTTCCGCTACCTCGGCTGCGCGGCCGGATTACCCATCTGTCGCGAGAACGGCAGGCCCTGGATGTCTCCGCTCCGAGAGGACTTCTCCTCGGCCGGCCCATACCCAGGTGATGGCAGCAACTGGGGAGTGTAGCCCGTGCCACGGGATAACGCTGGAAGACACGCACCCACCCGACGGCACCTGGTTCACGCCCGGGGGCATGGCCGGAGGGCACGGCCCGAGGTCACTACCCGGAGGCACGGTCGGGGTCACGGACCGAGGACACGGCCCGGAGGCACGGTCGGGGTCACGGCCCGGGGCACTGCCTGAGGGCACGGCTCGGGGTCACGGCCCAGGGGCACGGTCGGGGGCACGGCCGCGGTCACGGCCCGGGGGCACGGTCGGGGGCACGGCCGCGGTCACGGTCCGGGGGCACGGTCGGCGCCACGACCGCGCCTCTGTTCACCGGGCGCCAGAAATCTGCATAGCCCCGGCGTGTGCACCACGTGTTCGGCGGGTAATCCGAGTGAAAGCGCGCGAACAAGACTGTCGCACACGCGCCGGAAGTGTCGCCCCTGCCGTGCATGCATTGCGCATATGTCGAGGAGCCGGAACGCTGCCCAACTGGCGACCCGTATTTGTTGCGGAGATAAGAGGGCGGTTTCCGGCCGGAGTGCAAAGAGCGAGGAGTTGGAACGAAAGACAAATAACGAAGGATGGTATATTTGATGTAGCTTCAGTATCAACTTTCACCTACTGATTCCCCGTTTCACGCTTAAAAGCCACTAAATATTCACCCTTGGGATGAAGAAAAATGGGAGTAAATCGACAAACTAAATACATTTCCCATGGTTCTCGGCAATATTTATACACATGCTTTGATAAATTATTTCAATGCGACGACTTTCACCATATGCCGAACAGGCGATTCCACAAAATGTAACGCAAACCGCTGCTCTATTGCTGGTGCAGGGTTGAAATTTTTAACAGACGGGATGTTAAAAAAAAACGCAAGACCAAAAAAAAACTGCGCAAAAACGAACGTGTTCCACTTCGGTTCTATGCTGCCAGAGACCCATGTTAGCAGTTAGCTCCATTCGCCGCAGTGGCCAGTCCCCGCCCAACGTCTAAAGCAAACACGCCGCGAGCAAACAACAAACGAACCGCCCGTCGTGCCTATGACGTCACCAGTCGTGACGTCACATCACGCACGGCTGGCTATATCGGGCGCACTTCCTCTCCCCGCCGTACGGCACCAAACGGAAGTTACCTCCACAGATTATTCTGGCACGTTAGCTACCGGAACCGCGTCCGGTTGCACAGCTGTTGTCACTGGAGCTGTAGTGATGTAGTCGCTCAGGTAGTATGTCCGAGGACACCTGAGGAATATTTGTTCTCCAGAATTTACCGATAATGACAGAATGGTGAGACAGCGCCGCACAGGCTGTGGGCAGGACTGGAGTTACCTCGCCCCCAAACTGGAATGCACGCTCCTCTCTCGTGTCTCGAATCGATGCTTCTTGGCTTTAGCTTTTCTCGGCCGGGAAGCTGCAAAGGCCATATTGCGAAGCCGCAGCACCAAATGGCTCAAATTAGAGGACTTCATATCCGAGGCTCAGATGAATCAATTTTCAAAATTATGAATGAGTTCACTGGCTCAGAACTCATTCGCGGTCAACTGAACTGTCGCTCAACTGTGTCGCAACAGAGCACCAGGGCTACGGCTAACGGTGAGCTCCAGGTACCACGATGCCGCACAGAATTCGCGCGCCGCTCTTTCATACCGCGAGCTTGCCGAACGTGGAACAAACTGCCTCCAGATGTGAGGAACTCAGATGGCTACAATATTTTCAGACGGAGGCTTTCCGTCATGCTGCGCATGTCCGAGCCTTAACTTCAGGCTTGCTTACCTCAACACTGAACACTGCTTACCTCAACACTGTAATGCCATTCGTTATCGTGCATCAGGGTTAAAATAATGGTTTTTCATTAGGTGTGAGATGTCGAAACGAGCACAATAGGATGTCGAAATTTGTCATGGAATTAGTGTCATTTAAAATGATTTTGATGTCTTTTAGACTCAAATTTGAGCAAATGGTGTAGGCGCTTATGACTGTGCCTTCATCATTTGTTTTGAGATTCATAATTTCGGAAGAAATAATTCCGGATAGGGAGAATAATACCTATGTTATAAACTGGCATTATATGCCATATCACAGTTTAGGTAATCCCTGTACTTAAAATTGAGTTGTGAAATGTTCGTGTATCACCATTCCTTATCGAGAGCATGAACATGATACTTATAAATTGGATACTGTTAGAAAGGAGATATGAAGACTTCATAAGCACGCATCAAGGAGCAGAATGTCGATACTTCTTGGAGAAGGATGTCGATTGAGCATTCAGAAAATGGTATATTCCACCCTATTTCACGAATAATTTATAACTGTCGTGCATGCTCGTGATGATGGTTTGTACCGCACATTAGTGCACAACTACAACGGAAACTGAAAAACCCTACTCGGGTGGATCCGAAATACATTACATTGCATTACATTACAGCAAGCACTAAGGGATCCAAAATGTCATCACTATTCGCATACGTCATAACAGCAAGTAAAGTGAAGTGAATAGCATTGCTCACGACGAATTAGATTTGAAAAATAATGAGACGTTGAGCAACAACTCGTCATGGTAACCTTGCTGATACAAATGACTACTCTCATTAAATTCGAAATCAATCGATCTATGGATACAATCAAGAACAAAGAGGAGTTGAATGTTCGGTTCGTTGTCATCATCGGAAACGAATGATGGACTTCAAATTCACACACAAAAACAGTTTGAGCAAACATCGCGTGATTGGCAATACGATGCAACCTTCGATCACACCAAATATCGCACAATACACCATGTACAAGGATATGCACATTGCATATACATCATACATACTAGCTGTGATCGCTACATATACAATGTACAACGCGTGCAAACCGCTCACACATCCACATTCTGCATACATTGTTCACGTGAATTAGCTTCAGCAGTTCGGAACACACTTTGGCCTCTTTACGCTTCCAGATTCACTTCGTTCTCAGTGACCCACTTGCGGTCACGAAGCATGAATTCACATCCTGAGCGGCGGTGCCGAAACTGCCGTGAGGCGGACAGCTCTGAATGACAGCGCAACATCCGGTCACTATATGTCAGCTCCGCCCTCGCACTTCCCCCCCCCCCCCCCCCTCCCGAACGCCGGCCGACGATTGTGGATGCAGACGGGCGCAGTGTATATTTTGAATGTGAGCGTATGGCCGCCCGACAGGGTGGCGGGCCGGTAACCCCACAGTGAAGTCACACATAGGTACAGGTCGGGCCGTCGGCTCGTGCAATTTCACATGGACAGTTCTCCTCTGCCGCCGATGTTAAATTGTCGTGGTCCAGTTCTTCCCCCCCCTCATCTTCAGTCCCCCACATCCATGACATCGGGCATTTTGCCAAAAAATGCCTTTCTCAAAAGGAAATTGGTCGAAAAACATGTGGAGTACGTCAAGATGAAACGGATAGTCAACAAAGAAGAGAAGAGAAAGAAGCAACCGAAAGATTACAAGAAAAACTTCCTCGAGAAAACCTGCCACCAAATCGAGAACACCCGACCTTCACAAAACTACTCACAGCTAAATTAAAAGTGATCACCGCTTGTTCAGCCAGAGTCCAATAAGCCGCGGGCAGTACATGTCCAACACCACCTCTGTTAAACCTGAACTATGTGAGCAATGGGTGCATACCACGGCCGTCCGTCGAGCGCCCTCTGAGACGGCGTCCTCTGAGGCGGCGTCCTCTGAGGCGGCGCCCTCTGACTGGAAAAAGCCGCCCCTTTGGAGGCGCTCGAGTGTAGCCCCTTGAAGGATTCAGCCGAAGGCAGCCTTCTGAGTAGGAAAGGCAGGGACACCAGAATGCTCGCATAAAATTGTATTAATTCTCTCCAAGCTTAAGCAGGTGCGTGTTAAAATTATGCAACCTTTTGGCGAAATCCTAAATCAGTCAGTGCCCCTGGATCATCGGAAGTTTTCCTGGATCTATCATACCCCATGCTCCGACATCTCTCGTCTTTTAATGGTTGAGGAAGGCCCGTGGCCGACATATATACAGTGTGATTTGGGATCTATTTCTTTGTTTTAATATGAGCATACGGTTATTTTATGCCTTTTTCTTACCCCTAAAATCCACGATGCCACCCATGAGTCAGCACCTTCACCACCCATACAACTCCCCGATGGCACCCTTGAATCAGTATCCCAGCCTCCCCGACACAAAACACTGGAAACGGACTTGAATCGGCACTCCAGCATATGATCGAGCATAGTTATCCCTTGTGATAACGATGAATTGTCCCTTAATTGGCATCCCCATTACCCGTCCCCAGCACCTCGGCACAGAAACTTGGTGCAAACACCCCGTAACGACATCCCGTGAGGAATTTCACACATATATTAAGTACATGCATTTCCATTGCATGCAATGCATTACATGCATTTCCAGATAGTGTGAGACATTCTCAGACGTGATCATACTCTCCCAGATATTCTAAAACGGCATCAGATATTCTCAGACAGCATCAGTCATTCTCAGAAAGCATCAGAAATTCCAGGCAGCACCACTCATTCAGGGAACGCGTAACACAATTGAATCATAGCGAAGCAAAGCAGAGACTGTGCGAACATTTCCATGATGCTAACATACTGCCACACATTCTCAGTCATTTGTGGACCGGAAATGCCGACCGGTGGCCACCCACATTCCACACCACCACCTGACTGTGACGTCATCGATACCGGACCCGATGACGTCACAGTCACCGGACCCGTCACTGACACCCACACAGAGGTGACCTCACGGCCGTGGGAGGTGGCGACCGCCGGCCGACGCGGCCGCAGCCGTCGCAGAGGCGGCCGCAGAGGCGGCTGCAGGGACGACTACAGGGGCGGTCACATGGGCGGTCACAGGGACGACGTCTGGGGGGGGGTCACGACAGCGGCGAAGCCGTGCGTCACTGACGGCTGGTGAATATTTGCCTTGCGACGCGCCAACTGTTTTTGGGTGACACAACGTCGCCGATCTCTCTCACGCGCGCCACGTTTAGTCACCGACTGAGGAGCAGAGTACAGCATGGCGGTGGTGGCCCGGCACTGGAGGGTCAAGAAGTCGAAGGGCGAGGATAACGGCGGCATCCGTGGCAGCGGGAGGCATCCGTCAAGACGAGACACGGCACCTCGCCGACCGTGTTCCGTTTCGTATTGTGAATTGATGTTCAACCGTCTGACATTGCAACTGTCTGACATCACAGCCGTCTGACATTGCAACCATCCGACATTGCAACCATCGGATACATTGCAACCGTATGATATTGCAGCCATCCGGCATTGCAACCATCCGACATTGCAACCATCCAATACATTACAACCGTCTGACATTGGTCTGACATTGAAACCGTCTGACATTGCAACCGTCTGACATTGCAACTGTCTGACATTGCAACTGTCTGACATTGTGGCCGTCTGACACTGCGGCCCTCTTGGCCAAGAGGAGACATGGCATCGCCAGGTGGCGTTCAGCCACGGAAACGAGACGTCATGGACTTGGCCGTCCTCCCCCCCCCCCCCCCCCCCGCATGGGCCACCGTTCGTCCGTGATGGTAACAGGATTCAATCAGAGTCACGCCTCCGTGACGCTGATTGGACACGCTGGGAAATAGACACTGCGGTCTGTTCTGGTCATGTAGCCAATCAGAGACGGGATCTCAAGGTCGCGTGAGCTTTCAAGGTCATGTGAGAGCTAACTCAGAATGATTTGGGCGGCATACCAAGTCATCCTTCATAGTGATGACGGGAAGAAAGGTGCAGTGATGTTCGGAGTGGGTGGTGGTGGTGGTGGTGGTGGTGGTTATTGGCTCTACGACACGTCGACCGTTGAGTCATGTAGCGTCGCCAATCTCTCACGCCGATTGGTCGCGGGCGAAGAGTAGCGACAGGCAAGACTCGAACCCACAACCTTTCGATTGTGAGACGGG
Source organism: Ashinkailepas kermadecensis (assembly GCA_034440615.1). Lineage (NCBI taxonomy): Eukaryota > Metazoa > Arthropoda > Thecostraca > Neolepadidae > Ashinkailepas > Ashinkailepas kermadecensis. The sequence goes on from JAOTOM010005174.1 coordinate 1,341,148, forward strand.
TAACTTACCCCTAGAATATTCGTCCCCTGTTCGGAGTGGGGAAGTGGGGAAATGGGGGAGTGGGGAAGGGGTGGTAGGCGGAGGCGGGCGATGAAAGGGACAGTGGCGAGCGTGGAGAGGAAAGGTGATGCGTGACATGCCACGGTCTCTCCATCCACCCCCACCCAACCCCGCCCACTCCCACCCCACCCCACTCCCACTCCCACTCCCACTCCCACTCCCACTCCCACTCCCACTCCCACTCCCACTCCCACTCCCACTCCCACTCCCACTCCCACTCCCACTCCCACGCCCACGCCCACGCCCACGCCCACTCCTACTCCCACCCCCACCCCACTCACCAATAAAAAGACCGACACGGTAGTCCTTCCTGAACAAAAAGCAACAATGAATTTCCTCAGAAGTAGGAAGGGACACTCAACTTAATCTTACTTTGCTTAAAAACGTGTTCGATGCTCATCTTGAAAATACAAACGAACGCATGCAATAGCTACAGTGACCCTAAATTCGGTCGTTGGTGCAAAATCGCACGTCCGATACAGTACTTGAATCGAGGCATCCAGCAGGCGGAACCGTGAGCGGTATCTGGAAAAAAGAGAAAAAAAAGGAAGAGCAGAGCCCACAACTGGTGGTCGGGGCCAGGGACGGAGGTGTGTGCGACAACTCACTGAATCCGGCCGGGGCAGTCACCTCGCACCGTCACGGCCCACAGAGCGGCCACCTCGCACCGTCACGGCCACACAGAGCGGCCACCCCACACCGTCACGGCCACACAGAGCGGTCACCTGTGCACCGTCCACTGTGCACACACCAGCCGTGCACGGGCCGCCGCTCAGCCTGCACTGTGCACTGCGGCTGGAGCTGCGCGCGGCTGGGGCGTGGGGGTGGGGCGTGGGAGTGGGGAGTGTCCCATGGCCCAGACGCCAAGGTCGACCCGACCCAGGCCAGCGGACACGGGCAGAGGTGAAGCAGGGATCGGTTACCACCCAAACGGCCGACACACGACAGCAGATGGTGGGTTGACAGGCTGTCTCGCGTAAGGGCTGGAAGACACGTTGACGGACGGGTTGACGGACGGGTTGACGGACGGGTTGACGGGTTGACAGCTTACAACCGGATTTACGGACGGGTTGACCGGTTAACAGACTGCTTGACGTGTTGACAGACGGTTTGACGTGTTGATAGACGGGTTGACAGGAGGGTTGACGGGTGGACATGAGGGTTGAAGGGTTGACAGGCAGGTTGAAGAGTTAACAAACTGATTGACTGGTCGGCATATGGGCTGACTGGTTGAAAGACGGGTTGGGTTGACTGGGTGACAGACGGGCTAATGGGTTGACGCATGGGTTGACCGATTGACAGGCGGGTTGTCGGGCGGATTGACTGTTTGCATGGTTCACATGCTGACGGATGGGTTGACGGGTTGACAGATATCGGCCAGCTGCAGCCGACTGCCTCCCTGACTCATAAGGACAACACACGCTTCTGACCGTCAGGCTTCGTGTCCTGTCAACGCCAATCCAAAGGCTGCACAGTTCTGCACTGATTCACTGGTGTAACCAGAACTCGTTTCAACCCGTTTCGGATTAGCCATTTTTAAATCGCCAATTAAAAAACATGGCTTTGGATGGCTACAGCAGCAAGTGGCGTTTCAAGTTAATTCTGCCTGAATGAAGTATTATGTTGTGTGTTCTGCGATATATACGAACATGTTCGTTGCCGTTTAAATTTTCGCTCAACATCGACCACTTTCAGAGCATGGTTCTGATGCGTGGCGTCACGCGTTTTGTCGCCACGCGGACCGCAGAGGCAGAAGATGCCTTGTTGGTTATTGGTTGGTTATTGGTTTTACGACACGTCGACCGTTGTCATATAGCGTCGCCAATCTCTCACGCCGATTGGTCGCGGGCGAAGAGTAGCGGCAGGTGAGATTCGAACCCACAATCTTTCGATTGCGAGACGAGCATCTTACCCCTAGACCACTCGTCCCCCGCAGAAGATGCCTCATACAGACGGTGTATGCATTGTCTGCTCATAAAAATATGTCGTATATGAAGTTAGCTGCGACGTATCCTGTCCATGTCATTTCCCACGCATACACCATTAAAAATGCATGCAGCGTCCATGCACATGATATAAATCATCCATTAATATGGGATGGGGAAGTACGGCAGAACCGTTGGGCCAGACGGTCTCCATGAAACCATCACAACAAACTTCCTGACCTCCACCTATAGCGTTCTGACCCGACCTCCGGTCATCAAGGCGCTCAAGCGGGTCGGCTTTGGACCGTTCTGGCACGGTGGTCTGGTCACCGAGAACCCGCCGCCGGTCAGGGGTGGGTGGCCAACCGGCCCAGTGGCGGACCCAGCACCACGTCAAGGGTGGGCAGCCAACCGGCCCAGTGGCGGACCCAGCACCACGTCAAGGGTGGGCAGCCAACCGGCCCAGTGGCGGACCCAGCACCACGTCAAGGGTGGGCGGCCAACCGGTCCAGTGGCGGACCCAGCACCTCGTCAGGGGTGGGCAGCCAACCGGCCCAGTGGCGGACCCAGCACCTCGTCAGGGGTGGGCGGCCAACCGGTCCAGTGGCGGACCCAGCACCTCGTCAGGGGTGGGCGGCCAACCGGTCCAGTGGCGGACCCAGCACCTCGTCAGGGGTGGGCGGCCAACCGGTCCAGTGGCGGACCCAGCACCACGTCAAGGGTGGGCAGCCAACCGGTCCAGTGGCGGATCCAGCACCTCGTCAGGGGTGGGTGGCCAACCGGCCCAGTGGCGGACCCAGCACCTCGTCAGGGGTGGGCGGCCAACCGGTCCAGTGGCGGACCCAGCACCTCGTCAGGGGTGGGCAGCCAACCGGTCCAGTGGCGGATCCAGCACCTCGTCAGAAGGGGGGAGGGTCGGGAGGAAATGAGCCAGAGTTGTCCGCATCCCCGCATCCCTCACCCCACAGGATACTGCATGGTAACCATACACATCCCTCACCCCAAAGGGCACTGTGTGGTGACCATCCACATCCCTCACCCCACAGGATACTGTATGGTAACCACACACATCCCTCACCCCAAAGGGCACTGTGTGGTGACCGTCCGCATCCCTCACCCCACCCCTGCCTCCACAGATACTCTGTTGTCATCACAGATCTGGTACGAGCATCTGGCGATAAGAACTTAGTCGTCACCTGACAACAAATAAGTAATCGGCGCTCGACAGTTTCAATCCAAGTGCGTCGGGACAGAACACATGCACGCTTGGAATACTCCATGAGCTGTCAGAAATGCACCGTTACAATTATGGCCAACGTCCCTGTCTCATACCACTCCGCCTCCCTGTCTCCTGCCACCCAACATCCCTGTTACCTACCACCTAACCTGCCTGTCCTATACAACCAAACCTACCTGTCACCTACCAACCCACCTCCCTGTGCTACACCACCCAACCTCTCTGTCGTATACCACCCCACCTCCCTGTCTCCTACCACTCAACATCCCTGTCACCTACCACCTAACCTGCCTGTCCTATGCCACTAAACCTACCTGTCACCTTCTACCCCACCTCCCTGTCACACACCACCCCACCTCCCTGTCTCATTCCACCCCACCTCACTGCCACATACCACCCCACCTCCCTGTCTCATACCACCCAACCTCCCTGTCACATACCACACCACCTCCCTGTATCATTCCACCCCACCTCACTGCCACATATCACCCCACCTCCCTGTCTCATACCACCCAACCTCCCTGTCACATACCACACCACCTCCCCGTCACATACCACACCACCTCCCTGTCATATTCCACCCCACATCCCCGTCACATACCACCCCACCGCCCTGTCGCATACCACCCCACCTCCATGTCACATACCACCCCACCTCCATGTCACATACCACCCCACCTCAGTCACATACCACCCTACCACCCTGCCACATACCACCCCACCTCCCTGTCACATAGCACCCCACCTCCCCGTCTCATACCATCCCACCTCCCTGTCTCATGGCGCTCAGTGTTCTCTGGCTTTGTCATGCAAAACGGTGTTCCGTTTTCAGGAAAGCCAGGAAACAAACGGCCGCACTGCATACTGCGAACGATGGAAACCATTGACGAACAGCACACACTCTCAACACTGGCCACCGACTGGTGTTGTTCCCGTTTGCGTTGCCAAACCCTGACAGGTGTGATTAACGGGTGCGGTTCCCGGTCCATTTGTGGTCGTCTGGGCAGACAGTGTTGCATGTACAACACTGTTTTGGCAGCAACGACGAGTTACTAACATCGCCGTTGGGCGCGCGGGCGAGAACTGAACGGTGCCAGACTTCCGCACCGCTGCGGCATCCGCTGCGGCATCCGCTGGCGCAGCCGCCGTGCAGCGTCCTTGGTCAGGGTGCCGTCTTATGAAAACGATGCGGGTGGACATATGTGGTGCATTAAGGAAAAATCGGGGCTGAATCAAGGCTTCGAGGATAAATGCTCTTGTCTGGGCTTCTTGAGAAAACAAATATGTTGAATGTGGAGGGAGAGGCGAGTGGGGCGGGAAGAGGGCGGGAAGAGGTCGGGCAGGGGTCGGCCTATACAGCCCACACCAACCAGGCGCAGCCCACACCGCCCACACCACCCAGACGCAGCCCACACCGCCCACACCAGCCAGACGCAACACACAACAGTCTAACACACCACACACACACACACCCACGACAGACCACATGTGACCCCGGTGTGCGGTCACCACAGCAAATACCGGCGTGGACTGTATCGTACCGGCGTGGACTATCGTATCGGCGTGGACTATCGTACCGGCGTGGACTGTATCGTTCCGGCGTGGGCTGTATCGTACCGGCGTGGGCTGTATCGTATGGGCGTGGACTGTATCGTATGGGCGTGCACTGTGCCGACATAGACTGCTCGTCACAGCGTGGGTAGCGGCACTCTCGTCCTCCTCTACCGGGACTGGCGGGCGGTCCCTCGCTGCCGCCCTTGCCCTCTACCGCGACCGGTGGGTGGTCCGTCACTGCCGCCCTTGCCCTCTACCGCGACCGGTGGGTGGTCCGTCACTGCCGCCCTCGCCCTCCTCTACCGCGACTGGCGAGTGGTCTGTCACTGCCGCCCTCCTCTACCGCGACTGGCGGGTGGTCCGTCACTGCCGCCTTCCTCTACCCGTCACTGCCGTCCTCCTCTACCGGGACTGGCCGACGGTCCGGCACCGCCGTGGCACTCTCCGCAGTCCGCCCCTCCGACCACCGCCCTCAGTACGACACGGCTCGACCCTCTTCAGCCGGCTCTAACGTGGAGTGGTCCTCCAGATGGCCTGCCACAAAAGGCCGGCCGCTCTCAGGAGCGGAGATATCGGAACCGTCCATGTATCTTGTAGGCGTTGCATCATCAGCTCTAGGGAGTTGCTTGTGCATAAACGACCTCTTGGACAAACAGCATGCGCCCGATTTTGACAGAAATGCTTTCGCTTTTGCTTTCGACACGCTTCTGCTGAAGTAGATGACTAATACATTACGACTGCACAGCAAGTTTCCGCCCTGTGGAGACGACATTTCTTTTGGCTGGAGCACCGGCCCGAAGGGCACTGCCCAAATGCCCAAAAGCCCACATGGCCGGCCCGCAGCCGCAGGAACGCTGGTCGGAGAGGTGGCACAAACCTGACGCGAGTGCCATCGTGCAACTCGGCGGATCAAGTACCACACGGCGTGAACAGCGGGTCAAACCGTCGGACTGTTGGTGTCCGGGCGGTGGGTGCGGGTCGAGGGGGGAGGGGGGCAGGGAAAGTGGGCAATACGCACACGCACACCTCGTGCGCGTGACTACAGAATAGAGTGCCGCGATTTCCTCCAGCCAGGCAGGACAGCAGCACCACCCAGCGGGGCGCCGACACTCCGGCAGCGACGGGCCCGTTCGATGTTCGCTGTCGAGTTTCGGCAGCGCCAATCAGATCTGCGGCATCACGACAAAGCCATGGCGACTGACCAACAATGTCCTGAAATTCCCAACTCTGCGTGGAGAACGACAGCTATCAGAAATTTGCTTTAACGCCCTGTGGGCGGAGCTTTGACGCTCTGTAGGCGGGGCTTTGACGCCCTGTGGACTGAGTTCTGACTTCCTGGATTGATATCCATGAAACTTTCTAGAATACACGTACAACTGTAGTAATAAGGTATTACTGGTAGCTGTTATTTTTCCACCGTCGACGATTCCTCGTATCTGTGCCATCACAATCTGGGCAGGAGATAAGGCGTGCCTTTGTCATAATCAGCTTTTACCGCGCTTTTCCCCCATATTGCCAAATTGCTTCGACGTCATCACCACCATCATCATCATCATCAGGGGCTTCACGTCATCGCCTCGCCTGCTACCCTCCACTCGAGGGAAAAAATGAATTCGAGCACACTGCTGCCCAACGCCACGCACTGCACAGACCCACCACCAATGGAGACAACATGGCGGCCCACCAATGGAGACAACATGGCGGCCCACCAATGGAGACAACATGGCGGCGCCCATGGCTGGCAGAAGCCGTGCCGGTGGCCGACACGCTCGGCGACTGCCATTTACTGATGACGTGGCTTCCTGCTGCACGGCCTCCAGATGTCAGCCGACTACAGCAAATGACGTCGCAGGCCAACACCGGCGAAAGGAAGCTCAACACGAGCATTCCTGGAAAATCGAATAGGAAATAAGGCATCGATGCCAGGCGAAGTTGGCAGTAGATTGTTGCCGGACGTGTGCAAATAACACGCACGGTGTTTAAAAAAAACTGCATGTGCGTATGGGGGCGTATGGGGTCAGCGCATATGGGGGAGGGACAAATGTATCATACCCCCACCCCCAAGGGAACGATTTTATCGATATTTTGCGCAAAGATGGCTTTCCTCGAAATCTAAGAACATTTGATAAGATAAACGTTGTCTTACACAGACCTAACGAATGCTGTTCAAATCTAATGGGTTTCCCGAAATCCGATTTTCTTCATTGCTGCGCATCCTCAATTCAAGTTTCTGGATCAGCCCCTGTGGAAGTCACTGGCAAGGCTGCTGTTACAAACTGCAAAAGACGTCCTGCCAAAAGAGCAAGTAGTTGCTACAAACCAGAACACATGGCGCGAAAAGGAGATTTCGTGCTGCGGTCCACTGGTGGATCCCAGTGTGAGGGAACATGCCACTTCGACGTGCCCCACCCCCACTGGCGTCGTCATGGATTTTAGGTGGGGGGGGGGGGGACAGACGGGTTTTTAAGTCGATTCTTTCCATGCAACGCCATATACGTAAAAGTTGGGGAGCAAGCCCCTTCGTCCCCCACGGTGGAAACGGACATATTTTCCTGGAGCCTCTCAGTTTTATATTCGTACCAAACCGCGATGTTCATAAAACGTGGTGACGTTCTGTCACAAACATCGATTCAAAATGATCGCACAGGCCTGATATCCCCAAAACCCAGGAGATTTCGGAAATCCCAAGAACATGTATTACCCTGAAGCCGATATTGTACTCCCAGCTAGAATATCTGAACATGCCCGTGGCGCGACTGCAAAAGCTGATGCCACGCAGCTGCAATGCCTGTAATTCTACACTCCTCACCCATTCGGACAGCTTACCACAAAAAAACACGTCAAGCCAGCGACAAGGTAAAAAAATCCCCAGTAATGGCGCCATTCCCTGGGTAGACCCAGGAATCCATCGGGGAGAACACAGCCTCAAGCAGGCTTCAACGAGGGATCTTCCACGAGCAGACACATTTCCAAAAATTGTCCACATGAGAATCGCCATGCAAAAATGTGCGGCTTCCATGGTGCATTTGTCTGCCGTTATTTTGCGCATCACCAACCGGTTTCGATGTCATAGCATTGTGGACAAGTCGATCTAGCTGACTGGGAGCCAGACACAGTGACACTATGCGGCCATAGACCGGCTGATCTAGCTGACTGGGAGCCAGACACAGTGACACTATGCGGCCATAGACCGGCTGATCTAGCTGACTGGGAGCCAGACACAGTGACACTATACGGCCATAGACCGGCTGATCTAGCTGACTGGGAGCCAGACACAGTGACACCATACCGTCATAGACCGGCTGATCTAGCTGACTGGGAGCCAGACGCAGTGACACTATGCGGCCATAGACCGGCTGATCTAGCTGACTGGGAGCCAGCCACCGATCAACAACATTATGATGCGTTATCTATCGGCAGAAACCAGCCGTTAATCTTTACTGCTTACAACATGATAATAGCGCACTCATTTGGACAGGCCGACGTTCAATGCGGCTGCGTTGAACCAGGCAGGCTCGAGATCAGATTACCTCCTGAGGAAACTCAACACCGGAGGGTCATGCGCTCTGCACTGCCTGTGACCGCGGGGCTCCCGTCACAGCCAACCAGACTCCGTCCTCCCCTCCCCCAGCAATGTTAAAGTAACGGGGAACGGTCACTGACTGGGTGCTCCGTCATCGCCAGGAGCACCCCCTCTTCAACTTTCAACTTCGACAGAAGTTGAACAAACAACTTCGAAAGGCACTGGGGCCGTCATGTTTTCCGGACGTTGTTGTGTCCTCGAGACTGGCCTTCAACTGCTCGCGCTCCTGCGAAACACTAATGCCGCGAGTCATTGCGATCCAACCAGCGACCATCAGTGATCATCGTGATCATCAGTGATCATCAGTGATCAGTGAAAATCCAGCCAGCCACCACAAAATGGAGAAGTTACGCTTCCACGTGGTACAGCTTATTTATGTTCCAATTGGAACACTGCCGACTGCGCTCCTGTCCGGCGTTGACGGTGACATGAGTAACATGAGTAACAATAAGTAAAGGAGTAAAAAGAAAAAAAAAGAAAAAAAGAAAAAAAGAAAAAGAGAAAAAAAAAAAAAAAAAAAAAAAAAAAAAAAAAAAAAAAAAAAAAAACACATCAAATTGGAACTGGCTAACACACGGAGGTCTCTCTAAACAATACCTGCGTGCCGTGAAGGCTTTGAGCGACCGCCACAATTGACTGGGTCTGAAGCCTTCCATCATCCCACCACCATTCAACCCCGCAAGAGTTCATTAAATCTTTCGGGCAGTGCTGGGAAGCCTGCTTCACATATCGTCCGAAGTCGTCCAGACCCACGGTGCCGGTGGAAGCGTAGGGATAATGACCCCACTACGTCACTGGGCACCATGGGGTGCAGCATCTCAGCGGAATGTTATCCTCGCCGCCAGAGTATACAGTGCTTCTCATGAAACGAACGTTTTACCTCACCAATTCAAGATTCAAGAAGAAAGAAATTCAAGAGGATGTCTCATTAGACTTATTGCCTGCACAACAATATTAGTCGGAGTTCTGCCAGTAGTGTGCCTCCTGAGGGACGGAGGGAGGAATTTTATCGGGGACATCGTCTCGGGAGCTCTTGGCTGACAAATCTTAAGTTGAGCGGGGGAATGGGGAGGGGTGCACTCGAGCCTTTCTGGATGAGCGCCTGCACGACCGTATGCATCCCCTTCCCGGCATATTCCCCAAGTCCCCGTGTCCGACCCTACCTACCTACCTCTCCGACCGAAGGCAGTCGGAGAGGCGCGTGAGCCCATACTAGAGTCACCGACATCGTCTCCGCCCGAAGGTGGGTGGGCTCATTTGACCGCTAGGCCGCGACACAAAACGACATTTTGGGGTGGGGGGGGGGTGAGGGCGTGTCCTAGACGTGAGAACAAGGAGAACCTTCGAAGGGCGCCTATCCACGGAAGCTGTGAATATTTATTTTTGCATAAACACAGCCCGTCAGCCATATTTCCATAAGCTTTTCAGTGGTTAAGCTTTCGTGGAGGCAGAGTCATAGGGAGGGACAGCCCACATTTGGGAAATATTGGATGGGAAGTGGCTACCTCCTGAATGGGAAGTGCACACATTCGCCTTCCTCCCATTCCTTGTCCAATTCCTTGTTGCATTCGCCTCTTCTGGCATATGCATGGTCACGGGAAATGAACAATTTCGCACGCGAATATCTACAAAGTTTTAGCTGTAGAGTGAGGGGCTGATTCAAAGGGAGGCATCTCAATCATGCCATCTCCCAACACCGCAATAAGAGAGGGGCCAAATATGCACTAGCCCTCCCCTGCCTCAGATAACATTGCTATTACCGCACGAACAGAGTTTGAAGTTGCTGGGCAGAGCTGAAAAAAAGCCATTGCGAGCTGAAAATGCCGCTCGAAACATCTCCACAAAGGCAACATCTTATATGGAATAAATCTGACACCCTGTAATCATTGTTTCTGGCGTGAATCAGCGCAAATGTTTGCACATATTGGTGCAGCTGAATAACGATAGAGAAGTCATGTGCATCAGCTGACGATCACTCAGTACTGGAAGCGAGCCAATTAAATTAACGGTTTGACGGGAAGACATGTGCATTAGCCAATGGACTCATTCTCGTGACTCTAGCCAGCTGTCAAACCCTGACAACAGCTGTCTGTCCCTAGCCAGCTGTCAAACCCTGACAAGAGCTGTCTGACTCTAGCCAGGTGTCAAACTTGGGAGTCAGATTTAAGTATGGAGTAGAGATGCATTCCTGTAAAGTTGCAAAGTATGGCAGGTGACCGAGACGGTAAACCACCGCTTTTTGCGTGGTTTTTGCATCATTTTCTGTGTGAAGATTCCTGAAGTTATACGTGTGCAAGGGGCAAACGATCCTGGCTCCCCAAGAAGGGGAATTTTCCAGGTATTGTTGCACTAAAATAACATATCCTCGAAGTCAAAGAACATTTCATGATAAAAATATTGTCTTAACAAGCGCAGTGGAGAGGGGGTGGGGGACGAGGCGAAATCCGCCCACCACTCAGATTTTTCGAAAAGAACTCGATTTTACAGGTCGATATACGCCATTTGTATGCACCTCCTTAGAAATGCCCGGCGCGTCGCCTACAACAAGAAAAACGCAAATCAGCCGAGAATCTTTCGAGTCAGAGGCCGTTAAAGTTCAAAACATTTCGCAACGTCAGACCACCAAAATCGGCGCTAATGCTCTTTCCGTATATCGGCAAAAGTGTTCTTGGCCACACAGCGACTTGTTCGATGTATATTGTTGTGATATATAGTTTCAAAATCATGCTAGTTCACCGAGGTCAAGTCAGGTCAAGTTCATGACAGGTGAATGGAACCAAACTTGGTCAACTGGAAGGTTGTCATTAACGCAAATGGCTGTAATGCGATTCATGCTGATTTGCATCTCACTCCCTACTGAAAAATTGTTTTTGTTATTGTGAACCTAAGCGTTTCCGTACTCCATTCATGTACTTCAGTCCTTTCTTCGTGAAGCCGATTGCGCCGGGCCGCCGCCGGTCCGGCGGTCAGCCCGGTTCCGGTAACTGGAACCGGTACCTGACCCGATAAAGTACTGATATATAGGTGACCTGAGGTCAAATGCCGGAACTATCATCTGTATTGCATCATTAGTTATGTCCAAAATATCACTGATGCATCCTATTTTGTGGTATTTAAGCACAATCGAAGCGATCCATAACAATATCAAGCCAAGCCACGCAAAATAAGCCAAATATGACATATGTGACCTCATTTGACCTTGAAAATATTGACCTAAGGTCACGCAATTTGCACACAATAGATCACAGCACCATACCCGTCTACCCTGACAAATTCGTTACTCTAGCTATAATAGGATCCGAGATCATTGGGGAGCGGAATCCGCCCCTCCCCCCTGTCCAGTGCGCGTAATTTTCAGAGGGCCTCCAGGACGCATGTCAAACAGACCGGGGAATGTCAAACAGACCGGGGAATGTCAAACAGACCGGGGAATGTCAAACAGACCGGGGAATGTCAAACAGACCGGGGAATGTCAGATGTTCAAATCTGATGAGTTTTTTTTTCATCGATGGACTTCCCTCCCATTCAGCCAGGCTCCTGGATCCACCCCTGTATGTGTGTATTTATCTCCAATTTGAATTGCCAATTGATGAAGCTGTTGATATTCTAAGAACTTTGGTGGTTATCGGTTTCTAAGACATGTCGACCGTTGGGTCATGTAGGGTCGCCAATCTCTCACGCCGAATGGTCGCGGGCGAAGAGTAGCGACAGGTGAGACTCGAACCCACGATCTTTCGATTGTGAGACGGGCAACTTACCCCTAGACTACTCGTCCTCTAGGAACTTTGGTACGGATCATCAATTGACTATCCAGGTAGGTAGATACACATATGTGGGTGTTGAATTAAATTATTTTTTTATGGTGGTGCCCGCAATGTTCCTCAACAGAAGCGCAGCCAAGGAGAACCCCCCCTAGCAACCAATATACCTGCACTAGATCAAGAACGGAAGACATTTTGACGGTTTCACGACGCAAAACCAAAAATTATCGGCGCGCTTTGCGCGCCGAAAGCGGGCTCCATTTCGTTTTTTTGGGGGTCAGGAATTTTTTGGAGGAGTAGAAAACCCTGGCTACGCGCCTGTTCCTCAATTTGCAATGCATCTTCTCACAGCGGCGGCAGGATCCCACCTCACAGGAGCCAATGGAAACCAGACTGAAATTGACTGTTTTATTCAACACGCGGTACACATGGGCCTCGACCCCACCAGGACTGGTCGGCCGTGACCCAGCCGCCATGACCTCACACTCGCGCGCACCACGGGTCAGCTGAGTGGCGCCCCGGCCCGCGGACAAGCGAGCCAGCGTCCGAGGAGCGCCCTCGTCAAAACCAGCCAGCCAGACACACCATATCTTACATGAGCGCTTCGGTTCAATGAGTGCACTTTTTGGACTCATGGGTGAAGATTCCCGCTGTGTTCTTTCCGCCTTCATTGTGGGTGAGAACCTAAGCGCAAATAAAAGAAAGATGGGATAGCAAAGTGATCTATCTCTCCTGGACGGTCGAAAAGCTGGATGTCTTTTTTAGATGAAATTTTGAACATGACAATGTCTATATCTCCCAGAATGTCAGGATATTCTGGATAAGCTTGAATTCGAGGACCTAGTCGTTTTCGATTGAGCTTGCTTACTTGGGCATGCATGAATTTAGTAGGCTGTCGAAAATCGCCTCCCCAAACCAATTGGCTTGACTCGCCATTGGTACGTTGTGTTTTGGACAGACTTCCCCAGGTAATATACATCCCCACTCCCCCGTGGCCGCTCCAGCCTTCTTGGACCAAACTGTCTTTAATGCAAATCCGAGTCCAAGCGTGGGAATATTCCAACACTTTCCCATACCCGAACTGCAGACCTGAACGCTGGACTTGGCAAAGGCAGCCAACGCCATTTGCCGGGCCACCGGTGAAAATTGGCACCTTCCCAGACTGGACCCCGCCCACCGGACTCAGCCACAGCTGATCAAGCCGCTCCTTTCGTCACACTCACCTGCAATTGTTCCAGGAATCCGCGAGGGACTTGCTGTTCTCATAAACGCAGCACACGCGCTCAACTCAGAACCGCGCACACCGACAACACACAGCACACGACAGCGCGCGGTTTTCTTCTGCTTCACTTCTCTCGCCGCGAGTTCATGCCGCCGCTGCAGCCGCCGTTTCGTGAGTTGGCCGAGCTTTAATTTAGCGTAGTAGGTTATCTTGGATATTTTCACACACAAAAACGATAAACCGCAAAACATAATCCAAGAAGTTTGTGAATACCATCCTCATTAGCATATTAACTCAGTCAATGTATGTATGTGAAATTGCGCCGTTCGTTCCAGTGGACTTTAAACATCGCCAATTTTGCGCGCTAGCGGTATTCGACTCACTGGCGTGCGAGCTCGCCGCCTGGGGCACTCTTCGACGCACGAAGGTTCCGTGTGCTGTCGACAGATGTACAGCCAGGGGATGCCCCCCTCTTTCTTGGTACCTAGAAATACTCCAGATTACACCAAAATTTTAAAGATTTTTACCACGCAAAACCCTAAATTTTCGGCGCCCTTCGCGCGCCAGAAGCTTTCTATATTCGATCATATTTCTTTCAGCAAAGTGTACCCTGAGGCAGTTGATTGCTGGGCAGCGTGGCATTAGTCGTCTCAGTCGTTAGGTTAGGAGTCAGAAATGTGAATCTATGTGCTCGTGCCTGGACGAACTCTCCTATCACGTGTCCGACTGTGTGGCGCCGTGCCCACAAGTGGTCATCCCCGCACGTGAACAATGCTGGAACAACAGCACGTCGCCGTTGCTGAACTTTTTGCTGAACTGAACCAGAACGCTTCTGTCCGCGATGAACTGTCGGCTTTTGACGAGCTGGACGTTGACGCGCGGATTGCCATGTATGGCATTCAACACACGTGAATGTGTTCAAACACTTCGGTCAGGTTATTGGTTGGTTATTGGTTTTACGACACGTCGACCGTTGAGTCATATAGCGTCGCCAATCTCTCACGCCGATTGGTCGCGGGCGATGAGTAGCGACAGGTGAGATTCGAACCCACAACCTTTCGATTGTGAGACGAGCATCTTACCCCTAGACCACTCGTCCCCTTCATACAACTATACAAGCCACCATGTTTCACAAAGCGTTGGCGAGTTTCCGCGGCAACAATTCCGTCTGGCCCATTTGGCCGTTGGGTCGACGCTGGCAGGCAACTGCTACCAGGAGAGTGTGCTACATTTTTGTGAAATCGCAATGTCACTAGTAATGATGGCATCCCGTAAATCAGCACAATTGTTAGGCATTCTCTTCGGCTCGTTAATAAATTGTGTTAGGCCCAGCACGTCGGACGTGTCGTACAGTCTGTGTTGGAATGGAGTGGTGCCGCTGACTCTCTGAAAGCTTGCTATATGCTCAAAATTGTTTATTCCCGCATTGAAATCACCTAACATAGCAATGGCTGTTGGTGAGTAGATACTGGCAAGACTAGAGCTTTCTGTTAAGTTTTCAAAGAAGAACTGAAGTCGGTTTTCCGTAAGGTTAGGTGGCAGGTAAAGGCAACAAATACAAAGGGTGAAGTCGTAAATTTGTATTTCACACCAGATCCACTCTTCGTTATCAGCTTGCTCAAAGTGAGTCAAGCGTGAAATGGGAGTGTTTTGCGAGCGTAGATAGCGATCTATCCCCCTTGCCTGGTGCGATGTTATGTGAGGGAGAGTGGAAATATTCAAGTTGATAGACTTTGTTGCAAACTATCATCAAGCAGACATTTGTGACTACGGTGTATAAATTGCGAACACTTTTCTTTAAAACCCGTTATTAAAAAGGGTATAATAATTCTTCTTCGGACAACGCTATAATTTTCATGGCGTTGCTTTGTACAAACTGATGGATCTCGTCAAGCTTATTTGCTGCCATTAAGCTGTTAATGTTCATATGCAAAATATTTAGTGTTCGCGCGCGAAGTGTTGGTGTGGTCTAGGATTTTGTTGGATGCCTCCAAGGATTAAGATAACACTATAACTTGTGTATTCTCTCAGATGTGATCACTGAGACTTAGTGATGCGTGAGGCGACGTGACTTGTCTTACAATGGCCGGTTGATCATACAACACATTTACTTTTATATATATATATATATATATATATATATATATATATATATATATATATATATATATATATATATGTGGGGGGGCGTCTGTGCGCATGCCCATGTATCCTGAATACTTCTACTTGCTACACCACATTTCTAGCCACAGCCTCATGCCTGGGATCTGTGTTACAATTATGGAGTGGAGCAGGTGGCGTTGCGAACAAGTGAGGAGTTTAAAAGGTGGCAGCACCATCGCTCACAAGGAGCAATATCAGTGTCAATATTGGTAGCTATTCCGCCTTAGCTCTATGGGTGCATACTTTCGGCAATATTGCAGCCACAACATCAATTTTCTTTAACCTTGCATTGGTTGGCCAGCTTCGCATCACCGACTCCATCTCTTGCTCATGCGAAATTAGCAGTAAAGGGCCATCAGTTGTCATTTAGTCTGAAACTCACACGTGCTTGCAGGCTACAGGTCTGGCAATCAGTTGCGAATTATTATACCACTAGCATGTCATAGGAATTGCGGGAAAACATCAGTTATTCAACAAGCATGTTTTCCCCTCATGCCTTGAGGTGCGATAACGTCTTGATACGCCTCTCTTAGATACTGGAGGAAACGAAATGTACCCCGACACATTACACTTGTCTCCCTTCATATTCAGCAGGAGTAGAACACCTGCGCCGCGGCGAGCTAATCTCCCGCGTTGCACCGAAACCAGCCGAAACCCTGCCGATGATCGTGCCAATTTTCGCATTTATTCGTAAGCGGTAAGCAATCACACAGCGAATACCACCTGCATGTCCTCTCAGGTCGTGTCAAAGAGCGTCGCGCCGGCTGGCCTCATGGTCGCCGGCGCAGCGACGCCGGTCTGGTGACGTCATAGGCCGTGGTTCCCGCGGAGAAGCGCCCGCAGCTGGTCGTGGCGACGGCTGAAGCCAGCTCAGACGATAGCCAGGTGTGTGCGGTCCGTGTCCGCACTGGTATTCGTGTCCGCGCGCTGAAGACCGTGTCCGTGCGCCACAATTTGCTGCCGCGGACAAGGGTAGACGGTGTGTGTTTTAGTGCTTCACGTGTAGCATATATAACTTAAGAAATTTAGCAATGCCTATAGTGATGCGCGATGGGGATGTCTCAGATTAACGTCGGGAGCATCAATTATTTTTGCAGGCCGCCATCCATGGCCACGGAATAACTGACATACATCAACACAAAAACTAACATAGCAATTTGGAATTCGAGGGTGTGTGCGCCTCCTTCGACACGTGTCAAGCCAGCTTCAGCCGCCGCCGCCGCCGCCGCCTCACCCGCTGCCGCCGACGGACAAGCTGGCGCCCAACTTGCTCTGGAACCTCACCGAGCGGCCGCCGAACTTGATTTGTCCGCCGGCCAGACTGAAGCCGCCTTGCTTCACCAGCCCGACCAGGCCGGGCACCAGCTGCGGCACCAGCAGGCGCTGGTGCTGACGCAGCGTCAACAGCACCGCCTTGGAGAAGATGCTCACCACCTGCACGCGCTGCAGCGCCTGGCTGCCGCCCAGCAGCACGGCCAGTCGGTAGGCGCCGAACGCCCTGCGCAGCACGGGCGCCGACACCGCCTTCAGCTTGGCCTTGCTCACGGTGGAGAGCAGGCCGGCGATCTCGGCGCCGGAGAGCGGGCCGACGCCGACGGCGGCTGTGCTGGAGCTTTGCGCTATTGCCGCCAGGAGGCCCGACAGGCTCAGGCCCTTGCTGTTGAGACCGACCGACTGGACGACGGTCTGGATGAGGAGCGGCACATCGGCCAGCTGCACCAGCTGCGGCTGCAGGCGCTGCTCGAATGCGGCCAGCAGCTGCGGCGCCGCCAGCAGCGGGAACGGCTTCACCAAGCCGCCGAGCTTCGGCATGAACGCACTGAGAAACGCCTCGAACGGCTTGCCGAATCGCAGTTGCTGGCGCACCACCGTCCTGCCGTATTGCGCGATCACGAAGCTGAAGAACGCCTGCTGCTGCTTCGGCGCCGGCAGCGGCAAGCGCAGACTGTACAAGTGCAGCGCAGTCTCGACGATGCCGGAGCGGATGCCGTTGCCCGTGATGGTGATGCTCTCCAGGCTCTTGTCGACCGACTGGCGGATCGCCTCGAAGTTGAGGCTGCCCACGATCAGGCTGTCGGGAAGCGAGCTCAGGAACGAAGAGAGTGTGGCCATGAGGTTCTTCGACGTGACCGTGACGCCGCTGTTGCGCTGCAGCGTCACCACGTGCGCCAGGATGGCCTGCACGTTGTCGATGGAGACAAAGCTAAAGTGGCGGCGAAGAATGCTGACCAAGATGTTCACGTCGGGCTTGAGAAGCGCGAGGCCGGGCAGGATCGGCACGGGGTGCAACTTGATCGGCTGGGCCCTCTGGTCTGGCCCAACCACAGGCACGGGCAGGATCGGCAGACGCTGGCGTTGCAGGCCGTATAGTGTCTTGATGAATCCGGTGGTGGGGATGTTCACCACGTTGTTGGTGCGCACGAAGCTGAAAATCGCGCGGTGGAGGAGTCCGCGGAAGGCGTTCTGGCTCAGTTTCGCGTCCAGTCGGCCGTACAGGCCCAGGCCGCACAGAGCTATTCCGTTTGCGTCCCGAATGAGCTGGTTGGTGACTTTGATGCCGAAGCGGCCGAGACCATGGCGGAGCTGCTTGATGCTGCCGCCGTCCAGAACAAACGCCTTGCGAGGGAAGCGAACGCTGAGCCCCGACAGCAGTCCCTGCAACACGCCCACCGCCTGCTTGGTCCCGATCAGCGGTGTCTTGACGATGTTGGACGAGTCGATGAAGCGTACGATGGTTCTCTGCGCGCGGCCACTGAGGCCCAGGTGGCTCAGCGGCGAGAAGATGCTGGCGAGGTCGCGGCCGAGAAGCGGCACCTTCTGGTGCACGAGCACGACCCGCTGAATGACGGCCGCCAGCTGGCTCTCCAGGTACTTCAGGTACTCCAAGTTGAACGGCTGGGCCGGCAGGGCCGACTTGGTGGCGGTGTACTGTCGCAGCGACGTGGCGAACAGGCCCGGGAGCGCCGCGGCGGGGATCACGTGGCCCAAGGCGCGCGACACCACGAAGAACTGCTGCAGTCCGCCGAGCGCCTGCTGCTTGGTCAGCTTCACGTTGAACTGGTTCAGCTGGCCGAGCAGGCCGCCGAGCGGTCCGACCTTCGGGAACACGGGGAGACCCTTGAAGAGGCGGCCGAACGCCGCGGACGCCTCCAGGCCACTTCCGGACACGAGACCAGAGCGCACGAGTATCTGCAGGATGGGCACTTGGAGGTGGCCGGGCGCCAGCGCCCCGAAGCGGCTCTGCAGTATTCCGCTGACGGTGCCGAACTGGGCGCCGGTCAGCTGGACGGAGCCGAAGTTGAAGGGCACCAAGATGGGACCTTTGGGCAGTGGACCAGCCTGGATGGTCGGCTTCAGGATCACCGTGTTCTCCACGAACGGCTTGTCGCCCTCGCCGCTCACGATCCGCGTGTGGATGTCATCGCTGCTGCCCTGCAGTCCGACGAACGTCGGGATGATGGTCTTGCGACCCTCGATGTAGATGCTCTTGAGAGGCTCCGGCACCAGCACGTTGTCCACTATGATGGTGGGATCGAACAGGCGAATGTTGAATGCGGACGAACCGCGCGGCACCTCCGGCACGACCACGCGAATGACGTAGAGAATGTAGTCCTCCGGAGTGAACTTGTGCGTGACCAGGAAGAAGCGCTGCAAGTGCTTGATGAAGAGTGCCTGGACCGACTGAAGCTGTAGCGGCTGGATGCCCTGTGAGGCTAGACCGATGATGAAGAGAGCGTATGCCTCGTTGACTTGCGCCACGGTGAGGTCCACCTGAAAGTGGCGGCACGTTCGTTTCTATTCTGACCAATCATCACGATATATTTTCCACCAGGTTCCAAAGTTACAAGTGAGTGAAAGCGAGCTTGGAGGCGTGCGGGATAATCAAGATTATTTGCATCGCCTGCCCAGAACAACAGAAGTGCTTCTTCTGTATATGACAGTAGTAGTATGATGGTAGTAGCATTACTTTTTGCAAGCATTCAAGTGTCTAAAAGGGTCTGGATTGTCTCACACAAAAGCATACTGGCTTGCTTGTTTCCACATCTACACAAAGCATTGTCCTAGAAGGCATGAAGGTTCGTATGTAAGCGAGTTCAAGAATATCGGAACGCGCCATCCGTTAGCACGTTTTACCTGATGTTCTGTGAGCGCCAGCACTATAACTATCGCCTCATTTCCTCGCCAGAATAGAAAAGTACCATCCCATATTTTGGGTATTTCATAATTGAATTTGGTATGTTCAGCATCTCTAAATATGCAACTCAAGATTCTGTCTACCGCAAACACACGTTGACGCCCCGTGGCTGCCACCCTGTCAAGGTTGCGACTCGCTGTAACGCTTGCGCACGACCCTCTCTAGTTGACGACCAAAATATCACACCTTGCCACAATTTATTTCCGGTTCAGATAACTGGAGGCAGTCTCACCGCGGAAGGAAGATGAAGCTGGATGCGGTGAACCACTGTCAGCTTCAGGAAGCGCAAGCTCTTGTCGATCGGCGGGATGACAATCATCGCCAGCAGATCCTTCGGGTTGCCCCTGCCGCCGGCACTGCGGCACGCAGAAGCCGGGTCATGTCAGGCTATGGTTGTCATGTCTGGATTTGGACTCCATGTCAGGCTGCGAATCTCATGTCAGGCTAGAAATTGTGCTGTGCCATAGAGGAAATGATAGGTCACAGGAGCTATGTCAGGTCGACGATGCATATCAGACAGAAAATTTAGTGTTTGATCAAGTAGGTCACTTGAGACCACAAAGGTCACGTCAGGTCACTGTTGACATGCCACAGTATGACATTGAAATGCTAGTTTCCAGATATTGCCGGTTCGCAGACTTCAATGCACTTCTTTTGAATGTCATCACGTACTGGTTCAGTTTCTTCGATGTAGCAAAGTTAAGTCCTGGGCGTACGGATGAATATTCCAGGCTAAACAATTTACTCATCACACATCGTGCACATAAAATCCGCCAGTCGGCGGTGCCATTATTGGCGCTGGACAAGCCAGGGCAAGAGGTAGGCCGTAGGATCACCGTGATGCAGGTGCAGGATCGGTCACCATACGGCGACGGGGCAAGGCGTAAATCCAATATTAGAAGCCATTCCGGACGAAGGACAAGCAAAGTCGCATGTTTTGTCGGGATGTGGCGTAGTCCACGTTGGTTCCCAAGTTGTTCGCACTTGCGACAGCACGGGGGAATGTTGACAGTATGGCACATGTGAACGTTTTGTCGGGCAGCGATCTGCTGGTCACTGCCGGGGCCATCTCTACCCGGAGCCGGCGACAAAGGTCAGCCGTGCAGGCGAAAGGGCAACGTTCGAGGTCAGCTTGCAATGCGATGTCATGACGCTGCAGCCCAAATCCTGGTTTGCGTCAGCCGACGACACGCGATCTGTTCGCTGCCAGCGCCCATCTCTCGTCCTGGGCTCAATCAATGTGCGCACGTGCTGTGGGTAACTAGTAAAGCCCTGCAGCTTTCCGGTGCATTTGCTGAAAAGCTGTTGTTTACAGCAACATTCGACCCTGGAGTTGAATTTAGCAGCCATTCTTAACCCAAGCTTCTGCAAAGCAGTGTGCTCGGGCACTATTTCCGAGCTTTCCAAAACGAAATTCATTTCAGCCTCATCTGACGATGGACTTATGGGTCGAAAGGTCACCTTGTTAGTGTCCCAAGGTCCCAGGCGCATAAATGTTATTGGTTGTACACAGAAAACAACAGGTGAAAATAGTGAATGTTTAGGAAAAGGTGACCTTTGACCTCACCAGGAAGGGTAACCAGTAGTTTCAAGGATCAAAATCCAGTGCCCATAGCAAGATATCAGACTTGCAAAACTTTGATTTTTGTCTCATGTCGTTGGCACCAACTATTCGGGAAACTCTAGGGTGGTCATAACACCCACCCACATACTACACTGGGAGGTGGAAAAATTGGGTCGAACTCCCCTGCTTTAGTCCAGTTCTTGTCATCGTCATCCCGAAACTTCCAAGCTCACAGAGACACAGCCAAGTGGTCCGCGGGCCCGACTCTTCCCCCTCTCCCACATTATCAACCAAAAATGCACTTAATCAAGTAAGACATTTTGAGATTTTCACCGCGCAAAACGAGGAATTTTCGGCGCGAGGAGCACGCCGATAACGGTGTCTCTTTCATGACATTTGTTTGGGTCGGGCTCCCTTTAGGAAAGTCCTGATTGCGCCTCTGCAAGTTCATTTGCTGCCTCATCGATAATCTCACATGCGAGTTACTTAGTGCCAAAACAAAGACGTGAGTGTCCTTGGAGTGGAATGGGCGGTTAACGTGAATATCTAAACGTCTTCCGGAAGACGAACATTTTCATTGAAAGGTGAACAATTCGATGAAGAGGACGTGTTGCATGTCCATTAATTGCATACGATATACAGATGCATGCAATGCAATGTTGCAAAGGAGTGCTTACCTGTTGGTCAGCTGCAGGATGTTGAGCATGGCCTTGACGCTGGCGGACGACAGGCCCGGGGTGCCTACCTGTTGGTCAGCTGCAGGATGTTGAGGATGGCCCTGGCGCTGGCGGACGACAAGCCCGGAAGTGTTTGCCTACCTGTTGGTCAGCTGCAGGATGTTGAGGATGGCCTTGACGCTGGCGGACGACAGGCCCGGGGTGCCTACCTGTTGGTCAGCTGCAGGATGTTGAGCATGGCCTTGACGCTGGCGGACGACAGGCCCGGGGTGCCTACCTGTTGGTCAGCTGCAGGATGTTGAGGATGGCCCTGGTGCTGGCCGACGACAAGCCCGGAAGTGTTTGCCTACCTGTTGGTCAGCTGCAGGATGTTGAGGATGGCCCTGGCGCTGGCGGACGACAGGCCCGGGAACAGCTCGATGGTGCGGGCGATGACCGACTGGATGGACACCTCGAAGCCGTTCCCTCGCGATGCCAGCGTCTGGAAGCTCTGCAGAATCCGCTCGCGGTTCGACTCGAATGACCTCACCGCCTGGGCGAGAGGAGCAGATGGTGGTCATGCTGTAGGATGGTCGTGAGCTCGATTGTGCGGTTGGGTCTTGGTAATGGACCGTTTTGCTGCCAGAAACTGTGTCAATGCTGGCGCTGATGATTAGTGTAATCGCAATCACAGGCGCGGAAAAAAGGCCCCCCCCCACCCTTAAGCATCCAAACATGCACTAGATCGATCTATTAAAAAACACAACTCCACCACGCAAAAAACAAAATTTTCGGTGCGCTTCGCGCGCCAGTAGCTGTCTCTGTTTCGTCACATTTTTTTCTTGCCTCTCCTTAAGAAAATCCTGACTGCGCCACTGTTCGCAATCTGCATGCCATGTTTGCAACACGCACGGAACCAATCAACAGCCATGAATGGAAAATTCAGCGAGCCACGCCAACGTCCAAAGCTAATGAACACTTCAAACGTGCAGGATATCAAGCAGACTCACCTGCTTAAATCTCGCATCGAATATGTTGCCCTCGATGTTGAAGCGGTTTTCCAGCTTCTTCCTGAGCGGAAGGAGAGGGGGGATCTCCAGAAGCGAGGGGATGTAGTGGTCGATGTGATCCAAACTGGCCAACAGTTGCGACAGCGGGTTGTACGACACCTGCAAGAGAGTGAAGAACAGTGAGATGACAACGTTTTGACGACGTTTTTACCTATTCTCGACTCGCATGCACCAGAGCGGAATGTCACCATTCGCAACCCCACTGCACCTCCAGTCACCGTTGACACGAGAGCGCTCATGGCCCGGCGCCGTCAGGTGTTGCGTGACGGAGGGAGGGAATCAACGGGATATCGCGAGCTCAACCGAGCTGTCAGGTCCGCCATCCGCCGCGACACACGCTCCGACATCACAAAGCGGATACACGAACAGGGGGCACACACGGTCTGGCGTAATTTGCGGGCCGTCATAGCCAGCAAAAAGACAGCCCAGAAGGTCCAGCCCCAGCTATCAGGCGATGACCTGAACGCCTACTTTGTGTCTGTGGGACCGAAGGTAGCTGCCGAAATCGCTGCACTCGGCGAAGTCCCGGCCCTTGACTGCCGCCTGCCACGTGTCGGCGCCTGCGCGTTTGTTTTATTGCCTACTGACCTCACTACACTACGTCGAACTATCCTCACCATGCGCAGCTCAGCAGCGCGCGGATCGGATGGCCTTTGTATCCGCGCACTTAAGTTGAGTTACCCAGCTATCGGTGACGTCCTACTACACATCATCAACGCCTCCCTAACCCAGTCTGAATTCCCTGATTCCTGGAAACATTCCATTATCCACCCCATCCACAAGTCTGGCGATCCAGCAGACCCATCTAATTTCCGGCCCATCTCAATCATACCGGTCATTTCCAAAGTGGTAGAGAGGGTGGTGCAGAAGCAGCTCTACCACTACCTCTCCCACACCATCTCTTGTCTGCCTCCCTGCACGGTTTCCGACCCCATCACTCCACGGAAACAGCGCTCCTATCAGTCACCGACCGAATCCTCACTGCCACCGATAGTGGGGAGATCTCGCTGTTATGCCTCATAGACCTCAGCAAATGCTTTGACATCATAGACCACGACATTTTACTGCGAAAACTCCGTCTATACGGCGTCGAAACCTCCTGGTTTGAGTCTTACCTCCGCGGTCACACTCAGAGCGTAACATTGACGGGCTCAGGGAGTATCACAGCCACGGGCGAACACCATGGGTGTTTTCCAGGGGTCGGCCTTGGGGCCTTTGCTGTTCAGCGTCTTCGCGAATGATATGGCGTTGTTTTCACCGGAAGGCAACGTCGTGCAATATGTGGACGACACCCAGGTGCTGGTCACCGGCAGGAAAAACGAACTCCCAGCGCTCATCTCCCATATGGAGAGCATTCTCGGCTCTTTAGACGTCTGGTTCCGCGCGAACGCCCTCAAGGTTAACGCGACGAAAACTCAGTTGATTACCTTCGGAAGCCGCCAAAATCTGCGCAACCTCCCAAATTTTCAAGTCACCTTCCGTGACGCACCCCTCAAGCCTTGTAGCGAGGTTAAAAATCTGGGTATCACTTTCGACCAAACTCTGTCGTGGGACGCTCACGTATCTCACGTCAGCCGCTGCTGCACAGGCACCCTGGCCGGCCTCTCCCATGCCCGCAACCTCATACCAGACGGCATGATCACCACACTCGTCACGGCCCTTGTCCTCTCGCACGTCAGATACTGCATTTCGGTATATGGCAATGGCACAAAAAGGAACATGCATACAATCAAAAGAATCTTGAACTTTGACGCACGAGTTATATTTGGCCGTCGTAAATTTGACCACGTGTCTGACTTGCGGGAGAGGCTGGGCTGGCCGACCGCCCAACAACTTGCCAACATCAGCACGCTCAGCCTGGCTCACAGGCTCATGACGCGTGGCGAGCCGGAAACACTCGCATCTGGCTTCAGGAAGAACAGTTCAGTCCGAGAGCGGAACACACGGCAAGACCAGCTGCTTCATGTTCCTCGCTCAAAGACTGAGACTGGGAAGCGGCGCTTCTTGTGCAGAGCGCCTGATATGTACAACCGGCTCCCAGCTGAGCTCACTGAACTGACACCGCAACAATTTACGCGCGCCGTTAAGCGGCACCTGCTGGCTGGGCAACCTGACAGCCCCGCGTCTTAGACACGCTATGTATTTGACTGTTCTGCATGTATGTTTTTGACCATGTTTTTACTCCGGAGCAATATTGTGAGACAGACGTATGTGTGTATTTGACTGCTTGCATGTATGTTTTCGACTGTAAGTTTCATGTTTTTGTTTTTACTCCTTTACCCATGACTCGGGGCTTAATAGCCACTGCAATAGTGGATCACCCTATGCGTGTAATACAATACAATACAATACAATACAACAAGTGGGGCAGCAGGCTGTAGGACACCTGCAAGAGAGTGAAGAACGGTGAGATGACAACAAGTGGGGCAGCAGGCTGTAGGACACCTGCAAGAGAGTGAAGAACAGTGAGATGACAACAAGTGGGGCAGCGGGCTGTGGGACACCTGCAAGAACGGCGAACTCCCGTGATATCGCATCGGTGAGGATAAGGGCTGTGGAAATCGGGTGTACAAGGAAATCCGGAATTGTGGGAATGTGGATGCCGAATTAACTTCAAAGTGGGCTCACAACCCTCATCCGACCTAATCGTCTCCAGGACATGTGCTGGTTCGTTGACTGAATAGGAAGGCTAAGTAGAGCTTCAGATGTGAGTAAAGAGATGCGGATTTATGGGTTAATTAATCAACACACAGGGGAGTCCCAGATAATAAACTCGGAGGTGTTGAATTGGATATTGCAGAAAACCTGGAAGGCCATGTGAACGGTGAGACAAGTGCTGGATTTTTACCTTACCGGTCCTTCGGCACTTGACCATCGCCGCCCAATAGCAGTCTGTGGGAGCGCAGGTACTGAGCTACTGGCTCAGTATAGGGAACCTGCAGGACATGCTGGGATGACAAGATCACAGGTGGTAAGCTACGGACTGCGCAGTGCGAAGGTCACGTGAAGGTCACGACCTTGTCGAGACGTAGCTGTGTAGATGCTGGCAGTGTGCGTCCGCCCGAAATAGTGCAGAGACAAGTAGTGACGGGAGGCGTGGGTGCTTCTTGCAAGAGCGGGTGGGAACTGCGAATATGCGGTGTTTTCTCTTGCGGGTCATGTCTCGCACACTATTTCCAAAATGTGCTTATCTCCAGCATATAATTGGAGTCATTATTTGAGCTGACTTGCATTGGAGCATTACCATTTGTCACATTTACCTCGTCCAGACTTTACTTGTGCCCTGATTTCCGAATCAAGAATAAAACTATTGATCGGCCTTCTAGGGGGTAGTTCATTTTTTTTGCTACACGGTAGGTCATTTAAATCAGCTTTATTCATAATTTTGCTGCAGGAATCTGTCCAAGAAAGCCAATACCGGAAATAGACCCGGACACTTCTGCTATGCAACTAATCCGTAAGCTTTCGCAAGGTGAACACTACGACAAGATTATTCCAGGTATGGAATTTTGCCTTTCTTCCACAGGATGCAAGTACGGGAGCTATGTCACCCCTCGGCCCCAACTTGTATCTAGTAATTGAAACAGAACAACACCACCGTTTGCAAGTACGCGAGCTCTATCACCCTTCACCCTCACCTGCATCTACGAACTGAAATAGAACAGCACCATTGTTTGCGAATACGTCAGCTCGGCCATACCCCACACATTATCCACCAATCGAAGTGGAGCGGCACCACCGTTTGCAAATGCGCCAGCTCGGTCATTCTTATCCTGTCATCCACCAATCGAAGCAGAGCGCCACCAACCGACGCGGGTTCGCGCCCCTCCGCGGCCACAGGCGACGGGCGCCGTGCCGAAGCTCGAAACGCTACACTGTCCGCCCACCCGAACTGTCGCCCCCCCCCCTCCCCCACCCGATGCGTCACGTGACCGTCGTGTCACGTCAGTGTGACAGTCACGTGACGGGTGTGACGGGCTGTCACGGGGCGGACGGCGCGGCCTGGGCGGCCGTCGACTGTCGGCCGCACGCGGGGGCTGGGTATCCGGCGGGCCGGCGCCCACCCGCTCGAACACCGACAGGGAGCCGGTGATATCACGCCAAGTATTCTTATGGCATTCGTGGTCCCTAATCACTTCGGATGTAGAATTGTCGCACAAATGTACCCCGGTTTGGTCATTCATGCTCGGCAATAGCCGGTATTCTAGCTTCCCGGACACCTTGGATACATGTGACCCTGGAACATTCCAGGCCATATCTCATTGACGGGACATAGTATTCACTGGAAGCGTCCAACACATTGGAGGATATAATTTGTCATAGCACATATTCCGCTCTTTAGCACAAAAAAAGATCAGTGCATATACAACAATATACCATAACATCTATCCTCCAGCTTATGCTTCCCTTTGACCTGATGACCTGATCTGAGGTCGGTTAGTTGCAATTTTGTTCTCCTACAACTTGTCGATGTGCGTACTTATAATTAACTTTCGGCTGCGTCTTGTGTAGTTCGTTCGTGACAAATGTTTTCATATAAATCTTATATCTCATATATCTTTTCGTAAATCGTATATATCTTATTTCGTGTATAGCACATACCTTATCTCGTGTATAGCATATACCTTATTTCGTATATGGTATGTATGCTATATCGTATCTCATCTCATTTTATGAAAGCCGCCTTGAACGAGGTCGGGAGCTGGCTTTCCTCGACACTCTGGCTGGCTCCGGAAACTGAGCAGACTGAAAATCCTCATTTCAGCAGTATGTTATCATCAATTTTAAGAAGGTATGCTAAATTTCAAAGCCATCACATCTTGAATGGTACACGAGCTACCTTAGAAAAACCTGGAGGAATCAAAACCACCCGCACTGCTGGTTGGTTATTGGTTGGTTATTGGTTTTACGACACGTCGACCGTTGAGTCATATAGCGTCGCCAATCTCTCACGCCGATTGGTCGCGGGCGAAGAGTAGCGACAGGTGAGACGCGAGAATTAAAGCATATTGGGGACATGAGACGTGAGTCACCCTTTGACATTGAGTCAAAGGGTTGGCAAAGTAGCCGAAGTGTGGAATTATGCGAGTCGCCACGCCACTTCGCCTAATCTCACACCTCAGTGCGCAGCTCGACGCCACTGAGACGTCAATCGTGCAGTCTAGATGACGGTCTGAATGAGGTTTTGCGAGTCGTATGGGCACAGCAGATCGCCGTTTGGGACAATGGATGACGTTGCAGGTCAGATCAGTGACGATCAGGTCTGATCGGATCAAAACACGTGACGTATCTTGTTTGCGTTCAAACTTTTCATGAATTTTTCCGCAACCAAGTGAGTAGTTCAGCTCACATGAAAGGCACTGGTTTGGCTTGGATCTTGCAATTTAGATCAGAAGAATCTTTTCTTTTTCAGGGAACGAATGTTGTCCAAGCTCACCTCAAAAAAGACATTTTATAGTGTTGTAAAAGCCACACATTTCCTTTCGTTCACCGCAGTCGCTAGGAAACATGTTGATATAATTGCAACGGAAGCCAAAAGGTTGGATTATGCAATTTTGATGGATGCAAATTGTTGTGTCTCTGGGTCATGAATGACGTGACAGGTCATTTTTACCCAGGGGTAACTGGGGTCTCCAGCCGTACACCATGGACTGGGGGGAGAGACGTTTTCGCTCCATGACTGAATCAGAGACTGCTGGGCCGATTTCAACTAATGAAACGACAATCGATGGCTTTATACCACGTGATCTCATGCCATGCAACATGTTTTGATTCAGGGAAAATATAATCACAGCCTCAGGTCAAGCATAAAAATGAAACACTCATCGGGACCATTATGCTGGCGGCATTTTTTCTAACGTTTTTTTACGGTCTGTTGCATTGAATACAACAGCATGGAGCGACAAATGTGCACTGTGATGACATTTAGCTAAGCGTGCGGCATGGGAGCCGCAATTTTCATCTCTGTTTCTAAAGGCAACCGGCCAGGGTCAACCGAGGTCAATCATACGGAGTATTAGTCCCTCAGAACCCACTGAACCGGCTTGGATAATGGCAACTGATGGCCTATGCTGTGTGTGACCTTAGGACACACTGCGTGTTCAGTGTGAGGTACACAATAATATCACCTGTAAAAGGCAAACACCAAACGAGATACCATTCTTCATCACTATGATTGGAAATCATCAGCGTATGGTAGAGCGTTTGCCAGAATGATGTAATGGAGGTAAGTACTTACAGTCATGCTTAGCAAAGCTGAGATATATAATGCAGGTACTTATGACACTTCACGAAGTGCTTGATTGAGGTACGCGCGCGATATCATGCGGAGCGAGATCAGTCATCTCTTAATTATGAGCATGTGCAGAGAGAACAGTTGCCAACCTCTGTGGACAGCTGATCACCTCCGTAGCTGGTTAGACCTTTGGCGGGCATGTCCTGATGGCGGGAACATGTCGGCCCGGAACCCAGCCAGACGAAGCAAATGCAATGGCCGCGTACATTGCACGTTCAGTCAACGTTCAGACGAACAACGCCGACTGGGCGGCTGACCTGATAGGCGGGCTGACCTGATAGGCGGGCTGACCTGATAGGCGGGCGACTGCAGGTAGCTGGAGAGGCCGCTGCTCAGCGCCAGGCCCAGGTGCTGCAGCGGCACGGGCACGCCGCGCTGGTGCAGCACCACCGCCGCCGCCGGCACCAGCGAGGCCAGGTCGATGTTGACCTTGCCGGCGGCCAGCTGCGCCACCTCGCGCAGCAGTTTCTGCTTGATGTAGGCGACGCGCTTGGCGCTGGGCACGACCAGGTCGGTGAGCTCGCTGAGGCCCTGCGTCGTCACCTGGATGACGCCCGACCGGCGGCTCGGTACCAAGTCCGGGAAGTTGTTGAGCAGGTTGAAGCGGAACACGGCCTGCAGGCTGGCGTCGGTCAGCACGCCGACGTGCTTGACGCCGCGGCCGGCCACGTAGTTGCGCAGCAGCAGCAGCTCGCCGGCGTCCAGCTGGCGCGCGATCGGGTTGCGCAGACAGCCGCAGCCGTTGCGCGAGTAGACGATGCTGCCGGCGGCCAGCGCCAGCAGGGCGGCCGCGAGCGAGAGGCGCAGCATGGCGGACGCGTGCTGACGGGCAGGCTCACCAGCGGGCTCACCAGCAGGCTCACCAGCAGGCTCACCAGCGGGCTGACCGGCAGGCGAGACGGTTGCCGCGGAGGCCGGGTTCTGCGGGCGCGCGTCGGCCGGCCGTCGGCTTTATGGTGTCGGACAGGCGTGGGCAGGCTGACAGGTGACTGACGGCGTCAAAGGTCGAGTCGGACCGCAGCCACCGTTGGTAGGTCACGCCACCGTTGGGGCGATTTCATGCTTCAATATTGGTGATATGCAAGCTGAAGGATTAATCTAACAGATAGCATGTGCAAAGGCAACGGTGTCCGATCACGTCGAAATCTAATACGTGAAAATATGGGCTGAACTGTTGAACATAACAATGTCCAAAGCAGTCGGTGCTTAGAAAAATGCAATGGGTGGCACGAAGTGGAAGCGTAAGCTTGTCCACCAATTGAAAATAATTTTGAGGAAAACGTGGCGAGATATCATTTTTGGTGGAAATTTTAGAAGATGTTTCCCACGAATAATTGCGTCATGTCGAATATTGCGCCGCCAATCACATCGGAAGTGAATTCGGCGTGCAAAATTACCCGGCCGTTCAGCCACTGTATCATCGGCAATACCCAACACACTGGCCTCCAGAGCGCCGGGTACTGTCGGGACATTTCTACCCTGATCCCAGTGACCTGGTCAGCCTCAGAGACCTGGATCCCAGTGACCCGGTCAGCTACTGGCGTTAAACTTTGAATACGTTTGGAGGACTCAAGCTGCCACCATGTTTTTAACGACATACGTTAGTTACACAAAGCCATTCGTCAAAACACTGTTCTATTTTATACCTTCATTCGACCTGACTATCCGCCCCACACCTTCGTGCTGTCTAGAAAATGAGATACAATATTCCCCTTTTCGATAGTGCACAAACGAATCTCCATACAGCACATGTCGCCTTCGTCGTCAGTAATCAATAAATGCCTGTCGTTTGGAGCAAACACGCAATTTTGAGGTCGGTATTATGAGCTGTTCGGTCAAAGGTTATCTTGTCTTGTAATTCGAACGGCTCGGGTACCCTTTGTTGCACATGAGGCAACCCTTTGTACCTAAAGAAATGGATTTAAACTTATATTTATATATTCCAGCAGAAAGGGCTGTTGTAGGCGGGCAATATGGCTCCTTTTCTGCAATAATTTTGCAATAGAACACGATGTGAATAGTTAAGGTGAACCATCCAGTAATATGTTATCTAACAATCTGATTACTATGTTGGTCCTTACAAACATTTTGGAAAGGACAAAGGTGAACATAGACGACAAAATTAGACGATATGTTGTATCAATAAGCTCAACGCTGGAACACGCATGGCGAGGGTGTTCCCTCTCGACATCTCGACATTTCGACATCTCGACATCTCTGCGAATACGATCTGGGCCTGAATTGTATTGAGCAGGCAAACAAAACAAAATTGGGACATATTTGGTGCAATTTACCAGCCATTTTCGTTGGCTCACGTTCAACATTCCGCCAGATGGAAGACCCAGGGCCTACCTAACAAAATCTGACACCCTTAGGCCATCACATGGAGACATTTGGATGACCTTTCGAGAGCTAATCATGAACATGACGAGACTGACCTGAAGTCCAACTAAGCAGTTTCTGGCAATTAAGCTAAGTAGTTTCTGGCAAACGTATGCTGCTTTGGTTGACATCAACATCACTGTTGATCAATTTTCTCGTACATTCAAAGCTCGGACCATTCCCAGTGCCGACCATAAAACATCCTCGCAGGACAATAAGGGATACTGGACCGTGCCCTCGTTAGGGAACGGTGGATCTGGCGCCATAGTCCGACTGTTTACGAAACGGTTGAACAACTCTATGTGCAATAGTGTTCTGAAAATACAAATCCATGATGAACTATGTGTTGTTGGCCCACGCTACTGCTATGAATTTTCCCAATAGATATTAGCTATGTTGTTTTCTGCCTCTTCCACGACGTCGGTGTGCTGCTACGCAGCAGCACTTGCTTCGCAGCAGCTATGTGCAATGTGCTGCACAAA
This sequence comes from Ashinkailepas kermadecensis, assembly GCA_034440615.1. Classification (NCBI taxonomy): domain Eukaryota; kingdom Metazoa; phylum Arthropoda; class Thecostraca; family Neolepadidae; genus Ashinkailepas; species Ashinkailepas kermadecensis. The sequence continues at coordinate 1,373,297 of JAOTOM010005174.1, forward strand.
GACGTCCTCAGATGACCAGGTCTCTGGGTCTCTTGTTTGGCTTGCGACGCACCACAATCCCATCTGCTGGACAGGCACAATGGAACGGTGAGTGAACTCGGTATTAGGTACGCCACGTCGTGCCAATGTTGGCTTTTTGAGAATGAACTCGGTATTAGGTATGCCACGCCGTGTCGATGTTGGCTCTGCGAGAATGAACTTGGTATTAGGTACGCCACGTCGTGTGGATATTGGTTTTGTGCGAATGAACGTATTTGAAATCAGATTGCTAAGAAAGTAACGTGATGTGTGATCACGGGTGTTTATTTCTTAACATTATTGGGGCGGGGGACAATACATGAAGGCAATTGGTGTGTGTGGGGGGGAGGGGGGGGGGCACACTATGTAGGTACCATGATAAAGGTTGAAATTATTGGGAAGCAATGACAACACTGAAAGGGCACTTGCCCACTGAAAAGTACATAAAACATCACCCATGTGTGTGATTGACAATGGTGTGGTATCATGGACGTGAGTTCCATTGGGTCCCCAACCAGGCGGTTTCAGTCAACGCAGGCACATGGTTCGCAGTACCAAAGGTTAAGTTAGACAGGGAGTGCAGGGCCCCGGGCTGGGGACGAGTGGTCTAGGGGTAAGATGCTCGTCTCGCAATCGAAAGGTTGTGGGTTCGAGTCTCACCTGTCGCTGCTCTTCGCCCGCGACCAATCGGCGTGAGAGATTGGCGACGCTATATGACTCAACGGCCACCGTGTCGTAAAACCAATAACCAACCAGGGCCCCGGGCACTGATTTCTACGATGCTCAGACATACACAGAAAGATAGGAAGCCACATTACAATGTGACAGCATACTATGTTATCTAGTTCACATGCTGCAATTGAAATTGCTGGTTAAAAACAGGCGGCATGCAGTGCTTAACACGGGCGAATATCTGCACGGCTTCATCATAGTGCCTCGTCATCGGGATATTTTCCATCGCGCGATATTTACGTTGAGATTTAGCTTCGGGTACCTGACGCTGCAACACGCCGCCTGGAAGGGAGGCAGCTCGAAATTGTCCATCAGGCCCAAATAGTGTTGGCGTACACGAGCCATCCTCGAACGAATCGGCTGCTGCCTTTTTCACACGCTCGCTTGCAAGAACAAACGTGGCCTGTACGGTGGAAACATCGAGTGCGCGATGGTTCGCCTCCATTGATCAGCAGGCCGTCGCTTTTGGCAGAGACGCATCCAATGGGGCCGGTGCCACCTTCCCCTCTCCAGCACCAAAAACACACTAGATTAAACGAGAACTTCAAAGATTTTCGCCAAGCAAAACTATAAATTTTCTGCGCGCTTCGCCCGCGACAGCTGTCTGTTTCAACACGTTTGTGTTTGGTCGCCCCCCCCCACACACTTTCCTTAGGGAAATTCTGGCTGTACCACGGGATATTGGATCGACATTGGCCACAGAGCAAGCTCCTCTTGCGTGGTCCGCAAACGACATCTTCAGCCGCACCGCATCGCCGAGCAGACACACAACATCGCAGTCCTGCAGAGTAGACTGGTCACTTTATTGCTCGCAGCCGGTTGACGGTGGGATTACGCTCTCACATCGGGATGTTTGTTGTCGTATATTTGACGTCACTACAATGTGACGGGACCATTTGTGTGCGCTTCGCCACCGAGCGACATTTGGCAGGCATGCTACATTTTGCAAATACAAGCGAGGGACAATGTTTTCTCTAGTGTTGGATGTGCGAATACCGTGGTTTGCTATTAGTCTTTCAGCCCCAGCATTCCCTTGCGTGTGCTCACCTTGCAGGGGTATCGTTTTACAGCACTTTCGGTGTGGCTCAGGACAATCCCACTATCTTTTGAGCTATCCTAATGGCTTTGCAGAATGAAACCAACCATTAGAGCAACGGTGCACATTGCAAGCATGTCCAGATATGATAAACATTATTGTCATTATTGTCTTGCTTGCGTGCCCTCTGTACAGTGTCTATGCACCTGGATCCCCTCAGGTATCAACCGCTGAACTGCGGTGTTTTGCTATAATTACTGGGCTGGTACCTCCGCTAGCATTACCACGGTGTTTGCCAATGGTAGTTCCAGCCAACCCAAAAACAAATGTTGAACGGTCTCTGACAGCCAGACATGAACAGTTAACACAGCTGATCATACCATTAAGTTGCGCCCATAGTTAAACGCTCGGAGGAACAACGTTCGCGATCATGCTTGTGTGTGCTTTATTTTGAGAACAGACTTGTGAATTGAAAACACATCTCCATATGGTCAATTTGCAATTTTTCCGAACTTGCATACTTACATTTAGTTATATCTCTAGCCATGACGATTACAATTAGTTAAGTGTCGCAAAACACTTGGCTCGTGTTATGTATCGCAATTGGTAAATCGGGGTTTGACGTCCGGATCGACTGAAGATCTTTGAAACGACCCAAGTTATCACCAAACACCTCGGAGTGCTCGCGCACGATTAGCATTACCTTTGGATCAGCCCCGACATAGTTACACATGGGCGGCCAGTCGAGATTGACCTGCCTCGGCCAGTTGCGACCAATCAGAAGGGGCCTCTTCCCTTTCACAACGATCAATGGCAGCTGGACACACTCCTGACCCTCACATACCACGTACACGGTGACCTGATCACACACAGCTGACATCTCCCCACTGCGCGTTTCAAACGCGACTCGCAAGGCATCAACACCGAACTTGCTTCCCTGGCCAGATGCGACACAGCTCCTGCTCAGAGACCGCCGACAAAGAGACACCCGTGTCGAGCTCCGTTGACACGCCGACATCCGCTGCACTGACCTCCGCCGACTCACGAGCCTGGGCGATCTCTTGCGCTGAGGTCAGCGTCGGGCGCGGCTCGCTCAGCAGCCTGGACCGGAGACGCTCGTGTTGAAGGCCACACGCCAGCCGGTCCAGCAACATGTCGTCCAGGGTTCCGGCGTGGAGCTGGCACGGCTCGGCCAGTTTCCTGAGACTCGTCAGGTGACCTGCCGCCGACCCGCCTCCGTCTCGTCAGGTGACCTGCCGCCGACCCGCCTCCGTCCCGGCGGCAACTGTGTAACCTCTACCTCGCCACAACTACCGACTCTTGCGGCTCAAAATGAGCGCACAAAACGTTTATCAACTCTTGATATGGCGTATCGATGCCTCTGGTCCCGCCAAATCCTCGAGAAGCCCAAAGGTATCGGCACCCAACAGCGTTAATGAATATGACATGCTTACCGTCTCGCCCGTAATCGAAGGGAATGAAAATGAAACACTACTCTAACATAACAAAACTATAACTTCCAATGAAACACTACTCTAACAACCGACTGTACACACCAAATAACTGTCCCGCCGCTGCGCTAAATCCAGGGCCTGGGCCATTACCACCACTGTCCCTTGACCCACACTGTCCTCCACTGGCCTCTCAACAGCGCGCTGCGGCCGCACCCTCGTCGCCACGTGGCGACACACTCGGAGCTCGACCCCGACTGTGTGTTCGGGGCGTTGTCCACCCGACCCGACCGCCGAGTCTCGCCGCAGGGCAGACTCGATCGGTCACACTCAAGGGCGGCGTCAGGCAGTATATGCAGGGTGTAACACACGCCCCAGCCTATCGCACGTGCTTTGGCTTCACCCAGTGTGTATGTCGGGTCGGTGGCCACGGCTATAGTCCTGACGCCCGCCAATTTAGCCGCATCCACGACTGAATTGTCACTTGACTCAGTTCCATCTCCTGGGGTGTCGCTGATGCGGGCACGTTCGACGTGAAAACTGCTCCATCTTGTTAGCGGTCTCGGTTCTTCTCAGCATCTTGTTCTTCGGTCTCAATTTTTCAATCTAGAGCTATCATGATGCCGGTCTTTGTTCCCATTGCGACGGGGTCAGGGATGAGTTGCTCACGAATGAACTGTTCAGTGCCGTGCCATTTGGACTGTCAAGGATGCTGTTTGTCCTCTCGTCCTCAGCTGTAAGCATACTAGTATTACTCGTCTCCGGTGTCCAATCCTCGAACGGCACCTTTAGCATTGCCGCCGATGGCTCGCTGTCTCACAAATGCACAGCGCGGAAACCGGACACGGTAGCGGTCAAGGTCAGATCAGGTTACGGTCAGACCGGTTAGACTGATCAGACTAGACAGTCTAACTTTGTGTTCCTAATAAAGCGGTTGCATACGCGTTATGTGTCGTTAAAGATCCCATGGCTTGCTTTACTTTTCAATTCGAATTGACATGTTGGGTTTTGGTGTAGCAGGACTGGATCTAGTCCAGAGAGGTGCCTCTTAACTTGAGGTCATTTCCTCATTATGTGCCATGATTCGGATGCTAGATCATCAGTCTCTGGATCCTTGAACTGATCCTATGGTTATTGTCTTGTTATTTTTGTATTCCATTTGCTTACTCGATTGCTTATGACACCAATGGCAAAAATTACAAAAATTGACAGAAAACACGGTGGACATCGATAACAGGCATCACATCGTGCAAACGGTGTGAAGCATCCGCAACAAGCTGCGCACTCTTCGCTCCCATGTTGTTGAGCCTTGGGTATTACTTTGTAACTGGGGGGGGTCTAAATGACCTTTTGATGGCCAATGCTCCCAGAAAATTACATGCCTCTGGTGTACGCCCATATGCCCAATGGTTGAGCTTCAGCCTGATTGGGGGAGGGCAAATAAATTATTGAGTAGGCCATTTTTTCCCTTAGCATATACAAAATGACACCCCTGTGTCGAGCTCAGGCTACATGATAGCATAACGCTCGCAGGGACATGGTTAAGAGCAGAGCAGACCAATTCTGAACGCCAGCTCTGGTTCCCGGTCCATACTTGACACTGAAGAGATTGTCAGGGACAGGGAAGAGATCAGGGACAGGGACATGGTGAGGAGTGGCGCGAGCCGAATGATCATCTCTAAGTCCCATCAGAAGAGATCTGCAGGCTGAACACACACCGAAACCATGATACTGTAGCTCAAAACTACACCCGGCTTACTACCAGCAGTGTGCGACCGCAAACGAATGGCAGACGGAATTGTTATAGAGCGGGCACCGCCATGGGTAGAAAGTTGCATCCCTTTATGGGCGCCTGTGCAGTGCACAGGCACCCACGTGTGCACAGGGACAGTGTGCACAGGGGTGCACACTGTGCACCCCTGAAGCCTGTCGAGCACCTCTGAAGTTCAACATATAACCCTACGGGATGCACCTATGAATTGTTCAAGAGCCGGTTGTAATCAATGGAAAAGCGCCCTTGAAATTGTATGCAGACATCGACAAAGGGGCCTGATATCACTGTTCATCCAAACAGCACACATATGTCACCATATGCGTAGGATTGCCGTAGGATTGCCGTAGGATAACGGCACTGGCGAAGCCAGGATTTTCCTAAGGAGTGGGTTGACCCGAAAACGGAAAGAAACAGACAGGTTTCGGCGCGCGAATCGCGCCGAAAATCTAGACTTTTGGCAGTGGAAATGTCAAAATGTCCTGTTTCATCCCGCGTATTTTTGGTTGCTAAGGGGGTGGCGGCGGGTTCGCCGGCGTCCCTTGGCTACGCCTCTGATTGACGTCTCCCGGCGGTTTCACCCTGCCGGACATCACGTGACCGCCGTCGGCCGCAGGCGATGCTGAGCGACGGTGGCGCGCCCTATACAGGCGACCGCCATTTTGCTGGGCAGCTGTGCTCCCGCCGGCCCAAGCCGACACGTGTGGCAACGGACTCGCGGCAGGAACGCTTTGGGCTGGATAATTTCAACGCAGCTCAAGGTTGCCACGACTGCGCGTCGGGGTGTGCTGAGTCTCACCACCCAACATTGTGTGTACGATGTGGCGTGTGAGAGCTTTAGCTCCACTGGTGTTCAAGACCGCAGCGTAAGATTATAGACAAGCAGAGTTTGATGGACGGTTCGGGTGTTCGGGACTGTTCGGGACTGCTCAGGTGTCTCCAACTGTGGCCGCAGTCGGTTTGACAATACTTGGGTAGAGAGGAAGCGTTTGATCAGTGATGTTGCTTTTTAGAGGCAGCGATTACGGATTGCATGCCTGTTGTTCACATCGAACGTACATATCCGCCATTGTTTGATATAACCAATGATGTTGTAGCAGAAAAGGAATGAGCGTTGAGAAGAATGAAACGGCAAAGAGCGGATGTAGTGGAAAATTTTGGAGAAAAAGCTAAGATTAAAATCTTGTCTAGTTAGAAATATGGCAATTACTTGATTTCACTTATAATTTGAAGACGAGCCCTGAGCGGTTTTGGTCCTTTTTTTACGCAGGTTTGCATGCGCTAGTCATCGAAGTTGCAAAAGCTACTGACAATGGAGATGACATCAACATATTAAATCTGGTTTTCGTTTCCCGACTCATTGAGCCTCGTGTTACCGTGTTTCCTATGTCCTCCACTGTATGATGTATCACCCCCGACGAGGGTAGGGTGCGATGTGGCTTCAGCGCCAGATGGTAGAGCGCTAGAGGATTCTAGCGCAAGTCCTTGATATGGCTAAGCTCACACTACCATCAGACGAAAGCATCAGAGTCCCTGTTGTACCCTGACCTATTGCGGCAGTTTATATTTCTCGAACCGACTTGGCAGACGGTGCGGCATGCTTTGACGCGACATGCTTACCTCCGGTAGCGACTCTTCGCTTTTATTCGGATCTTTTTGCTGGCTTTTTACTCCTGTTGGCGCAACTCGTCGGGGCACGCTCTTGGTGCCCCAACCCGTCGGGGCACGCTCTTGGTGCCCCAACCCGTCGGGGCACGCTCTTGGTGCCCCAACCCGTCGGGGCACGCTCTTGGTGCCCCAACCCGTCGGGGCACGCTCTTGGTGCCCCAACCCGTCGGGGCACGCTCTTGGTGCCCCAACCCGTCGGGGCACGCTCTTGGTGCCCCAACCCGTCGGGGCACGCTCTTGAGTGTGCTATGCATGGTACACTGGTGCACAGGCATACGCCTGGTACCAGACAGTGGCATTGTGTACAGACATATGGCTGGTACCATACAGTGACATGGTGTACAGACATATGGCTGGTACCAGACAGTGACATGGTGCACAGGCATATGGCTGGTACCAGACAGTGACATGGTGTACAGACATATGGCTGGTACCAGACAGTGACATGGTGTACAGACATATGGCTGGTACCAGACAGTGACATGGTGCACAGACATATGGCTGGTACCAGACAGTGACATGGTGCACAGGCATATGGCTGGTACCAGACAGTGACATGATGTACAGACATATGGCTGGTACCAGACAGTGGCATGGTGCACAGGCATACGCCCGGTACCAGACAGTGGCATAGTGCACAGGCATATGGCTGGTACCAGACAGTGACATGGTGTGCAGGCATATGTCTGGTACCAGACAGTGACATGGTGTACAGACATACGCCTGGTACCAGACAGTGACATGGTGTACAGACATATGGCTGGTACCAGACAGTGACATGGTGCACAGGCATATGGCTGGTACCAGACAGTGACATGGCGCACAGGCATACGACTGGTACCAGACAGTGACATGGTGCACAGGCATATGGCTGGTACCAAACAGTGGCATTGTGTACAGACATATGGCTGGTACCAGACAGTGACATGGTGTACAGACATATGGCTGGTACCAGACAGTGACATGTTGTACAGGCATATGGCTGGTACCAGGCAGTGGCATGGTGCACAGGCATATGGCCGTGCAAATACCAGTAAAACGATTTGTTTATCAGAATGCCGCGGCTGGAAAGCGAATTTCCAAGAGTAGGCGCTGGTGAGGACGAGCTCCACAACACCAGCCATTCAGCTCTCATGTCTGTCCATCGCCACATGCATTCGCAGTTGTCAGGGTTGTCATGAAATGTGCTCGTATTTTGCCGCAACAACGGGTGTCTGCTGTTTTTATCCCGAGGGTAACTGACTTTATTGCTTATTGACAATCGCGTCACGTTCAAAACTGACAACTGACATTGTCAGTTCAGCGCAGAACAAACTAGTGGTTGACGACTGACCACAGCAACCATGGCACCGCTACAGCAGATTCTTCGTGGAGGTCCTTTCCGAGCAAGGATCCTTAACCACCGCCATTGGACCCTTTTAACACGGGTGTCGTTTCATGAAAGCAGTGCTAGACGTTGAAGAGGCCGGATTTCTTAATCAAGAACGCATTCACAATGTTAACCGGGCAATTGAGATGCATCCACGTTGGAAAACGTGTTTTCCAACGTGACGGAACTAGATGCATGTGTCAGAGGAGTGTGTCAGGCATCTGGATACCGAAAGGCACATCGGCGTTGACGAGGCCTGCAGCCAAGATGGCCTGAGTGTCCAGGTCCAGGCGTGGGCGCGCTGATGATTGCTCCAGGCAGCCGCTCTCTAAGAGGTTGTCCTGTTCTCTGTTGTCGTCAAATTATATGTCGATGCAACTCCTGTCCCTGTAGGCAAATATTGTTTGCAAGTATGCATCCAATCAACTCTCAAATCGCATTAATCTTTATCGTTCAGTCAATCAACACGTGTTTGTCAGTCATCGCTCTTGTGCCAGTGGGACAGCTGTTGAAGGCACAGCGGAACCTGCAAACGAATGTAACAGACTTCACCTACTTCAGTTATTTTATTTTTGAAGTCAATCAGCAACCGTTCTTTCAGTTCTTCTTCTTTCAACAGGCTGGAAACATCCAAATCAGTGCCATGCATGTCGGGAATCAAGCATTTGATTGAAGAGCCTTGTGAACTTTGGCAATCTGTACACACGCTGCTGAGGCTTATGCTGAAGCTTATGCTGATGACGTTGCCGTTTATGTCGCCGGTGATGTTGCCGGTGTCGCTGCCGTCGATGCTTCTGTCCACGCCGCTATTGGTGCCTCTCATCCCGTCAAACTAGACACAAATCGTGCACCTTTAACCTTTCACGCCGCCCGACCATGGCGTGACCTTTGACGACGCCATTGCCGGTGTCACGACCGGCTCTGACGTCATCGTGTCTCCTCCGCCACGTGAGGTGGACCAGGCCAGAGCCAGGTCTCCGTGCCGTCGCCTGTGGCCACGACCGTCGGCTGGCTGTTCAGCAGATGGAAGGTGCGCCGGGCGCATCAGGACACATGTCAGCCCGGTTAGGTCAAGCCTCGGTCAGGTCACATGTCAGCCGTCCAGGTCGCATGGCAGCCGGGCCAGGTCACATGTCAGCTGGACCAGGTCACATGTCAGCCGGGCCAGGTCACATGTCAGCCGGGCCAGGCCTCATGTCAGCCGTCCAGATCGCATGTCAGCCGTCCAGATCGCATGTCAGCCGTCCAGATCACATGTCAGCTGGGCCAGGTCACATGTCAGCCATCCAGGTCGCATGTCAGCCGTCCAGATCGCATGTCAGCCGTCCAGATCACATGTCAGCCGGGCCAGGTCGCATCTCAGCCGGGTCAGGCCACATCTGAGCCGGGCCAGGTCGCACCCTCGTCGGGTCAGAGGGCGCTGATGACGGCGCATACTGCCTCGTCGCAGACCGGGTCCAGCACTCCGTCACCGCCCCAGCAGAGGTCGGCCGGGTCGGCTGTCCATACACACCGGCCAAACACCTGACAAACAACGCAGGCTCGGTGAGGGTTCATGACGAGCAGCTTCGGGAGGGTCGGAGGATCAGTTGGGGATCAGACGCCATGGACGATGGCGGTTTGTCATAAGGGTCGAGGTGTAGGGGATCAGAAGTCATTCAGGGTGGCACCAGGTCCCAAGGGTCGTGGGGATCGGTGGATAGATCAGAGATCATTGAGGGTGGCACTAAGGTTCGTGGTGGTACTAAGGTTCGTGGTGGTACTAAGGGTCGTGGTTCTAAGGGTCGTGGGGATCAGTATCAGTGGATAGATCGGAGGCGTTGGAGGATGGCGGCAGGCGGTGAGGGTCATGGGATCGAAGGGGGGCCAGAGACCATGTAGAGTGTTGACAAGTCTTATGGATTGTGAGCGCTTGGTGGGGGATCAGGGTCACGAAGGGGATGGGTGAAAGCATTGAAGTCGTGAGTGGCAAGGACAGTGGAGGCTTGCTGGGGGAGGCTCGTTAGGGGAGTGTCGACGACGTTGGGCAAGGAAACAGACACCGGTAGCTTGGTGGTGATGTGCAGGGGAGGGGGAGGGGAGGGGCGGTGCATTCGGCTGGGTGGGTGAGCACCAGAAGGCTTGTGCAGAAATGCCAGTGCTTTGCGTGAGGGACCAATGATGTATGAGGGATCAGTGATGGATAAGGGACCAGTGATGTATGAGGAACCAGTAATGTATGAGGAGCAAGTGATGTATGAGGAATTAGTGATGTATGAGGGACCAGTGATATGTGTGAGTGATCAGTGAGATGCATGATGGGTTAATAACATGTGTGAGTGATTAGTGATGCATGAGGGACCAGTGCGAATTGGTGGATATTGATCAAACGGCCACTGGGTATCAGCTGGATAGCATTTTGCACCACCAGACTATCATCACCGGACCAATGACGGTTTGTGGGTGCCGACGTAAAGAAACAACGTTGCATGCAATTACGCTATCAGTGCATTACGTTGCATTACGTTGCATTACATCATTATCATTACGTTGCATGCTATTACGTCGCGTTATGTTGCGTGCAATGACCGACGTTGCTCCTGGTATGACGGTATTGTTGTGTACACGATCGGTTCGAAGGAGGCAAGCGCTGCTTTGCATCTCCACTGCCACTTAGTGGACGCAACGTGTACCGACCCCCGCTGCTCAGTGTGCTGGGTGCGCCACTGCCACTGAGAGGACACAACGTGTACCGACCCCCGCTGCTCAGTGTGCTGGGTGCGCCACTGCCACTGAGAGGACACAACGTGTACCGACCCCCGCTGCTCAGTGTGCTGGGTGCGCCACTGCGACACGTATGGATGAGTCGATGAAGCGGATCTGAAGCGGACACAGCGACAGCCAGACAGCGGCCAACGTGGCCGTGGCTGTCTACCGGGCTACATCCGGCATCAGGTACTGCCCACGGTACTGACAATGGCCATGTCTGGTCACTGAACCACACCCGGTGTCGGTACTGACAATGGCCATGCCTGGACACTGAACCACACCCGGTGTCGGTACTGACAATGGCCATGCCTGGACACTGAACCACACCCGGTGTCGGTACTGACAATGGCCATGCCTGGTCACTGAACCACACCCGGTGTCGGGTACTTCCCGCCATATCTTTGTCAATGGTGCCTGGCTCAGCAACTATATTTCCAATGTAAAAAACGACACAAAATATCAATCACCTCGATCCAAACTCGTCGATAATCGTCTACTTCAGTTGTCTGCTGGATGTCCACTCCCGCGCGACGTAGCGATCCTGCTGGGCACAAACACAGGTCATGCTCTGACCATGGGCGAAGTTAGCGGGCGGAGGACGGGGGATGGCGGATGGGACGAGTCATCCCACTTTCCGGCGGCGCCCTCTCTGACTGAAGAAATGCGCCCCTCTGACTGAAGAAAGGCTACCTTACAGGACGTTCAGAGTGCACCTCCCCCTTGACATTTTCAGCTGAAAACGTGTGAGTGCGACAGACGCGCACCCAGAGGTACTCGAGTGAACCGCCCCCCCCCCCCACACACACCCTCCCCTTATAATGCATCAGTTTGTGCCGCACCTCTGGGAAAATGACGCCTACCTGGAAATAATCCTCACCATCCCCGCACTATTCCCGTCGCTCCAACGCCCCTGACGCTGGCAATCAGTAAAGCGGGAAATTGCTGCACCACGAGAGTTATCACCGAGCATTCGTCTCTAGGCTGCAGTAATTCCCGCTGCAGGCTGATGATATTGCATCCAGGCAGCACGACAGGCGGGTGGTGGATAGGCGGGCGACTCGGCCAGTTTTTCCTGTTGAGTTGCATCAGCTGTCACACAACTGTCCTCCATCCACCCACGCCTATTGCATCGGGTGCAAAAAGGTCAGCACGTGATGGATCCGTTTGTGACGAGTGATAGAGGGCCCTACGGGTGGGTGATGGTGATAAGTGCATGATGGATGATGTATGCTGCATTATAGTGATGAATGCAAAAGCATCTGCTGATGATGAGATTTGGTGATCGGTATCGAGCAATCACAGGAATATCTACAAATTAGCCCCATTTGGCCCATAATTGACCAGTGGAGAGAACTTCACCCCAAACTCTCATCCCGCTGCCCCTCCTGGCAATTTTTCGCGATATCTCACACATCGATAAAGATACTTAGCTGAAATTTGCAGTGTCTTTTCGTACTTCAACGTTGTACTCTTCAGCAAAACACCAAATTCCGGGTCACCATGACCCAGCCGTAATTTATTTCACAGTGATGTCATCTGACCTGACATTTGGCTTTTAAGAACGTAAGCGAGGACAAATTTCCAAAATTTCACCATAAAAGATAATACCCTTCATTTGCATCATTATCGCGCCATAGAAGAGTTGTGGAACTGGCCTCTCATAACTTCAATAGAAGCGGCCACATAAAATATAAACTCGCAAATCACATTCCTAAGTGTAGAGTATTTTCGATGTCCCCTGCGATATGCGAAAAAAGGAATGACATATGCTAGAATACGACACGATCATGTATATGCGTGTCATATTTAAAAGATAAATATCAAAAGATGGCCGAGTGATGGCTCCTCAGGTCTCACGAATTCGCTATTTGTGTTGGCAATGGCCGCGGAGGCGGCGGAGATGGCGACGGGGGCGGCGGAGGCGGCGGTGGGGGCGGCGGCGTGGACGGAGGCGGCGGAGGCGGCGGCGGGGGCGGCAGACATGGCGGCGGAGGCGGCGGAGGCGGGTGGCGGGCCATGGGGGGCGGGGGCGGCGCGCCGGGGCTGGCGCGGGGGCGGCGGAGGCGGCGGAGGCGGCGGCGGGGGCGGCGGCGGCGGCGGGGGGGCAGACATGGCGACGGGGGCGGTGGAGGCGGCGGCGGGGGCGGCGGCGGAGGCGGCGGTCGCACGTGTCGATTCGCTCGCGGTACGTCCGCGGTACGTCCGCGGTACGCGGTACGCTCATGCGGTCGGCAGCGCCCAAATAACAACTGCCCGCACCGCACATTTGACTCAATTGTGTCATGTCGACAGACCTACCCTGTGCCGTTTGTAATACAACGAAGAATGGCTCTTAGATGCTCCTGGGTTTTAGACATTGCGTGTAAAGAAAATATCCGACCTTCAATATACCAGGAGGTGCTGAGTTGACATCAAAAGTAACGATAAAGATTATACTTTATTACTCAAGTAATAAAGTACTGAGTACTGAGTAATAAAGTATAATCTTCATCGTTACCTTTGATGTCAACTCAGCACCTCCTGGTATATTGAAGGTTGGGTATTTTCTTTACACGCACTGTGCCGTTTTATTCCATGCCACCAGTGCTACGATCAGGAAGAGTGTCCCGCCGTAATGCACTTCTGCTGTAACGTCGTAACGTCGTAACGTCGTAACGTCGTAACTTCGTAACGTCGTAACTTAACTTATCGTATCATCATTTAATCTGCAACTATATTTTTGTGTTAAAATATTCATATATCATGATGTCACATGTCACAGACTATTTATAGACATTGTATTTGTTGAAATCGACTTAGATAATTTGGAGACAGGCAGGTGGTCGAAAAAATGCCCCTAGTCAATCAATGTTATACGGCTACAGACCTCAGTCAATGCTGGGCTAAGGAAGCGCAATTTTGCTTTGCAAGATCATGTTGCAAGCAATCGCACCCATGAATGACACATAACATAACTATCACAAGCACTCGATTAAAGATGCGTTGTACTCCGTGGCAGTGATGTCGTAATGATGCGTCGTATTCCGAGGTGGTGGTGTCCAGGAAAAATTTGCCCTGTGATACTCAAAAGCAAATATGTCACACTCCCGAGACACACCCAAGGCTGTGTGTGATGCAGTGATAAAATGTCCACAGTTGCGATCCTGCATTAGAAAGCAGACTTTTAATGAAAGGCGTGGGACACAATCTGGTGTTTCTTTGTCACCGAAAGTCAGGGATGAGGTTGACTTCTTAATGGTTTAGAATGAATGTGTATGCACGTCGCAAGAAGTGAGCTAGAACTTGTCTTGCCTTTCTGAGGGGATCTTTGCCAAGCTTCACTTCCCCAATGAATATTGGTATTATTGCAGTTTAAGGTAGCCACGAAACAAGTTTTACACACATCTACCTCCATGAAGGGGAGGCAAAGGTTTGGCTAAATTAGGTTAGGTCAGGCTTTTGTTGCAAGCTGAATTTTTTAAAAACAATTTTGGAAATAAAAAAATAGTGGAGTTATTTTCTTCAAAAACTGTTCAGGCTACCTTAGGTAAGGTTACGTAAGGTTTGGCGTTCTAAGTTGAATTTTTTGGGGAAAAAATATTTGAAATATGTCCATTAACGAACTTAATTTACTTCCTGACATCGAAGGTTAGGCTAGGTTAGGTTAGTATATATTACATTTGTTTTGATTATTTTTACGCTACTTTTAAACTATATTACCCAACTGCAAGCCCTTCTTGGGGTGTAATTTGCCTCCCAACTGAAAATTGTGCATTTTCAGAGGAAATGAGTGGTTACATCATGTTAAGCACATTCATAAACATTGCATTGGGATAAAAAATCCAAGAAATCAAAAACTACTTTAAACTGCAAAATTACCGAAATATTACATCGAACGGGATACAGAGTAACATGCAGACGAAAGAGGGGCCATAAAACCGGCAGACCGCTGCGCAAGCGCTACAAATGTTTACCGGTCTAAATGGCAGACCAGTTGCATCAGCTGACGGCCTTAGTGATTACTTACTGATGAGTCCCTCCAGCCGACCAGGCAGGTGGTGTAATCCGCCGAGCATCAGAATGGGGCCCAGGTAGACCTGGACATCGGGAGCCGGTCTGTTGGCCGCGCTCGAGGAAGCTGACATTTCTGACGCACGTTGGTAATGTATAACGCTAATTCTAGAACACCGAGGAAAACATTCCTCAGTGTCGGAACAGAAAGAACGTGATCAGTTATTAAGAATCTGATTATTAAACTAAATGTTAAGCAACTGAAGACCACCGCAAACAGATGGCAGGATGGACCGTGAAAACCGTGAAAACCGGAAATGTAACTGAGATGAAACCAGGCGAATATTACACCAAAAAAAATGACAATTTCTGAGATATAATGCTTTGGTTAACCCAGAATTTGGACTTCTATTTGAACGCGACTGGTTTAAAAAAATATTGTAACACTCCTCGTGACTTGTGTCGTGTTTCCACCGCCGCGCTGCTGTACAATATGCAACACTGTGTGCACTATGTACTATATGCACTATGTGCACCATGATGCACCTACGACAAGCCGCCAGTAGCGGTGTAAATGCATGGGTTTATGGGCAAAAATGTCGATTACGCCAAAGTGGGAAAGTGGCCCACCGACGGATACCTGAGAAAGAACTCCGGACATTCGGAACAAAGGTGTGCAAAATAGTCCAGTGACCAAAAATTAGCTTCGGAAAAGCAAGTTGGCTTGGACAGAGGCCTGTTGTTTCTGTTTGCAGGCCAGTTTAGCTAATAACTGCCCGATGACATACAACATTAACCATTTCTGAGCCGCTATGTCAAGCTGAGAAGACGCATTTCCGTGGGATACTGACCTGAAGTTTCTCTTTGTAACAACATATGACACCATAGCTCCATCACTTCATAAGCGTTGTACTTTCTTATCAGTATCACTTTCTCATCTAACTTGCTAGGATGGTGTTGAATTAGCTATAACATGTGGGATTTGAAGGAACAAAATAATTGGACATTCTGTTCTGTTGAGAGAATCAGAAAACTGACAAAGGCATGGTTGAATCGAGTTCCCCTTCCTTACACTGGGAGGGCTAATGCCTCATACGATCTTCATGCGAAATTGTTCACCGCGTATCGGACGGCTTACAACCACTGAGTTTTGAATGCTTTGTTTCGTGTCGTAACAATTGAACTAATGTAAATGCAGTGCTTACCGTTGCATTCAGTTGTAAATACCGTATTATACTGGTTAATACAAATGACACAAAATGTGTGTAGCATACACAACCATGGCACTTGATATCGAAGTCACAACTTAACATTCAATTCAAGCTTAGAACACAAACTAAAACACAACTCAAGCAAAAACACAACTCAAGCTTAGAACAATTAATAGCGTCTTAATACCGAACAGATAGTGGTTGAAGCAAATATCTCCTCTTAGGCTTCATTCCACGATTTGTGACACACTTGACATATAACATCTTGCATGATTGGAGTCATCACGAGAGTAAATTCTACCGCACATATCTGTCCACCATTCTGTTGTCGATGTCCAACGCTAGCCTATCACGCACGTGCCATCTTTAAAAACACTGCACAGCTGGTGCACTTAGTCCCGGCGCAGTTCTTGTTCACATCCGCCGAGAGATTGCATCCCCTAAGAACGGGACAGCACACGGCACACTTGGCGTGGTGCCGCAGCCCGCCCCGCTCCGCCCTCTGAATCAGCTCGACGATGATGGGGGCGGCGACGCCGGCCAGCTGCAGTCGCCGCAGCGCCGTCATCTGCACGTTCTTGATGCGGTAGACGGCGGACAGGCCGGCCAGGTGCGACAGCGCCGCCATCATCCTGGTCAGCTTCTGCGTGCCGAGCGGGAACATGTCGTACCAGACGCCCGGCTCGTTGGGCCGGTACACCTCGCGCGGCCGCTGCCACAGGTGCGCCACGGCCGGGTGCAGGTGGGTGACGTAGCGCAAGAAGCTGCCGACCGGACACTGCGCGCTGCCGGGCATCTCGTACATGCGCCGATCCAGCTGCACGTGCGGCGAGCTGGGGTCGTGGTCGACGAGCAGCGTGACGTAGCGCCGCCTGGCCTGGTCGCATCGCAGCGCGAAGCTTTGCCTCTGGAAGTTCTGCGCCATGCCTTGGTCGTGGTCAGTGAGGAGGAAGTAGTAGAAGATGTCGAACCACACCTTGTACAGCAGGTTGACGGGGTGAGATATTTCGACGTAGTTGTAAATTTTCTGCAAGTCTTCATCGCTTATGACGTCATTCATACCGGCTCTGACAACTCCGACTGACGTTGCAACTGTTCGTCCTTTAGGTGCAACACGCATTTTATGCATTGGAAACACGTTCAATGTGCACTAATTCACGGAATTGAATACGTTTTGCAACATTAACAATATTTTTAAGGATGATGTTACGGTATTCTTCAACACTACAGCGGTACAGCGAGGTACAGCACGGTGTAACCATCTTCACGTGTTTCTGGACATCTTTGATTCAATGACAAAACAATTTAATGACATCTTTGCTGTGTTATGAACCTGCAGCATGATCACCAATAACAAGTGTTTATGCTGTTTTGAAATGCAACACGCATATTTCAAAATCCACGTGACCTTTGCTCGTGCCACTAACTATTCATATTGAAGATCCTTCGCAAAAGAATATGGAGAGAAATACGAATTAGACGTTCATTTTGCACTTCAATATATGTGTAGCCGCCATGAGAATGTTCCCATCCACAGCAGTCGTACCATGAAATTAGTAGATAAGTAAATATGACAAATAATTTCATAAGATGATAGTCATGAAGCTACTGCACGGTAGAAAACACAATATGTAAACAAAGAACTAAGATACAAAATCGAAGCACATCATGTGAAGATGCTGAAGAACACAAATACATACCAAGGCCAGTCAAACAAGACTAAAAAGTCAGAATACCGGTAGAAATATCAAGTGAATTAAATTTCATCCTCATGGATCACTGGCTGAAGTGAAATGTTATCACGTAAACCTACCTCGTCACAAAATGTCTAAGAGTATCACTAATATTACCGAAAAGAGTTGCTCATGCGAACGCCAAAAAATGCATTGGCCTCCCTCGTGCAAGCGCAAATAGCAGGCTGGAATTTATAGTGGCGACTAATGCTCGCGAACTAGCAGACAGACGCCCGAGCATGGTGTGATTGAGACGAAACACCTAGTGAAAAGCAGCCGAGTAAGATGCGAGAGCCATGCGGGGATCAAGACACTATCACAAGAAAATTCATAGCCTACGTTTCACGTGAGCATTGGTATCAATTGCGTTGAATGCGTTGCCAGTGCTGACAGACAAGATGGCGCTGGTTACGGTGAGCAAGTGTGGAGCTGCTCCCGCGATTTTGACCGCTTTCTGAGAACTGTGACCAACCTCGGAGAATGTGCCTTGCTGAGATGCTGAAGAACCTGCCAATCATTCAAGAACCTGCCTGGCTGGCATGCAACAAGGATCAACTCCGGGGCCTGCCTGGCATCCAATCATTGACAGGCTCATGCCCATGGTGACCACCAGACCAATCCCTAGACCGTGGCCAGGACGCAGAACGCCGAACAAACACGCCGCGTGCTCCGCACTGCGCGCTCAGAATGCCGCCCTTGTCGATACTTCGCAGACCTGATGCAGATGACTGAAATAATGTAAATTATTTAAATATAATTATAAGTTCATAATGTCATATGTATTTCATTGATATATCTCATTCTTATATTTCACGATAATTTAAATAATTTCACTTGCTGTTTCTGCGGGCTTTCTGACGTCTTACTCTTGTTTGACGCCTTGTGATGTATATGTGCTCTTCAGGCAGACGCGGTGTGTGGCCTGCGGTGCACCAGTACGTGCTACGCCCCCGCAGAGGCGGCCTATGCGCTCCCGCAGAGGCTGGGCGAGAATGGACGAACAAGCTGAAGCGCCGGTGTTGCACCGTCAATCGCAGCTTCCCTCGCTTCATCTGCTCCTGCTGAAGAGTCAGCCGCCGAGACCACCCCGAGTGTGCGCTGGTGCCTTCAACATCGAGCCAGCCGCACTTCTCGAGCTCTCGGCGGTAGCCCACCGCATGAAGTCCACCGACAAGTATGGTGCTGACAGCACCAGCAGCCACATGTAATTATAGGTTACATATAGGTTAATTATAGGTTATAGCCACATGTAATTATACATATGGTGAAGGAGGCGTTTGCCGTCATGAGACCGCACCTGGCGCACATCAACTCGTCACCGACATGCAAATCCGGCCCGCCGCACTGGGAAAACAACACGCGGCGCCCGGTAGTGCAAAGCCGACAGCAGAGCGGACCGATAACAGCTTCCGGTCTACATCTTGACGACGGTCGAGAAGCTGACGGAACGTATGGCTGGCAGCCGGCTAACCGAACAACTCGAGCACCACTGCCTCCTGCCACAGGCACAACACACGGATTCAGAAGGGGCCACAGCACCGAGACGGCCAGGCTGCAGGCCACCCATCATCTGGTCGCACAAATCCCGAGCGGAACAATGCGCACACTCGCTTCCAGACATCTCCAAAGCCTTCGACACCATGCGCCACGCTCGCCTCCTCGACAAGATGGGCTGGCTGGGTGTGACCGGGCGGCACTGGCCCGCCGACTGGCTCTCCATCAGAACACAGCAAGTCGCCGCAAATCTCAGGCCATGGTGGTCACCCACGAGGAGGTTATGCAGGGGTCCGTCACGGGGCCTCTGTTGTTCAAGGTGCCTGCGACCTGCGACCTGCGGCCTGCCTGCGACCTGCGACCTGCCGGCTCGCGTCCCAAACGAGAAAATTATCGCCGATGCAGACGACGTGCCGTTTTGCACAGCAGCTCGCTCGTCACCCTCAGCGACCTGCAAACAGCCACCGAGACATCCCTCGGCTTGCGGTGGTTGCACCTGAACCACCGCAAGCTGAACCCGAAGAAGATCCAACTGCTGCTGGTCGGACCCGCTAGGCGACACCCGCCGAATGATTTCACCATCTCAGTTGAAGTTCTGGATATTTGTATGTTGCCTGGATACACTCGGGTACACCAGAGTATATGTCATCAATTCGTGACTTGCATTTGCACAGTAAAATCAGTTCCGAGAGCAAAAGTAGACCGTGATCTTGTTTCACCAAGTAATTCACGAATCTTCGAAGCTACTAAGTTACGACATGTGAATGCACGGCAAAGTTGCCGTACATTCGTGATTCTATATAATTTCTTCGTTTCATGACACGGGGCCCAGGATAGACAAATGTGAAATACAAATGCTGCATGTAGCACAATACAGGGAAGCGATTCATAATGAATAGACACTAGTCAAGCGGGTACAGACAAGGCGACGGATGTTCCACAGCAAATACAGATTGCTGTATGGGCGTGAAATGTCAATACTACTTAGAGTGCCACCATGAACAAACGTGAAGAGTGAACCGGAACAAAACAATGACTCCAGCACCAGCCGACAGAGGCCATAGGGTGACCACTAACGGTAGTCGCCTACGAACCAGCCAGATACGGGTTGTGGTGAGAAGAGGTGTACGTCAGTCGAGGTACTGTCAGTCGATATGAACCATTGCACACGGCTTTCGGTATGTGTGCAGAGAAACAGACCAGATGAGGCAGGGTCAAGGCCGCTTTAGGACGCTTTGCACTGCTAAGCATATTTAAGAGCGTCAATCCCATGCTTATTGCCTTCTGGCCGCAAACGGTCGGAAATTCAGTCGATCGAAAATCTGATCTCGAAGCCGTTCTATTCGAAGTGAAGCACGTTAATTATAAAGCTACTGACTCTCCAACTATTTATTCTCTCCCCAACCGAGATACCGCCCCATGGCGCAGTGACCTACAACGTGAAATGTTTCTAGTGCATAATCACTGGGCGGGCAACTCGGCGAAAATGGCACCTGTACTGGGAAAAGGACACATTTATCAATATTAATGAGACAATTGGGACAGGGCAGAAATAACACGTCTGTGTAGAATAACCAAATGGTTGGGTGCAAATTTTTCATCCAGTTAGCAAGCTACAAAGGCCCTGTTCTACAACATTTGGGTCAAATTCTTTAATCATCACACCGTTCTGCTTAGAAATAGGACTGATGAGCGGGAGTTGGGAATCTGAAACACGGTCGCCTCTCTACCACCAAAAATACGTACATAGCACGGCGTGCTTGTTGCACCACCAGCTGACCTGCTCGTGCTAGGGTGGGGTGATCGAGTCCAACCGTTCATCACTGGCAGTGTCGCCGCGTTCACGGCTCCACACGACCGGCGGTCTCACAGCGGGCTACGAGCAAGACATGCGCAGCGCACTTCGTGAACCACCTGTGCGACATGTAGTCTAGAATCGCTTGCTCTGCGAACGATTGGAATGCACATTCCGTGAAGCCGTGTCACACAGCCGCCTGATAGATAGCCTACACCGCACACCTATCTGTGATGCGGCGCAGTGTACCTATGCAGGATATTCAAGTGCAATGACACCCCACTCGGCTCGCATGCCAAGCCATTTTTGGTGTCGATTATACATGTCTTAGGCTTGAAACGTCTTTGATTTTCATTAAACTGGGCCCTGTATTGACATGACGCTCGGCAACAACAGCCATCATGATGGGTGTCGAAAGACATCACACACATACAAATTGCATGCACACACATGTTGGTTGGTTATTGGTTTTTCGACACGTCGACTGTTGAGTCATATAGCGTCGCCAATCTCTCACGCCGGTTGGTCGAGGCGAAGAGTAGCGACAGGTGGGACTCGAACCCACAATCTTTCGATTGTGAGACGAGCATCTTACCCCTAGACCACTCGTCCCCTAGCACACACATGTGTATGGGCTGTGTTATAAGAGACCAATTGCGTTCCTACAGACAACCTATGCACTCGTTCCCTATACATTGTGATGGCTTGTAACATTCTGTTACGGCCTTTGGTGCCTGCCGATATCGCAGATCCCTGACGCACTTTGGACATGTCCGCTGCAATCGCTTCTGAAGTCAAGTTCAACTAGTTTGCCGTCGGTTCTACCTATGACACCCATATTTGCCACCGTTTGTCACAGACGGATACAGAAGCCTGGCTCGGGAGAGGCCCAATTTCAAAACATAGAAAACGCCATCCTAGTTCAAAATATCGGCAAAAAAACGATCCCTTGAGAGGGTGGGGGCATGGCTCCTTTCCCTTGGATCCGGCTCTGGTTTGCGGTATGTTTGAAACGTATTCTCTTCATCGTAACTCATTGCTTCAAATTAACTGAAATGTAACCTGCCAGGATTCAAATAGGTATATGTAGTGCTATCGATTTGATCATTCAGCAAAAGAAAAACACCAGGGTATTTACTGAATGTAAGGCTACCAAATAACGAACTGGATATTTGCACTTGTATCCTCATCCAAACCTAAGCGACTGGTATTATAATAATACCTTATGTAGTTCCTAAGCAAATATATGTCGAAGCAAATTGTAGCCGTCTTCACGAACTTTTTTGGCGAATTTTTAGTAGGAATGTCTGGAGGGATATCTTTGCCAACATGGGATTGACGGCATTACGGAAAGCTAAGTCTGAAATTCCATGTTCAACAACACCTACCTTCCTCCGCAAGACAGGTATGGGCAGCATCCGGCAACACCTGGCATTACCTGGCAGCAACGGACATCACCTGGCAACAGCTGGCAACATCTGGCAACAGCGGGCAGCACCTGGCACTACCTGGCACGACCTATCGGCAGTCATTGGGCAGGTCTCACATTCGCTGCCATATTGTGTCCATTTCCAAAATTATCTGGACCTGGTAGCTGTTGTTATGACATACCACGGTTCATCTAAATAACTTGTTCATCTAAATAACTTGTCAATCAGTCGGGTTGAGACAGACGCGACTTTCAAAATGTGTTTTATAAAAACTGACGTTGATTAAGATGTACTGTGCCAACAAACATGCGCAAGTTACTCCTTGAAATCGACCTGCCAAGTACAAAACCTAACTGAAATCCAAAACATTAGCTGAGCATTTCCGACTACAAGTGTCCCAATAAATGTGTCCAGAAATGTTTGTGAACATGGCTATTGATTTCTGATCTACACAAATATTCAGCGATGTCCAATAGTTAATGTTGTTTTTTTCAAATAAATATCACACAGATAGCCTATTTTTACAGCAATTCAAGCGCAAGATTAACGTGCGACGCGGTCGTTCGTTACAATGACGACCGATTTGCATCCAAACACACTGCAAATACAATAAGTATATTTCACAATAAATTGCTTCGATGGATATCCGATACAGCGCCAGAACACACCTGCATTTAGGAACCATAAATAGTACCAAATGCACCGTGAATACTTCTTTAGCACGACTTTTTTTAACAGCGGACGAAGCATTATCATAAAAAATAATAACGCGGAATAGGCTGACTCATGGAAGTGGCAGTATATAGGACCCATCTTATTACCACTCCAAAATGCATCAACCACGCTTCCATTTGTGGCACCCGGTATTTTGAACCGAGAGCGCACATATACAACAGAAAACACTTGTAGCAGTGAAGTGAAATAGCAAAATGATTATGACTAGGATAGCTCGTTGTAAGCACATCAGCTTACAGTCTCATGATATCCAGCATGACATGTTGCACACGAACACACACACACCATATTTTCATAACTAGCATTGCTGTTTGACTGACAATGCCAATGCGATAAGAACTTTGCGACAATAAATACATCAAATAGCAGCGTGAGTATCAACAAATGAATACTGACAGGAACGCGCGAGAATCAACGCCGACTCGGTCGCACGAATAAACAGCGGCCGGCGGCACTTCTCCACCGAGCCGAACGAATGAAAGTCGACCCATCGGAAAAGCATCGGGCCACGCGCCGGCACCGAACCCGCCGTCACGCGATCATCACTTCACGCCTTGGCAGTGTGCTTGGCCTTCAGTCTGGCGCGTCTGACGCTGATTTTGGAGCGCCGCCGCCGGGCCCGCGGTCGCACTGTGTACCGGCCGATGACGTGGCGCAGCCACTTGCGGTAGTTGGCCAGCTTGACATAGATGCCGTACTTGCCTCTGCCGCCGCACCCTTCTCCGAAGCTGGTGATGCCGTAGACGGCCCACCTGGAACGGAACAGCGCCAGTTGTGGCGGCAGGATATGACACGCTGTGCCAGAATGGGTCTCGACAGCGAGGCGGTCAACCCGGGCCGCCGCCCACACAACTTTTGTTGTCGTACATTCACAGGAGTCGACCGACGCAGGGTTCGCCTTCGCTTCTGGTAATACATACCGAGTGACATTGGTTCTGCTATAGCGAAGCTACCTCTACGCCGGCTTCGGATGAGGAATCTTTGGTTCGGCTTCCTCCACGGCATTCGGCCACGGCATTCGGCCTCCCCTGTGACGTGCGCTGGATGCGCCACTGTGGTACGGCTGCACAGGCCAATACGCAGGGGTCTAAGGTGTCGGTGTGAGGCCCACTGCGTCCGTCCACTCCATCCACTCTGTCCACGAAATGCGGACATCGGATTAGCGTTCAGCTGCGGAATATCCGCATGATGGGAGGTTGTATGTTCGTAGATCGGTGGTAATTGGTTGTACCACTCTACTCGTAGATTGGTGAGTGACATAATTTCACCAATCACTCGCGCCGATTGGCCGCGGACAAAGATAGCGAACGTAGGAGCACGTGCAATTCCCTGCATTCCAGTGATGGCACCAAGGCAGCAGGGCAGCCAGATCTACCAAGTGATACATAATCGGCCCTTGGGGCCAGAACCGCATTGTGCCCTCTGATCTGAACTTTGACACCCTGTCCTGACCTGATCCATTCCATCCCCTCCCATACAGCTAGCCGTTTTATGTTTAGTCTGACCTTCACTAGTGGCATTGGGTGGGGGAAGAGGCAAAGAACAGCTGCTACCCATATTTGGATGAGTGTTAGTAGTAGCCTCACGTATGTTGCATGCAAAACCTACAAGGAAAGAACTTCCCAAGCTTTGAGAAAGCTGCTGAGCAACCGTCCCTTACTTCTCTGCCTAATTAATCGTCACCTCTCCAACCTGACCCCGGACCGACCTCGGCTAACCTGACTTTGACACGCTCCCTCTGAATCTTCCTGCTCCGATCACTGACGTGACCTCTCATGTATCACGGCGACCTGTTCTATCCTCTGGCCTGGCCCGTCCCACGGCCTCTGACCTGACACGCTCCGTACCCTCTGACCTGACACGCTCAGTCCCCTCTGACCTGACACGCTCCGTACCCTCTGACCTGACACGCGCCGTCCCCTCTGACCTGACGCGCTCCGTACCCTCTGACCTGACACGCTCCGTACCCTCTGACCTGACACGCTCCGTACCCTCTGACCTGACACGCTCCGTACCCTCTGACCTGACGCGCTCCGTACCCTCTGACCTGACGCGCTCCGTACCCTCTGACCTGACACGCTCCGTACCCTCTGACCTGACACGCTCCGTACCCTCTGACCTGGCACGCTCCGTACCCTCTGACCTGACACGCGCCGTACCCTCTGACCTGACACGCTCCGTCCCCTCTGACCTGACGCGCTTCGTACCCTCTGACCTGACACGCTCCGTACCCTCTGACCTGACACGCGCCGTCCCCTCTGACCTGACACGCTCCGTCCCCTCTGACCTGACGCGCTCCGTACCCTCTGACCTGACACGCTCCGTACCCTCTGACCTGACGCGCTCCGTACCCTCTGACCTGACACGCTCCGTCCCCTCTGACCTGACACGCTCCGTCCCCTCTGACCTGACACGCGCCGTCCCCTCTGACCTGACGCGCGCCGTCCCCGCTGACCTGTTTTTCCTGCGGCAGACCAGTGGGCCGCCAGAGTCGCCGGCGCAGGCATCCACGCGACCCTTCTTGTAGCCGGCGCAGAACATGTTGTCGGTGATGTAGTAGTTCGAGTAGACGGAGCGGCAGCGGGAGGCCCTCACCACAGGAACCTGCCGCCCAGCGTGACTGTCGTCATCGTCATCGTCATCGTCATCGTCATCGTCATCGTGTCATCGTGTCATCGTGTCATCGTGTCATCGTGTCATTGTGTCATTGTGTCATTGCCATTGTCATTGTCATCATCACATGACTGCACTGTTTTGTCCTTACCAAACACATCAGAAAAATTGATATTGCGCATACACAGGTAGTTATGTTCCACTTGTTATGAACATATAACTCAGATGCATTAAATGTTCGATCTTCTAGGGTTCACAATAATGCAGCTATTGAGATTAGAGACATGCAACCGTGAGATCCTGGAGTTAGAGCTGCGAGGCTCGCTATATTTGAATATTTATGAGTAGTATGTATAGCATATTCACGCCACTCCGCAATATTTACTCAAACACAAAACTCGGTCTACCTCTTTCTCGCTGTGCATCTATTCCTCTACTACAGTTATCTCCTCCCTTTCTCTCCCTCGCTCCGTCTTCTCTCTGTCCGCTTTCTCTCCTTCTCCCTGCCTCCCTCTCCGCCTCCATCTTCCTTACTCTCACCGTCACCGTCACCGTCACCGTCACCGTCACCGTCACCGTCACCGTCACCGTCACCGTCACCGTCACCGTCACCGTCACCGTCACCGTCACCGTCACCGTCACCGTCACCGTCACCGTCACCGTCACCGTCACCGTCACCGTCACCGTCACCGTCACCGTCATCCTCATCTTCATCTTCATCCTCATCCTCATCCTCATCCTCATCCTCATCCTCATCCTCATCCTCATCCTCATCCTCATCCTCATCCTCATCCTCATCCTCATCCTCATCCTCATCCTCATCTTCATCCTCATCCTCATCCTCACCTCTCACCTCTCACCTCTCACCTCTCACCTCTCACCTCTCACCTCTCCCCTTCCCTCTCCCCTTCTCCCACTCACCTGCGCCTCCCGCAGCACGTCGGAGCCGAAGAGGTGGGTGGCCTTGGTCTTGCCCCAGCCGGCCACGGTGCAGACGGTGCCGGCGGCCGGGTGTCGGCCGGACGGCAGGCAGGCCGGCGTCACGTCCGACACCGGCGACCGCAGCCGGATCAGCGCCACGTCGTTGTCCACCGTCTCCGGGTCGTAGTGCGGGTGTTGCACCATCATGCCGGGTGTGATCTGCGTGCGGAACTGCTGGTCGGCTCGTGCAGAGCGGTTTGTGGGATCGTCGGGAGGGGATGGTGGCGACAGCACCGCCCCGGCCCCTGAGGACGTCAGGGTGGTGCTTTTGGGATCACATGGTGTCCGGAGATGTTGAGAGGTTGGTGCAGGGTCATTGGGTCGATTTGGTGGCAAGGGTGAGGGGAGATGAAAGCATTAGTCAGAAGGTGGGTCACTGGTGTCACTGGGATCATATGGAGCCAGTGGAATTGATAGGGCTCTTCTGGGTCACCAGTGGTGGTAGAAGCAAAGTCAATAAGTGAAGCTCATGGACGACGATGAAGCCAGAAAATAGTTTTCACAAGCTGTTGGTGGGAGTACCAGAATACTTCGAGATTGTGAGGGGGAAAACATTTGTGTCACTTACGCGAGTGCAGACACTGCTCCTGAAAGATAATTGAAAGCTCCCCTTCCATTGACGTTGAACGTAGAATCCGAGCAATGTTTCGTCTTGAACCATTGTCACTGGTGTCGGGTGATATGAGGTCAGAGTAGGTCTGATCAGGTCAAGTCAAACTTCACCTCACTTCCCTCATTTTAACCCCCTCTCGCTATGTCAGATCAGGTCAGGTCAGATCAGCACGTCCCCTTGGACTCCCATCGCTCGTCTTAGATCGTCAGATCATATCAGGTCACATCATCTCGGATCAGTACCGCACTTTGAGTCCCTCTAGCTGCTCACATCAGATCAGGTACAGTCAGATCAGTGTCTACCCGTGGACTGCCGCTCGTTAGTTATTCGGGAATTCCGCCGCGTGGACTGCCCCGGTCACATTCCAGTTGGACCGATCTCACCGACTCCGCTCCGGGGACGAGTGGTCTAGGGGTAAGATGCTCGTCTCACAATCGAAAGGTTGTGGGTTCGATTCTCACCTGTCGCTACTCTTAGCCCGCGACCAATCGGCGTGAGAGATTGGCGACGCTACATGACTCAACGGTCGACGTGTCGTAAAACCAATAACCAACCAACCGACTCCGCTTCACGTCAGACCGGGCGGAGCCCGGCCGCGCCTCACCTTGAAGCCCTGCTCGCTCTTCTCAGGCCGGGTCAGGTCGTGCTCTCCCAGCCGGATGTAGAGCACCCGCCTCAGGCAGTGGGCTGCCGTGAGCAGCCATTGTGGGTGGACCAGCGTTCCGCCGCAGAACGGCTCCTGAGGCGAGGCGACACTGCCAGTCACACTCATAGTCACGGTCACTAGGCTCACGGTCACGGTCATCACACTCCTAGTCATGGTCACTACACTTACAGTTATGGTCACAATACTCTCAGGTACGATCACCACACTCAGTCACGGTCACCACACTCCTAGTCACGGTCACCATACTACTAGTCACGGTCACCACACTCCTAGTCACGGTCACCATACTACTAGTCACGGTCACTACACTCCTAGTCATGGTCACTACACTCCTAGCCACGGTCACCACACTCCTAGTCACGGTCACCACACTCCTAGTCACTGTCACCACACTCCTAGTCACGGTCACCACACTCCTAGTCACGGTCACCACACTCAGTCACGGTCACCACACTCCTAGTCACGGTCACCACACTCATAGTCACGGTCACCACACTCATAGTCACGGTCACCACACTCTAGTCACGGTCACCACACTCCTAGTCACGGTCACCACACTCATAGTCACGGTCACCACACTCATAGTCACGGTCACCACACTCATAGTCACGGTCACCACACTCTAGTCACGGTCACCACACTCCCTAGTCACGGTCATCACACTCCTAGTCACGGTCACCACACTCCTAGTCACGGTCACCACACTCCTAGTCACGGTCACCACACTCCTAGTCACGGTCACCACACTCCTAGTCACGGTCACCACACTCCTAGTCACGGTCACCACACTCCTAGTCACGGTCACCACACTCCTAGTCACGGTCACCACACTCCTAGTCACGGTCACCACACTCCTAGTCACGGTCACCACACTCATAGTCACGGTCACCACACTCCTAGTCACGGTCACCACATTCCTAGTCACGGTCACCACATTCCTAGTCACGGTCACCACATTCCTAGTCACGGTCACCACACGCCTAGTCACGGTCACCACATTCCTAGTCACGGTCACCACACTCATAGTCACGGTCACCACACTCCTAGTCACGGTCACCACACTCCTAGTCACGGTCACCACACTCATAGTCACGGTCACCACACTCATAGTCACGGTCACCACACTCATAGTCACGGTCACCACACTCAGTCACGGTCACCACACTCAGTCACGGTCACCACACTCAGTCACGGTCACCACACTCAGTCACGGTCACCACACTCCTAGTCACGGTCACCACACTCATAGTCACGGTCACCACACTCCTAGTCACGGTCACTACACTCCTAGTCACGGTCACCACACTCATAGTCACGGTCACCACACTCATAGTCACGGTCACCACACTCCTAGTCACGGTCACCACACTCCTAGTCACGGTCACCACACTCCTAGTCACGGTCACCACACTCCTAGTCACGGTCACCACACTCCTAGTCACGGTCACCACACTCATAGTCACGGTCACCACACTCAGTCACGGTCACCACACTCAGTCACGGTCACCACACTCAGTCACGGTCACCACACTCAGTCACGGTCACCACACTCCTAGTCACGGTCACCACACTGATAGTCACGGTCACCACACTCATAGTCACGGTCACCACACTCATAGTCACGGTCACCACACTCAGTCACGGTCACCACACTCAGTCACGGTCACCACACTCAGTCACGGTCACCACACTCAGTCACGGTCACCACACTCCTAGTCACGGTCACCACACTCCTAGTCACGGTCACCACACTCCTAGTCACGGTCACCACACTCCTAGTCACGGTCACCACACTCCTAGTCACGGTCACCACACTCCTAGTCACGGTCACCACACTCCTAGTCACGGTCACCACACTCATAGTCACGGTCACCACACTCAGTCACGGTCACCACACTCCTAGTCACGGTCACCACACTCATAGTCACGGTCACCACACTCAGTCACGGTCACCACACTCCTAGTCACGGTCACCACACTCATAGTCACGGTCACCACACTCCTAGTCACGGTCACCACACTCATAGTCACGGTCACCACACTCATAGTCACGGTCACCACACTCCTAGTCACGGTCACCACACTCATAGTCACGGTCACCACACTCATAGTCACGGTCACCACACTCATAGTCACGGTCACCACACTCCTAGTCACGGTCACCACACTCATAGTCACGGTCACCACACTCATAGTCACGGTCACCACACTCATAGTCACGGTCACCACACTCAGTCACGGTCACCACACTCATAGTCACGGTCACCACACTCCTAGTCACGGTCACCACACTCATAGTCACGGTCACCACACTCCTAGTCACGGTCACCACACTCCTAGTCACGGTCACCACACTCCTAGTCACGGTCACCACACTCCTAGTCACGGTCACCACACTCCTAGTCACGGTCACCACACTCCTAGTCACGGTCACCACACTCAGTCGCGGTCACCACACTCCTAGTCACGGTCACCACATTCCTAGTCACGGTCACCACACTCCTAGTCACGGTCACCACACTCCTAGTCACGGTCACCACACTCCTAGTCACGGTCACCACACTCCTAGTCACGGTCACCACACTCCTAGTCACGGTCACCACACTCCTAGTCACGGTCACCACACTCCTAGTCACGGTCACCACATTCCTAGTCACGGTCACCACACTCCTAGTCACGGTCACGACACTCCTAGTCACGGTCACCACACTCATAGTCACGGTCACCACACTCCTAGTCACGGTCACCACACTCATAGTCACGGTCACCACACTCATAGTCACGGTCACCACACTCAGTCACGGTCACCACACTCAGTCACGGTCACCACACTCCTAGTCACGGTCACCACACTCATAGTCACGGTCACCACACTCAGTCACGGTCACCACACTCCTAGTCACGGTCACCACACTCCTAGTCACGGTCACCACACTCATAGTCACGGTCACCACACTCCTAGTCACGGTCACCACACTCCTAGTCACGGTCACCACACTCATAGTCACGGTCACGACACTCGGCCCGGCCACCTCACCACCGCCGCAGAATGGCTCCTGACTGAGGCGGAGACGACACTCACATGGCACGACACGACACGCTTGAGGCGCTGTAAGAAAAAGTTAATCAGAGTTTTCCAAACGTGACGGGCGGATCGTGTCGTGTCGTGTCGTGTCGGATCGAGTCGGGTCGAGTGTGATCGAGTGTGATTGAGTCAGGTCAGGTCAGGTCAGGTCGGGTCGGGTCTGGTCGGGTCGGGTCGGGTCGGGTCGGGTCGGGTCGGGTCGGGTCGAGTGTGATCGAGTGTGATTGAGTCAGGTCAGGTCAGGTCAGGTCAGGTCAGGTCAGATCAGGTCATGTCGGGTCGGGTCGGGTCGGGTCGGGTCGGGTCGGGTCGGGTCGGGTCGGGTCGGGTCGGGTCGGGTCGGGTCGGGTCGGGTCGGGTCAGGTCGGGTCGGGTCGGGTCGGGTCGGGTCGGGTCGGGTCGGGTCGGGTCGGGTCGGGTCGGGTCGTGTCGGGTCGTGTCGTGTCGTGTCGTGTCGTGTCGTGTCGTGTCGCGTCGCGTCGTGTCGCGTCGTGTCGCGTCGTGTCGTGTCGTGTCGTGTCGTGTCGTGTCGTGTCGTGTCGTGTCGTGTCGTGTCGTATCGTATCGTGTCGTGTCGTGTCGTGTCGTGTCGTGTCGTGTCGTGTCGTGTCGTGTCGTGTCGTGTCGCGTCGTGTCGCGTCGTGTCGTGTCGTGTCGTGTCGTGTCGTGTCGTGTCGTGTCGCGTCGTGTCGAGTCGGGTCGGGTCGTGTCGGATCTGGTCGGGTCAGGTCGGATCGGGTCGTGTTTGGCCGGGTCAGGCCAGGCCAGGCCGGGAAGAGCCAGGTCGGGTCGGGTCGTTTCCGGTCCTTTGCGGACTTCTGTTTTGTACATAAGCGAGTGAAGGCTGGCCACGGCTCCGACCTGGCTCGTAATGGCGCCTGCAGTACAGAGGTCGCCAACGGCAGGTGGAGTGTGTTTGCATAGCGACACCACCATAAGTGGAGTGGAACACTGGTACTTGCAGATTTGCATTTCCCATTCAGTTCCATAGACCATTTTTTTGTTCGGGAATTTTGGCAACACATATTCCGTGGCCGCTCTCCCTTACGACTGCAGCACCCCATCCCCCTCCATCGCGCGAGGAAAACAGCTCAGGATTGTACTTGCGCCACACGGAATTTCGACTTCTTCACAAGTCTTGATTGTGGTACCTGATTGCATCACTAAAGAGTTTTTCAAAACCTTCCGAAAATTTCAGGTGGTGCCTTTTGCACGTCCTTTTGGTTTCCAGGTGGTGATTTCCCCACACATCGCCATGGGCATTAAAGTTGTATTTCAAAGGTGGTGTTCAGCCACCCCTAGGTGGTGCTCAATTGCCGATTTTGTGCGTGTTACTTCGGGGGCGATTTCCAATATCGCCATCCAATGGGGATATTGGACGGCGTGCCCATCCATAAAGTTAATATGCGCCGCCTTTAAAGCGAGCGCGTTTTGCAACCAAATGCAAGGCAAGTGTACATTTACGTTAGGGAAGCTGTACGTTATGCGAGCTGCTCCAGCTGCACTCACCATGAACTTGTTGAAGATGACAGCCTGCCAGGGCCAGGCGCCGCGGCTCGATCGTCTCCCGCCCACAATCCGCAGCAGGCGATGTATAGAATTGGAGCCGCCTATGCCGCACACGGGACTGCCGGAGGCGATGCTGCTACCATCTGTGGAGTAAATGTTGAACGCCAAGTGTCAATATCTAACGTCAGTGGTATTTCCGGGATTTTGATAGCTATGAACGCACGTGCGTTGGAAGCGTATTGGACATGATTGGAAACTTGTTTGATTACGTTTTGGGGGAGGGGTGGGATGTTATTCGTTGACTATTAGTCCGATTTGGTTGAAATTAAGCGTTGAATTGAGAGTCTGCGAGAGAAAATTGTGATGCCCGGTGGCGAAGTGATGTCACGGATTTTAGATGGGGGCAAGGGGGATATATATCGCTTTTTCGTGGAAGGTCATAGACGTATATATTAAATATATTAAATATATTTAACATATATTAAATATCCGTAATCGGGCGTATTTCCACTTATAAGGATGCCACATTTGAGCTGCATGCAACATTCGGTTATGTGACGAAATTTACCCTCCGATTTTGTGAGCAGCAAATCTCATCAAGAATTGAGATCCGCATCACGCTAATATAACCACAGCGGACGTTGTGCGCCTTATGATGCGCCCTGACGACATTCTTCTCTACGCTTGACTCCCTCTGGGATCAATATTATTCACTCTTGATAAGCTCCGGGCAGAGGCGCAGCCAAAGGGGCGCGACCCCCTCCCCTCCCCGCTAGCACTCAAAAATACACTAGATCAAACGGTAAATTTTGAGATTTTCACCACGCAGAACCATAAAATTTCGTCCATGACCTACATCCGTCCCTGTTTTCGAACTTCGATTTTGTCATCAATAGCTATTTTTCAACTTCGCAATATTCGCATGCGCGAGGCGCTAGTAGCAGTAAATCCATCTGGACTGATCTACGAAGTGATGGATTGGATTATTGGCCGCATCAGCTGAACACGCGAACCGGTGGGGTCGGGGGGCGGGGGGTCGATGAATCCGCCCAAACCTCTTGTTTTTCGGCGACATCTCATGAACGGACGGAGCTATTGCAATGAGATATTGTGACCTTGTTACAAATTGACGAGCGCATCCCATGCAAAAACAACTTCGAAATCCGTTGGCAAATACAGCAACTGCGGTGTGCAAAGTTGACCGACCGACCGACCTTGAGCTTGTGACCTTGAGCGGCCGTCGACCGCTCAAGGTCACAGAGGCTTCGTAGTTGAGGTAGCGCGGTGGCGTGGTGTGGCGGCCGGTCTCTACCTCATCTGACCCTGAAGGCAGTGATCTAGCATCATTAGTTTTTTGCTGAAGCAAGATCACTACAGCGGTAATCCGCCCTCACAATTTTGTGCTTCTAGCTTCAGAAGCTTCCGAGATTATAAGGGGGAACCCGCCCCTCCCCTCCGGTGCGCGTCATGCAACAGGCCCTCCGGCGCTCGTGTCAATGGATGCGTGACACGCATTTCATTTCGCACACCACATTTCTTCAATGCAGAATTGCAAAATTGCATTGCCATTGGATGCCAGATGTAAAGTGGACCGGACGTTCCAAAAACATCCAAATTCTTCGAAGTATTTAGACATACACTATAATATTGGTGATACGTAATGCAATGCCATGCAGTATATGCTGCAACAACATAGTATATGATACAGCAATGTAGTTTATGATCGAGCATAATACTAATTATTGACATACAATGCATACGTATAATATGCACTATTATTCTCGCCATTCGCTCAACCAGGTATATTAGCAAGAGTGAAACGACCTTATTGCCATTTACTTATACCAAGAAACTGCCACTAACCGCCACCGACCGCCGACGTGAGGGACACCGGTTTCGGCGACTTCTGCTTCTTCTTCTGTTTGTAGGCCTCTTTTCTGCTGCGCTTCTGCTTCCGCTCACACCTGACGCCGGACACCGAGCATGTCGTCGTGTCTTTGATGCGGGCCTTGCCGCAGAAGCGACGATATTTGCACCGCCTGGCAAAGAGAGGACGTCAACTGTCGGTCACACAAACATCATGCAAAGGCAGGGGCGGATATAGGAATTTTAATGGGGAGGGCACTCGTCTGGAGGGGCGCTACTGCAAAAGTCTGCCGCCTTCGATCCAAAGTTCGTTGAGCTGGTTTGGATAGGGAGTATAAGGGGATATTGCACTTGAGCATGCTGAAGCGCCTTTTTCTCTCAAGGGAGCGTCTGTTCCTCTCAAGGGAGCGCCTATTCCTCTCAAGAGAGCGGCTATTCCTCTCAAGGGAGCGCATATTCATCTCAAGGGAGCGGCTATTCCTCGGATAGGAGCGCTTTTAGCTGAAAGATCTGTTGAGCAGGTGGGGAGGGTGTGGGTGTGTACTCAAGGCTTGAGCCTCTCCATAGAGGAGCCTTTCTCTAGTCAGAAAAGCGTCACCTTTCCATGCATGGGGAAAGGCATATGTACCCAGTTCCCCTCCCCCTGTGCAAAGGTCAACTGAATGTCACACGGTTTGCTGAACCAATCATACTCTTTCATGGCGGATTGGCAGCCACGTGTGACAAGTGCAGGAACAAGGAGAAAAGTCGGGACATCGAGATATCGAGTGGCTCATATTGCTTATCCCTCTGACATTTAGCAGCCGCCTTCGCACAGCTCACTCTGTAACAAATTAAGGCCCGACTCGTCTCAAGACGATTGCTTGTGAATAAATAGCACATAGGTTTCAGGTACAGGTCCTTAGGTTGACAGCTGGCGGAAATAAGCAGCCATCCGATTCCGTCCCGTTTCATCAGCATAACAAAGGAAAACTCATCTCTAAAGCCGACATGTCTGCCGTCGTGGAAGACTTCTTGCCGAACCGGCGGCACAGCTTCCGATAATTGCACTGTGACGCATCGATGAATGAAGGCAGAAGCAACGTCACGCCTATCGCACCAGCGTATTGGAAAACATATCGACCAGTCACACGCGATCCGCCATCTTTCGGCTGTGGCGTTCCGGGCGTCAGATGCTCCAGCACTCTAAACAGCTGACACACGGCCATCACATTTACTCAACATTTGAATACATCTAATACACCTGAAAATATAACCTCGACCTAATTTGTATTGTGTACCATTACCCCTAATTCAGATATACATATATATATATATATATATATATATATATATATATATATATATATATATATATATATGTGTGTGTGTGTGTGTGTGTGTGTGTGTGTGTGCGTTTGTGTGTGTATGTGTTTGTGTTATTGGGCGGCGATGTGAATCAGCAAGTCCGTGGGATGTTCGAGTAGTGGTGCCACCTGACGAGGGGCGCAATATGCCAAAACACACCCGAGGGGCTGCCGGTGAAGGACGTTCAAAGCACACACGTCCTAGTAGCGTCCCAAGCAGGTCCTAGGGGCACCCTTATAGGACGCCTGTGGAGCACTCTCAACCCGCGCGCCGCTGGGGTTACGGCTGAAGGCGACCCACTGGAATGGGAGGAGGAAAATATTGATCCCGGCTTACCTCGCAAACTAATGGTGCCAAGGAGAACGGGAAAAAAGAAGCATCTTTGAAAAGCATCGCTACAAGTAGGTACTATGATAATAATAGTCACTCTCACTAGCAAATGAAATGAAAATAAAACAAGGGTGGAACGATCGAAGGACGGAAGGATGGAAGGATGGATGGGCGGATATACACCGCAGCCTGAACCACAACTCGCTGCGGTTTATCCGTTGCAACGGCGCTCTCTGCGGTGTAACAAGACCCGCATGCAGCGGCCAAACGTGAAGCTATAGTTCTCACCTCGACCGCTTGGTGACGCAGCGGCTGGAGCAGGGCGTCCAGTTTCCCCAGGGTGTGAAGTAGACCCAACTGAAGTGTCGCAGCACGGTGGGACGCTGGGAGCGCGTGTGTCGCCTCTGGCAGACGGCCGCCGCTCCACAGGGCCGCGAATGCTGCCACAGAGGTCACGTAAGGCAGGGGCGGATCCAACAACTTCCATGAGGTGGTGGTGGGGGGGGGGGGGGCACTCGTCTCGGAGGGAAGGTCGTGGAAGGACGCCTTCGGTTCAAAGTACGTTGAGTGGTGGGGGTGCATTCAAACCTCCCCGGAGGGACGCCTTCTTCAGGTAGGAAGGGCGCTAACTTTCCATGAGGTGGTGGGGTGGGGATGCATTCAAACCTCCCCGGAGGGACGCCTTTTTCAGGTTAGAAGGGCAGGGGCGGTCCGCCCACTAAGGCACTTAAGGCAGCGCCTCACCCGGGTAGAGCTGAAAGATCTTTGTTATGTTATTTTCGTACATAGCGATGCTCTTATCCACTGGAAAATCTCAAAATTAAAAAGTGGACATAAAACATTCATTGGTGATTCGTAATTATCGTGAAAATTTAAGTTAATATTTGCATATTCAATTTATAACAGCTCTATCACTGATCTGAAATACGTATGAGTGAGGCAAGCCTCTCCCAAATATCGCCATATTTTGCGCTTTCGTTTTATACGAAGCGCAGGGTATACAGCCTTCGCAAGATGAACTAAAACGTTTCTGTTGAGTGCATTGTACCGGTACCGTCAGAGGAAAGTGTGTGCAAGTTCACTTTCGGGCTACATCGGAACATGTTTCACACAAAAAGTTTCCATTGGTTCCTGAAATGAATTCCATTGATTCCTGATCGTGCGACATGTGGGGTAGGAGCAAGTTTCCTACCTGCATAGATGGGTAGGACAGGTGAGAAACTCTGCTCAACTAAGAGCGTTCAGGAACGGTGGGCTAAAACTGGGCTTTGATGTGGTCCATCTCAGCTACCCCCCCCCCCAACAGCCTGCGTTGGAGCAGAATTGGTCAATGGTACACAATGTATACAAAACTAGAAACATTGATGCCAAATTCAAGGAGTTAGAAACTTTTGAAAACTATTAGAACAAATCTGAGAATTAGTTTTGCTTGGCACCACTGAGCAGCTCAAAACCAGCTCTGTATCTTCCAATGCATCCATTTTGTACTGGTATATTGAACTGGTCCCAATTCAAAACCAGGCTTAGTCTGACCAAATGTTTGGTCTAATCTTTTCGCTCATACTATTGTTCGTGTTCCTCATAGTTGGTAGGCAAGTGCCCATGTCTGGAGATCCCAGGTTGGTATGGGGTTTGGACCCCCTGGTTTGGTACCCTGCTAATGTTAGTCATTTTCCATATTTATAGTGAAAATATGCCTTGAAAATATGAACTTGGATACTCTGACTTTGTGGGAGATCTCCGACCCTGCAAGTGACAAGGACGTTTGGTAGGGAGAGTGGAAGGAGATGTTGGCAATCTCTAAATGTGATCAGCTATGGCTAAATTAAATAATTGGTTGACAAATGTAGAATTTTTGTTGGTGTTTTTTTCCATTGGGAGTGTCCCATGATATTTTTTTAGTGAGTCTGAATCCCTCAACGAACATAAATTTGTATATTATTATACACTTGGATCCTTAGTATATGAACCAATGCATTTCCGGGGCTAGCAAATGTATGGTTTTTGTTTGGCCAAAAGATTGATTGGGTTGTCCTTAAATTCCTCTCTGTAGTGTGCTATGCTTCTGTAGAATGGACAAATGTAGCCATACCCAGTTTAGGAAACATTGATGATAATTCATGCAAGAGAACTTATTATTGTGCTTTAATGTACTCACAGGAGTAGGACATGTTTATACATGTTACCTCCAGAAAGCAAACAAAGGGGTTAGGCTTGGCTATGTTAGGTGTTTTTCATTTTGAAGGTTTGAATTTTCAATTAAAAAGTAATCGGTTGGATTGGGTTTTTTGGTTTTTTTGGGAGGCCACTTTCTTTGTGTTATTTTCCTTGCCGGCTGAAAAGTATGCATTTGGAGAGGAAATGAGTGGTCACACTAGCTTCATCACTTTCATAAATGGTATATTGGGAAAAATATAAGATTCCAAAAAATACCTTAAAGCACAATTGTATGGATATTTTTGTGTGTGAAAAGTATTCATTCAAAGGCTTATTTTATGTACAGCTACGACCTTGTTTCAAGTCTGCTTCATGCTTACCAAAGTAGATAAAATGGAGTAACTTGACATTACTATGGGCATGGTGGATTTTAAAAATAATTGAGACAGGCAACTTTTACTTTAGGCAGATAATCTATGGAAAGATGGGTGGCATCCAAAAATGAATAAATATACATGATAACTATGAAATAATTGATTGAAGTAAATTTAGAGAAAGGACACTGAAGGCAAATATAATACCACTGTGTCCTGATATTTCAGAGACAGCCGAGGTGTGTCAAGAGACATCCTCTCCTTTTCCTGTGGGTACAGTCAGGGATGTATCAGGGCCTCCTGTTTCTAAGAGGGCTCTTGCTCCCCCCAGTCTCTCCCTTGGCTGTGCTGTTCTGTTATTCAGTGCATTTCATTTGTATTTGGTTCTCTTCAATTAGTGACTGGATGTTATGGTATAACCTAGGAAGTTATGCTTCACCTGTCATGGCAGTTCCTGGTACCAACTATAGTTCCAATTCCATGTGTATCCATTTGTGTGCCTTACAAGATGCATTTGGTGGCCTTCATAGAACAGCCTTGCAAATAAAGACCGTCATCAATCATGAAACATTTAACTGATAAAACCTTCAAACTTCATTTTCTTCTCCATCACATGAGGAAAAATTATTTGCCACCAAGAGACAACTAAGGAGGCCAGTGCTGCTTTGGAAAGCCCAGGTGAGTTCCATGGTTTTCAAGGCATTTCGTTATCTTTTGACTTTGGAATGAT
Source organism: Ashinkailepas kermadecensis (assembly GCA_034440615.1). Lineage (NCBI taxonomy): Eukaryota > Metazoa > Arthropoda > Thecostraca > Neolepadidae > Ashinkailepas > Ashinkailepas kermadecensis. The sequence goes on from JAOTOM010005174.1 coordinate 1,412,750, forward strand.
ATTTAATTCCTGTTTGCATAACATTTCATTTCATATTTTTCTTACTCTACAAACGGAGGTGAAATGCAATGGAACTGTTGACAACGTTCGCGGACTTGATGGGTGTCAGGAAAATTGTTTACAAGAAGCTAACCTCGGTAACTTCGCTTTTAGTGTGTTAATGCATTGCTTTATCTCTCCCCCATTGCGATGGTGGTCATATGCGCAACCGAAATGTCTCGAACAAATGTGTTGATATAGCCCGAATGTTATTTTGGGGGGGGGGAAACTCGGCAACTTCCGAATTTTGGGAACCGGAAAATAGAGTGGCCGAAATCCGATGAGTTTTTTGGGGGTGGGGCGTGCAGCGGTTACTCTGCCTCACCCCATTTCGGTACCTCGGATCGCCCCTGTAGAAGGGCGCCACCTTTCAATGAGGTGAGGGAGGAGACATGCCCCAGTGCCCCCACCCCCAGCATCCACATCTGGCATATGACTAAGGATGGCAGAGGAGGCGACAGAAGGTCACGGTTATCTTTCCTAGTCGCGGGCGTCAACAGAAGGTCAACACAACTCATATGCTTCAACGCAGATTGAAAGTCACAGGACAAACCCATGCGGTGAGAAAGGTTATACGAAGTTAACCCGCGCTTGGATACCACATGATTGTCCCCTGTTGGGACGGATACAAGAGAGGGGAAACAGGGCTAGTCCCGAAGGTAACAGCATTTTTAGTAAAATATATAGTTTTCTGCAATTTGGCTAGATTCTAGACATATTGCATTCCCACAATACTGACCTAAGCACATCCGCATTCCGCATTGCTCAGAACCCCAGGAGTTTCTCGGAATTCAGTCAAGTTTGTATCCGGTTGAATTACCTGGTTCACCCAGAGGACCATCCATCCACCGAAAATGATCAGCTGCACTCGCCTTTCTAACTCATCCAGCTTTGGCTCACCGCATGCTTGGATTCGCAACTGTTCCTGGCTTTAGGTCGTTTTCGTGCAACACATATAGACACAATGCTAACGTGCACGCATTTTGACGGCATCTACCCCCTCAACCACAATTATGGGGTTGAGGTTCAACTGCATCTATAATTATGGGCTTGCAACGTCATGTAAACTGGGGTGCATTGTGTTGAGAGAGTAAGAGAGCGGAGCGAGAGAACGAGAAAGCGAGAAAGCGAGAAAGCGAGAGAGCGAGAGAGCGAGAGAGCGAGAGAGCGAGAGAGCGAGAGAGCGAGAGAGCGAGAGAGCGAGAGAGCGAGAGAGAGAGAGAGAGAGAGAGAGAGAGAGAGAGGGATATAAATACATAAAGAGATAAAGAGATAAAGGGATAAAGAGAGAAAGGGAGAAAGAGAGAGAGAGAGAGAGAGAAAGAAAGAGAGAAAGAGAGAAATTGAGAGAGAAAGAAAGAGAGAGGGAAAGAGTGAAAGAGTTGTGTTTTTGAACAATCTGATGTCATGGTTACAAATGGAGGTGAAGTCCTAACTTGTGCTTTCTCAAACGTGTTTGGTCCATCCAGCCACCATCCAATCATCACATTTCTGTCCATAATGGACAGGTACGATCACCCCCCCCCCCCCCCCCCCCCTTCCGTCCACGCACAGCACTGGGCTAGATCGGATAGACCCGCGAGAGTACGGCCGTAGTGGAAGCAAACATTTGGCAAAATGTGGCATGGACAAAATGTGGCAAAATGTGACGCGCAAGCATGATATTCATGCATACTTTCAGCAGATGTTTTATGGAAGCTGGGTTCGCTAGCCCGCACGACCGTAATACGGGTACTGTTTCTTGTTGCAGTTAAGGACTTTGAGTGCAACGGTCTCGTCTTGGACGCGGCGCATGCGCAACGACAACATCCCAGATGAACTCGCTACGATCATGAATAACAAACAAACCACACAAGCCCAGTAGACGAAGGCCCCTGGACGTCCTTAGATGATTAAAGTTATCGTGCTGCGTAGACCTCTCACATGGGTCTGCTTTATCGGGTCTGCGGGATGAAGATAGACCTCTCACATGGGTCTGCTTCATCAGGTCTGCAGGATGAAGGTAGACCTCTCACATGGGTCTGTTTCATCAGGTCTGCAGGATGAAGATAGACCCGTCACATGGGTCTGCTTCATCAGGTCTGCAGGATGAAGATAGACCTCTCACATGGGTCTGCTTTATCAGGTTTGCATAATGAAGACCGACCTCTCACATGGGTCTGCTTCATCAGGTCTGCAGAATGAAGACAGACCTCTCACATGGGTCTGTTTCATCAGGTCTGCAGAATGAAGACAGACCTCTCACATGGGTCTGCTTCATCAGGTCTGTAGGATGAAGATAGACGTCTAACATGGGTCTGCTTCATCAGGTTTGCAGAATGAAGACAGACCTCTCACATGGGTCTGCTTCACCAGGTCTGCAGGATGAAGGTAAGCCTCATCACTTGACGCGTGTAGGCCGCCGGCAGGGCACTGTGCCATTTCACCCGCAGTCCTTCTCGTGCAGTGCACCATCGTGATGACTTCACATGGTGCAAGTTCACGTGGTGCAGGCGCGTGACGACACGCGGGCGTGTTCCTCACCTCGTCACGGGGCGTCGGCAGGAAGGCAACCGACCGGCCGCCGGCCAAGTCCGGCAAGGTCACCGAACTCCGTACATGACAACCGAGTACAGCACCGTCAGCCTGGTAAATAGTCTGGTAAATAGTCTGGTAGATAGCCTGGTAAATAGTCTGGTAGATAGTCTGGTAGATAGCCTGGTAAACAGTCTGGTAAATAGTCTGGTAAATATCCTGGTAAATGGTAAAGAAGCGTCCTCACTGCTACACCTGCACAAATCAGCTCAACAAATTCTGATCATGTGGTTGGTTGTTTTCTGTGCGTTCAATGGAGATAGACGGGGATATGGAGAGTCGAACAAACGGAGATAGTCATCGATAGCGGCAACAGTGGAAATGATTGCCCCTTGGAGGCAGTGGGTGTCTTCTTGCCGTGCCGAGCCGGCGGCATCACTACTCTGAGATACACAGTGGTGCATGGCCAATGCCGTGAGCAATGCCAATGCAAAGAGCCGTGTGTGTCATTGGAGTGGCACAAGGTACTCACATATGTCATCCACTACGGCTGCCAGCGGGCCATCTATTTCCACTTCGGCCCAGACTCGGGCGCAAACCTAACCCGGGCCAGGCCCAGCTGACGTCATGTTCAGGCCAGACCGGATCTCAGCCAGGAACTAGCTCGGCCACAGATGCATTCGCGTGCCGTCTGCATCATACCGCCCGCGGCGCAGCCTAAACGGTACTGCTGGTGTCGTCCGCAGCCCTGGAGATGACTCGGCAACACCGAGCTGGTGTCGCCCGCAGCCCTCCAGATGACTCGGCAACACCGAGCTGGTGTCGCCCGCAGCCCTCCAGATGACTCGGCAACACTGAGCTGGTGTCGTCCGCAGCCCTGGAGATGACTCGGCAACACCGAGCTGGTGTCGTCCGCAGCCCTGAGATGACTCGGCGAACACCGAGCTGGTGTTGTACGCAGCCCTTCCAGATGACTCGGCGAACACCGAGCTGGTGTCGTCCGCAGCCCTCCAGATGCCGGCAACACCGAGCTGGTGTTCCGCAGCCCTCCAGATGACTCGGCGAACACCGAGCTGGTGTCGTCCGCAGCCCTCCAGATGACTCGGCAACACCGAGCTGGTGTCGTCCGCAGCCCTGCAAATGACTCGGCAAACACTGAGCTCGTGTTGATAGCCATAGTCCACCACACCGCCGAGGAGGAATGTGATGATGTAGATACGGCTTCGCCGGGTGGTCAATCAGACAAGGTATGATTGCAGGACAATTGCCCGACAGTCGCCGGCGCGCTCTCTCAAACTCCGGTCACTGAGGGAGTCCCCTCCCTCAGTGCTTTTTAGTCCGCCTCGCCTAGTCCGGCTTTTTAGTCCGCCTCGTAACTACGGAATCAATGGAGGGATCGAAATGAAACCAGATGCAGTGGATATACTTACGTCACATATTGCATTGGGTCGGAATTAGTCTTGATGGTTTCGAGGTAGGTCATCGATCAGATAATGGGCCAGGTCAAGCAAGAAAAGCTTGCATATTTCTGGACCATCGCATAGCATAAAAAGTACGCCAAACAGTTTGTGTAAGTGAATGCTCACAGAAGGACCAAGAACTGTCAAGTGCATACGTTCCATGCATGCGGTCAAATCAGTTTCAGGTCAGATGAGGTCATACGAGGCCATTGCGTATTTGCATAGCTCTGCTGCACGCAATGCATGGTTGTGATTGAAAAATACGCACCGGGTAAGAATATCCACATTGATATAGTCGCATGCTTACGAACAAAAAAAGAGCTCACGCCCTCATCTTAAGTTCGTCTCAGTTTTGTCACACTGTACGTCACGCAGTAAGCATGACGCTATATAATGCTCTTTAGTTGGGCCCCTATGCCACGGCAATAATCGAGGATTCCTGCAGAGTAAGTTGCAGTGCTGAACACGAAATCAGCGCCAATATGTGCCCTGGGGAAATGATAACAATACATTTTACCAACATTAAAAAAAACTAGCCCAGGTCACTCAATGATCTAAGGGATGGTGCTTGATCATGTCCTGAGCTACTGGTAGGTGCGGCGTCCACAAATGAGTACCTTGTCGTCGTCAGTGCAGCCAAACACATGCGAAGCACGAGAAAATCACGCATGTAAAGCAAAAACGTCCGGTAACGAAAGGGCACCGAACTATTAGCTCATCGCTGAAGGTGTGTTTGGTGCATGTTTCCTGCAATCGCAGCCCTTGTCTGCTTCCTTGCAGTTTTCTTCCTCTGATGCTGACATCACATGTTTTAAATTTTCCCAGGCCACCTCACCATCTACCCTCGGTCAAACGAGGCTGTTGATCGCCATCAACCTTGGAGGGACTTCCCTTCTCTTTTTACCTTCCATTTTACTACTTGAATTCGAAATCAGGAACAATTTGTACTGATGCAACTCCAAGCTCCATTTTCAAATTTTACCGGCCACTGCGTATGAACTCCAGCGACAAATGGTGGGGTGATTCTCGGGGCTTTAGGATGGGACGACTGCAGTAATTATTTTGCATCAATGGCACCGTGTCTATCACGTATCTCACATCGCGTAAGTTAACCTAACCCCGCCCGTTAACTATGCAGGTCGCGAGGTAACATAAGATGCGGTAGATTCGTAGAATTTAAGCTACGCCTAGTTGTTTAGACCTAACCTATCTAGACTTAACCGAATCAAGATATAACATAACCAAGACCCTAACCTATCTAGTGTAAGGCTCTATCTCAATTAAATTCAGTGAACCCAAACCCTCGTTTAAGTAGCAGAAGCTTCGGAAATACTACCTTTGACCTTCCCTCTAGGGCCACCAGTTGACCGAAAGCATTACAGCTTGGTTGTATATGCATTTTTCACAACCGGCAGCGCGCCGGTGGTCATCTCGCGATCCGACCTCAGTTCAGGGCCGCACTGGGAAGGGAAGTGGCCTCGGATGAAAAGGCTGGCAAAGTGGGGGCGGAAAACTGGCGAAATGTGTGCGGAAAGCTGGCGAAATGGATGCCGAAGGCCGGCGAAATGGGCGCGGAAGGCTGCCGAAATGGACGCGGAAGGCGGGCGAAAAGGGCACGGAAAGCGAAGGTTGATGCAGTACCTGTCTGAAAACCGCGTCAATTACGACCATTGGCTCAGTTACCTCTTGGCAGTGTCGAGAGTAAGTATGTTTAAGAGAACTTCGTGTCACCAGTTTGATACGTGTAAGAGCTATCACCTATTCATGCCGCTGGCAAAACGAAAAGCCCACGGAGACAACGCAATGCGTTTCTTCGCTGAAACCACGTGAAAGGCATTACACATATTTGTGACTATTGGGAGCGATTTGGCGCACTAATAGTAGGCAAAATTGTTCCCTCTACACGAGTTGTAGCTGAAAATCTGCCGCGTGCTCTGCTTTATGGCAATGTCAGACCGCCACTTAGAACTCCGGGGATCGTATGCAAGTCCTTCGTGACTGAACATACATGTGACTGAACATCCATGTGACTGAACATCCATGTGACTGAACGTCCATGTGACTGAACGTCCATGTGACTGAACATCCATGACACAGCGTGACTGGAAGATCGGTTCGGTTCCAACCAAACTGCCTCTTGATGGAATAGCAAACCTTGGAAACAATGCAGCACATTCGGACAATGACACTAGCCAGTCACCGGAGAAGGAGTGCACTGAGCTCAGAAGTGCACTCACTGACTTGAGAACCTGCAGGCGGACTGGAGGCTGATGTATGAGGCGGTAGACGTCGACGGAAAGCTGCATGAGCTCATGAGCATCTGGAATGATGTCACTGAGCCGAACACTGGAATGATGTCACTGAGCCGACAGTTCTGCCGAATGGTGCGGGTGAGCTCAAAGCGCCGCAGCGGCTTCTCGTGGTTGCGGGATGCTATAGAGCTGTAGGAGCTCATGGATGAACTGGATGATCCAGCGATGACTGGATGAACTTCAAAACAAGCGACAACCACGGCGCCAACCGGCGTCTTCACAACAGTGTGAAAAGTCGACTCCTTCGTGTGTGGAAGACGTTTCTGTGCGACCAGCTGACAAATAAGAATGATTGTGGGTTCTGGAGGCGAATCAACCAGTTCGCTAAAAACTCCGTCTGCAGGACGCACCGACTCACCGAGCACGGAGTTCAGCGCTGCGCAGGCTGATGAGTTTAGCCGGTGTTTTGCTGGCGTCGGTGCCGGCATCGCCTCTGGACTACAGCCGGACATGCGGGCGGAGATCCGCTGCCCAATGGTGTGCGCCGCCGGTTTTGAGCTGAAGCCCGCGACCCTCCCCGAACTATCGGCAGCGGTGCGCCGCGTGAGCAGTTCACACGCTGTTGGTGTCGATGGACCGCCAATACGCACCGTGGACTATCCTTGGACTGCTGTTGCTGCACGCCATCGGAGATGTATCATAACCTCCACAGCTCGACTTGTGGAGGTTATGAGCGCTTCGCAGTTGTGGAGGTTACGAGCTGTGGAGGTTATGAGCGCTTGGAGTTGTGGAGGTTATGAGCTGTGGAGGTTACGAGCGCTGCGGACTTGTGGAGGTTGTGAACTGTGGATGTTATGAGCGCTTCGTAGTTGTGGAGGTTGTGAGCTGTGGATGCTATGACCTGTGGAGGTTACGAGCGCATCGGGTATGTTGAATTTGTGGAGGTTATGAGCTGTGGAGGTTATGATACGCTGTCACGCCATCAACGCTTGAATTGCTAGCGGTGTGTTTCCGACCGCTTGGAGAACGGCTTCTGTCATCCCGCTGCACAAATCCGGTGACCGGGACAAGTCAATCAACCACGGCCCATTTCGCTGCTGTCATTTATGTTCGAAGTAACTGAACGTGTCGTGTGAACCCAATTGACAGCGTATTTGGCTTTCAGTGACCGCCAGTACGGGTACTTTCGCGGCCACTCCGCGGGGACCGCTGTGCTTGACGCTGTCTCGTGGATAAATAACAAAATCGATAGCGGCATGCCCACGTTGGCAGCGACGTTCGATTCAAGCAGAACATTTGACAGTGTCAACCATCAAGTCCTTATCATGAAGTTAGCATGGCATGTAATTCCATCTCGCAAGCTTAGTAGCCATCTGTGTGACCGTAGGCTGGTGACGCCTGGTGACGGCTTGGAGACCCACACGATCAGATTTGGAGTCTCCCATGGCTCCATAATCGGGCCAATTATATTCCGCGTTGCCGTTTCCTACATCGCTACCTTTCTTCAGCACGGCCGGCTGCTCTACTATGCATATGACACGCAACTTCTTGACTGTTCATATCCAAATAGTGATAGTTTTTATTTCCACCAAATATTCGCTTTGAGGAATCTGGCATCGGTGCACAACGGGTTCACAAAAACTATCTGACCGTGAAAGCTACACGAACTGAATGCATCCTTCTTGGCACTAAACAGTCCGTGCAACACAAAACATTCTTCTTCTAAGTTTCTTTTCAGGCAGATCTTTAAATTCTTCCAATGCGGTCAAAATAGTAGGCGTCATCTTTGACAGAGCATTCACGCGGAATGAGCACGTCTCAACAGGTATGTGCCGGTGCTACAGCGTCATCATCACTTTGACTCTGACGCCACTTTACCTCCAAAGCTCTCATTACTACCATCAAGGCACATGCTTTTTCCAAACCCATGGACGACGTTGCCACATTGCTTGCCTGTCGGGGATGGAGCTACCTATCAACCGGGCGAATACAAGGGGGGGGGGCACTGAGGATATGTTTCTCCCATAGAAAGATGGCGCCCCTCTGGAGGTGTCCCTTCAGAAAAGCTCTAGTGCACCCCGTCCCCTCGCTCAAGCGGATTTTCCAGCGAAAGACTTTTGAGGAAGACTTCTTATTTATTAAAGGGCGCAAATTTGAGAGGAAAGGTGCCCATTCATTCTGCTCCAATGCACTCCGCTCAACGAATTTTTCCTCAGATGGGCGCCCCCTGCTTTCAGCAGCTGCATCGGATTCAGAGGATCATCAACTATTTGCAGCACGAGTGGTGAGCGGCGCACAGCGTCGAGACCACATCACTTGTGTCCTAAACTCACTGAACCGGTCACTCATCGATGAACTTATATTGGACCGTGACTGCACCAAGGCACATCGTTCCCTGGATGACGTCACGATGACGTCCCCATGATGACGCCATTGTCCCGGCACGCATTCGGCCTATGTATGTACGGCGATCCGATGTGGCTGTGCGGGACTCTCGCCTTACACGACGGCGCGACTCCACCTGCCCAGGGAGCGGCCGACCGACACACAGCGTTCCTTCCCGTATCGAGCCGCAGCGGGGTGCAATAGTCCGCCCGATGCCGCACTGGATGCCACCACTGTTCGCGGGTTTACGGCGGTGGTCGTCCGCGAACACAGGGAACACAGGGAACACAGGACTTAGAGCTGGTGTACTGGGATGGGGTGCAGTCTTAATCTAGGTATATGTTAGCAAGCTTTGTTGTATTTAATAATGTGCCAATGATAAATCAGAATTTACGATTTTTGTTGTGCATGCTTTAAAGTAGGTTTATGAATGACTGTATGACGAAATGTCCTGAAAGAACTGTGCACGCGCGGAAGGACATGGTGGCAAATACAATACAACACAAACAGGCACAATAAGAACAGAATAGCGAGATGGTAGAGCTGGCCGTCCACTTACCACCAGCTTCCTGTCGCCACACTGACTGTGCTGCTGGCAGCGCCGTCTGCGCCTCTGTCGACACTTGTGACACGCCGACCACGTGGACCAGCTCTCAAACTGCGCCGCGATCGCCACCTCCTCGTCCACCGGCGCCATATCTGCCGACCACGTGTACCCTCGATGTAGCATGTGAATGTTAGCTTGCCGCCCTGGTAGCTCAGTTGGCAAGAGCGCTGGCCTGCACTGGTCTCCCCCGTCCTGGCAACAGTTCGAGTCGCTTCGCGCGCTCGCATTTAGCCCCCGGCTGAGAAGGTCAGTTGGCAGCTTGCCCGATAAGGCCAGGGACGAGCTACCGGGCGGCCGTGTCGGTGCATTGATGGCACGTTAAACTTTCGGTCAAAATTATGCCGTTGAACTGGAATTAATGGATCGGGTGGTGGGGCCGGGGTTCACGCAACAAGCCTTGCTTAGCAATTGGACCCTGGTTCATAAAGCCACCCCAGAAAGAACTCGGATTAAATTTATATATTTATTAAATAAAAAAATGAAGAAACAAATGGTGACGAACGCTATATCAGAAACAAAATGCACCACAACATGTTAATCGCACTCTCAGGGCTCCGTTGAATCCATCGATAAGTTACAATTTGACCCGCTAATGAAGGGCACCACTTCGCCGGGCCGAGCTTGCCATCAGTTGTGAGTGCCTGCCATCAGTTGTGAGTGCTTGCCATCAGTTGTGAGTGCTTGCCATCAGTTGTGAGTGCTTACCATCAGTTGTGAGTGCTTGCCATCAGTTGTGAGTGCTTGCCATCAGTTGTGAGTGCTTGCCATCAGTTGTGAGTGCTTGCCATCAGTTGTGAGTGCTTGCCATCAGTTGTGTCAACGAAGAACGTCTGGGAAAATGATGCTCCGCATTCGGCGCTATTCCGCAAAGGTATTAGAGGTATTAGAGGTATTAGAGGAACGGGCACCACTGAGGGATTTTGCATCCCATTCCTTCAGATCACAAGCATCAGGCAATCTGTCACCATCTATGGGCATCTGTATATATCACAATCTATCAGCATCTGTAGTGCAGGACGCATAAAGGCCGGCCGATGTAAGCATTTCCAAATATGATATTGCCATGAAGGATTACTCATATACGTGAACTTCGTCAGGCTTATGAATAATTATATAAGAATAAGAATAATTAACACGTCATTGGCTGAATTCTACGGATGTCTTTCCCATTCTGGACAGCACTATTTTCCCGCTGCGCATACAAATTGAGCTGTACCCTTGATACCGACTCATGTCACGATCCTGGCTTTTCCTGTTCTGCCAAGAAAACCTGCTTTAACCCGAATCTTCAAACACGATCCAGTCCTATTCTGATGATCTAACAACAGTTGAGACTGACCTGCTCTGGCTCGCCTCCAATGTCGCTGCGCCGAGTACTGATCTGCAATAACCTGTGAAAACAGCAGTGCGTCAGGCATGAATAGCGCCCAGCAAGACGCTATGTTGGTCTGCTCACCAGACAGGTCTGGTGAGATTCGTATTTTCGGACCTGGATCAAACTTGAATTTGGATCAGATTTCAGGCACATCGTTAACATATCAAAGGGATGCCAGGCATTGCAGGCACGCATGTGCCGTTATCTTGACACAGGCAACAGGCATTTTCGCTTTTCCAGAAACGATGACGTATGAGCTGACAGGAGAGGTCAGTCAGTGACCCGAATTATAAACATCGGGTACCATTTACGGGATCAGTGCAACACGCCAGCCAATATTTTCCATCGTGGTTTCATGTACCGCTCTCACTTCCTGTTGGAAACATTAGCAGGATGGTGGGAACAGTCGCCTTCCCTGTGCTGGGGAAGGTGGCAAATGTGGCGTACGGAACAGTCGCCTCCCCCGCGCTGGAGAAGGTGGCAAATGTGGCGTACGGAACAGTCGCCTCCCCTGCGCTGGGGAAGGTGGGACATGTCGCGTGCTGGTGACGCTTGTCGTCATTCAACTACGTAATTGGTGCTTGATTCAATTTAAATCGACAACGTCATCGCAACACATGCGCAAGCGTCACGTCTGCTGCTGCAGTCGGTCGGCGGTGACGTAGGACAGTCTCACAAATGACGTAATAACCAAGACCATTTGTCACGGTCGTAAATAAATACCGCAGTGCCGCTGTCGTCCTTTCATGTGCCTTTAAAATTGCACGTGTTTTTTTTCTCGAATTTGACACGACTTCGAGCACGCGATTGAGTTCATCGGCGTTGTGTTTCTTTGCCCATGGTTCGCCGGAAGAGCAGGAGTCAGGCAACATAGCTGTATGAGTCACGGCAGGTCAGAGAGGTCATGGTGAGGCACATGCAAATAACTCTCATGGCCAAGGGCTGAACAGTAGACACATACGAGCGAGGAATAACCGTGAGAGGTAGAGGTCATAGAGGTGACGGTACAGCACACACACACACATGATTCTCATGTCCAAGGGGTAGACACAGCTGAGCCACGAATAGTGAGTGTATGTGTGTAGGAATAGTGAGGGTGTATCTGTAGACAGTTACACGCGTGTGGGACGGAAGAGACCACGAGAAGGCTGTAGGCACAACATGAAAAGAGAGACAGAGCGAGAGAGATAGAGCGAGAGAGAGAGAGAGAGAGAGATAGAGCGAGAGAGAGCGAGAGAGCGAGAGAGATAGAGAGAGAGAAAGAGAGCGATGTGGGGAGAGGAATGAACTAATTATGCGGCAGATAATGTTGCAAATGTCATTGGAGAAGATCAACAGAGCATCCCAGTGATGGGAACTAAACCTGCAGGGTAAATTATGGCACAATGGAACTATCTCATTTCCCCACAAGCAGCCACGACCCTGCTCTGACAGCTCGACGCGTCAGAAGGTGAAGGGTGGGCCAACCTCCCCCTAATCCAATCGGCACCCATGCCGCATAATAACCAACACCAGCCGCGGTAATCCACTCCAAGTATCCACTCTGAACCAGGACAAGTCACGTCAAGTCCGCCCGCGCAGCTTCGGAGCTTTCGTTCCGCACGGGTGGGTGTGAGTGCATTGCCAGCGGCGTGCCTCCACGTGGGCTGACGCGTTGTCGGAACGGCACGTGGTGGCACGTGAAATGGCACGTGGTGGCCTGTCCGCCCACCGCTTCCCTCTGTCCCTCCATCGCGCTGTCGTGTGGCCTCAGAAGCGGATCTGGCGCGCCCCCGGTCACGTTGGATCGGGAATATTAACATACACAACAGTGCAACTCTGGCATGTAGATGGGAGAGGGTGCGCCACTCCTACTTCATCCATCATCTACACCACACATAATTAGGCTGATTGGATGTGCGGTATCAAGTCCAGTTGAAGCTGCTTCAGCCAAACCATCTCACCCTTATCGTTTTGGCAATGGTCAAGTGCTGTTCAAGGGCCATGTATCACTGGTGAGCTTCTATGGGCGCAATTTGTGTACGGCAGACACATATTGCATCTCTACCCGAACGAGTGGAATGTGACATTAACAGCTGGCCGCACACAAAATCAACAAACGTCAGATAAAAATGGCCACGAAAATGAAAACAAACATGGCGGCGCCAACCACAAAACACCAAAAAAAACCCCCCCCCCCCCCCCGGAAGAAAAAAAAAAAAAAAAAAAAAAAAACCCCCCCAAGGCGGCAACACATGGTCGCCGCGAACTTCACAGCACCGGAAACTGGGCGGCGTGTCGGTGCATTGACGGCACGTAACTTTCGGTCAAATTATGCCGTTGAACTGAATTAATATGGGGTGGGGCCGTCACGCAACAAGCTGCTTAGCAATAGGACCCTGGAACAAAAGTCGGTTTTTAAACAGCTGATGGTGACTTCGCCGCAGGCGAATTTGCGTCCGTACACAAGCATCCTCAAGGCAGCTTGGCATCCTGCAGTGAGAAGACCAAAGGAGGCGCGGAGCCTCCAACCCACGCCAATCAATCGTGCAAAGGTGTGAGTACCACGAGGGCCCGACCAGAACTTTCCATCCGGGAAACACATCCGACAACATTGAGCACATTGAAAGCACTGACGGATCTGGGTTTACTCCAAGATAGAGGATGTAAGTTGGAGGGACGCCATTTTCTCAGAGAGGCGCAGCCAACCATGAACATTTCAGGGGAGGGTACGGGAGGGTGCACTAGAACGTTCTGAAGGCCCTTTTCGACTGAAAAAAAACTGCGCCAGTTGGCCACGTATACGAGCCCGTGGCAATCTGGCATCAGATCACTCGCGCAGGAGCAAAGTGAGGAAGGTCGGGCACTTTTGGTCCTGCCGGTGCAACGCCAATCAAAACATTGGTGTTGCCGGTGCAACGCCAATGAAAATATTGGCGCTGCACGACAACACCAATGTTTTGATTCATCTCCTGGTGGTAAGATGCAAAGACACTGTTAAAGAAAGAGATACATGTGACTGCACACTGCAAGGTACATCAAGTAAGTCAGGGTGAATTGCTTCAACGTAAATCAGGTCAATCAGGATGAATCGCTTCAAGGTAAATCAGGGCAATCGGGGTGAATCGATTCAAGCATTCCGGTGGTTGGTGTCACACGTGGTAAATGCGTATTGCTCGAGTGCAAGGAACATGCAAGGAAACTCCAACAAAAGCAGGCGGGCGGCGTGAGACGGGACGAAGACAGCAGTTTACACCGATGCACACGCAAGCTGGTTTTCCAAACCATTTGACATAGCGTGCTGTTAGTGCAAGCATTCGAGGCCGCGAGAGGCCAAAACTGAAGCGTGCACCGGACATCGAAGCTGATCCTTCTGCTGGATGAGCACGGAGCACGCACGACGATCGTGTCCATTGTCGATAAAGCCGAAACTGAAAGGCGAAGCAATCGTGAAGAGGGCAGACGAGAGGAATACGGCGAAAAGGGAGATCCGTCTGCACTGCAACCGCCTGAGCCGGGTCCATGCGGGCTGCGGTCGATCTCCACGTCATCCCCGTCCAGAGTAAACATCATGGAAACTTGTGGCGAACACTTTGTGCCGAGCTCTGCAGACCGATGCAATGCCGATTTGCAGCAGACAGACCTAGCTGCCGATCTTTGCGCTGTGTCGAGCCGAGCCTGCATCGCCATCATTAATGCGCATCAAGTTGACATCGAACGCTCACAATCTGGCGATAACGAAGACGCAGTCGACAGCATAAACACTTGGCGATCACGACACCGAACGAGATACACGACGCAGCACAGAATACAGAATCGGACTCGTGCGACGAGGCACTGACGCTGCTGTACTTCGACGGCAGGAGGACCTGCCGCTCGGGGGAACACAACCAAGAGAGGGAGGAGCATGGCGCCGCCGTGTCACAGCCTGGTTGGTTGGTTGGTTATTGGTTTTACGACACGTCGACCGTTGAGTCATGTAGCGTCGCCAATCTCTCACGCCGATTGGTCGCGGGCGATGAGTAGCGACAGGTGAGATTCGAACCCACAATCTTTCGATTGCGAGACGAGCATCTTACCCCTAGACCACTCGTTCCCTCACAGCCTGGTGGACAGCACTCGGTACACGTCACGTCGCAGTTCCGACGTGCTGCAGATGCACTCGTGGAATTACCGCTCATGTCAGGAGAGATGAAGGCCGATGTCCGTGTGCTGGGGTGTGACGGCACCAGGGTAAACACTGGGGTGTGACGGTACCAGGGTAAACACTGGGGTGTGACGGTGTCAGGGTAAACACTGGGATGTGACGGCACCAGGGTAAACACTGGGGTGTGACGGTGTCAGGGTCAACACTGGGATGTGACGGTACCAGGGTAAACACTGGGGTGTGACGGTACCAGGGTAAACACTGGGGTGTGACGGTACCAGGGTAAACACTGGGGTGTGACGGTGTCAGGGTCAACATTGGGATGTGACGGTACCAGGGTAAACACTGGGGTGTGACGGTACCAGGGTAAACACTGGGGTGTGACGGTACCAGGGTAAACACTGGGGTGTGACGGTGCCAGGGTCAACATTGGGGTGTGACGGTGCCAGGGTAAACATTGGGGTGTGACGGTACCAGGGTAAACATTGGGATGTGACGGTACCAGGGTAAACACTGGGGTGTGACGGTGCCAGGGTAAACACTGGGATGTGACGGTACCAGGGTCAACATTGGGATGTGATGGTACCAGGGTAAACATTTGGATGTGATGGTACCGGGGCCAACATTGGGATGTGATGGTACCGGGGCCAACATTGGGATGTGACAGTACCGGGGTCAACATTGGGATGTGATGGTACCAGGGTAAACACTGGGAAGTGACGGTGCCAGGGTCAACATTGGGATGTGACGGTACCAGGGTCAACATTGGGATGTGATGGTACCAGGGTCAACATTGGTGTGACGGTGCCAGGGTCAACATTGGGATGTGACATGTGACAGTACCGGGGTCAACACCGGGCCGTACCGTGGACTGCGCCGCTTGTGTGAACTCGGCAACAGGCGCCCAGTGCACTGGTTCGTCTGCCAGCTGCACACCAGCGAACTGGACTCTCGCGAAGTGTTCAGCAAACTGGCCGAAAGAACGACAGGGCCAGTCGGTCTGCGGCCCGATTGGAAAAACTGTCGCCGGAGCCGTGGAAACAATGCCGGTGGTCGGGCTTACACCGGTGCCGAACCAGGTAGGGACGGTCGACAGTGACACATTGACACAGTTTAGCCGCGACCCAGCTCCGCTGTGTCACCTGGCAAGAGGCACGCAGTTCGGCAAAGTGTCACCGAATGCTGCCCGCAGGAGGATGGGGTCGCTGAACCACGCGTGCTGACTCACACTGGTCTGCAGGGTTCTGCGATATTCCATATCACGTGCAGAGCCGTCTGACCCTGGTCCTGACCCTGGTCCTGACCCTGGTCCTGACCCTGGTCCTGACCCTGGTCCTGACCCTGGTCCTGACCCTGGTCCTGACCCTGGTCCTGACTCTGGTCCTGACCCTGGTCCTGACCCTGATCCTGACCCACTGGTGCTCCTGGTCCGGCTCTTCGTTGGGCATCGTGTGGCGATGTGGCTTCACATCAAATGGAACTCGATCTGCCAGCATGCTGCCAAGAGCATCGACAGAAGCATTGTGCTGTCTTCAAACCTGCAGCTGCGCTCGGCGGAAATGGAGCAACCAGTCCAGCAGCCGAACAGCTGCTGGACTCACCCGGAAGCTCTGCTCCCGGTCATGTTGGCAGACGAGAGTGCGGCAGCAGGCGAAAGTGCCAGCAGCAGCAGGCCATGTGGGTGCTGGCCATGTGTGGGCCACATGGCCAGCAGCAAGCCATGTGGGTGTCCTGCCGCAATGCCGGCTCCAGAGCGAGACACCAGGCCAGGCCAGGCCAGGAGACACCAGGCCAGGCCAGGAGACACCAGGCCAGGCCAGGAGACACCAGGCCAGGCCAGGCCAGGAGACACCAGGCCAGGCCAGGAGACACCAGGCCACGCTCGCCCCTCCCTCTCTCTCTCTCACTCTCTCCGTGCCGTTCAGATGGAGTGTCAGGAAACGACACAGAAATCGTACACTGGGAATGTAAGCGATCACCGAGACTCCACTGACGCATTCACTCAGCATCCCAGCGCACTGTGTGCACACACAGGCGGCTGAAGGAGCCGTCCAGTGGTTGCTGGAGCATCTCGGTTGGTTATTGGTTTTACGACACGTCGACCGTTGAGTCATGTAGCGTCGCCAATCTCTCACGCCGATTGGTCGCGGGCGAAGAGTAGCGACAGGTGAGACTCGAACCCACAACCTTTCGATTGTGAGACGAGCATCTTACCCCTAGACCACTCGTCCCCTTGCTGGAGCATCTCAAAGTGTTGTGGGCGCGTAGGCTCGGGATGCGTATGTCAGTGTGACGCTGCAGCACGGCAGCGACTTCCCGCGGCCGTTCCGCAAGACGAACGGCTAGCTGGCCTGAGCAGCTGAACATCCAGCAGACGCTGCAGGCTGTTCCGGTGAGCGCGGCACGCATTATGTTCCGCATCTCGGCGGCGTGATTCTTGGAACGCGCTCAACTGGTCCATGTAGTGCATTTTTCTACTGTGCGTACGCAACCATCACTCTGTATATTACTGCATTGCTTTGTGTATGTAACGATAACTGTGTATATAACTGCATTACCGTGCGTATCTCACGATGCTTCGCGGGTAAATACACCGTTTACTCGTATGGATGAAATGGGTGGTAGTCATCGCAAGCAGGTTCAATGTATAGCAATCGATTTTTTTAGGGCGGCAATCCAGAAAATATGCAACTTAGCATAATTATATTGAGCCGGTTCTGAGTTGATATTTCACCGCTAGATGGCAGCACATGAATATCAAAGCAAAGGAAAGCCCAGGACCGAATGCTCCTGTGATATTTTTGGGGAGAGATTATTGCCGTCTTGCAATTTTTCGGAGCATGCCGCAAAATAACTTCGCCACAATATTATCAGTCGCGAAAAAGCTTTTTGACCGGCCGTGGCTGGCAGTGACCGGCCGTGGCCGGCGGTGACAGGGGGGGGTGGCTGAACCACCTCCACCAGCCCTCCGTAACGCTGCCGACGTGGCCGGCGGTGACAGGGGGGGGGGGGGGTGGCCGAAGATCGCTGCACCTGAAATGCTGATCTGCGGAGACAGCGATCACCGAACCGGACTTATTATTAGTTTTATTTTCTTTTTTCTTTCTTTTCTTTCTTTGTTTCACTGGTTAACCACTGTTTCGATATATCATGATCAGATAGTTAATCATACACACGCACACCCACACAAACATGCACACACCCACTCCCACATACACACGCACCCACTCAAGCATGCACCCACAGACCCACACACACCCATCCACATAGGTACGTATATATATATATATATATATATATATATATATATATATATATATATATATATATTGTATATATATATATATATATATGTATATATATATATATATATATATATATATTTATATATATATATATATATATATATATATATATATATATATATATATATATATATATATATATATATATGTATATATATATATATATAGCCCTCCAACGTCGAGAGACGATATGATGTACGCCTCAGACTGAGGGTGGTGTGTCAATCCCAATGCACGTGTATGCATTCCTATGGTGAATGAATAATGCAACTCTTCAACAACAACAGCCGATAATATCTCTGTACAGTTCCATGTCCGAATAGTCACCAGGCTGGACGCAACAGGAAGCAACCGGCACACAACTGCGTCTACCTCGACGCACCTGAGACGAATATGCGGCGCACGCGGTCACCACCTGGCGCTATATGACGTCACCAAGTACCAGCTACACTGGGTCACCACCTGGCGCTATATGACGGCACAAAAGTACCAGCTGCACGCGGTCACCACCTGGCGCTATATGACGTCACCAAGTACCAGCTACACTGGGTCACCACCTGGCGCTATATGACGCCATCGTGTCCCAGCTGAGTGGCACCAGTCAAACCGACGTGTCGGAAGATGGGCTCGAATTACCCTGAAGTGCTACGACCACCGGAAACGCTCCCCCCCCCCTCCCCACCTCCCACCCCCGTCGGCGGCCCGGGCGTGTCGTGACGTCTCCATTATGACGTCACTCCTCGGTCACGACATGATCTGGAGGGTGGTTGGTGGTCGGCGGATGAGCGGCGACGTGCGGGCGGGCGGTTCCCGGGGGTCATCGTGTTGGGAAGTGATGTGACAAAGACAGTCATAAAGACATAAAAGATCAGTGCAACTATGAGCCACAAGGGCCCTTCTTGGTTGCACTTTGTACACTGAACCAGTTGCCCACCAAATCTGTTAATCAACCCTCCCTGGAATACAGAAAAATAAGCCCCCTATTCTTATAATGATTGTCTATGCCGTTTTTGCCGGCAATGATTGTCTATGCCGTTTAAGATGTTCAGTGTGTTACTACTGACAATTGTTCCTGGCAGCTGGTTCCAATGTTCTACTACCCTGTTGGTGAAGAAAGACTGTCTTAACCTTTTCCTGCTGTGATTAACTTTAATTTTGAATTGATGACCTCTAATTGCATCATTTCTGTTAAATTCAAATATTTCCCTGAGATATCCCTGTTCCTGACCAAGAACAAATTTAAAAACCTCGATGAGATTTCCTCTCAGCCTTCTATATCTAAGTGAAAACATATTCAATTTCTTCAATCTTTCCTCATATGCCAGGTTGCCTATACCATTAACCATTTGTGTTGCCCTCTTTTGTACTCTCTCTAAAAGCCAACAATCTTTCTCATAACTAGGGGACCAAGCTTGGACACAGTATTCCAAATGTGGCCTGACATATGCACAGTAAAGCTTCCTGATGACCTCCTCACTTTTGTATGACACATTCCTCTGTATTTCCCCAAGCATTCTTAGTGCCTTCTTCCTGGCTTCTTTGGTCTGTTCTGATGCCCCAAATTTTGTGTTCAAAATAACACCTAAGTCCTTCTCCTGCTGAGTCACAGATAGTACTTGGCCATCCATCAAGTATGGCGCCTTCATGTGCTGCCTACCTACATGCATGACTTTGCACTTATCAAAATTAAACTTCATTTGCCATTTTTCGGACCACTTCACCAGCTCGTCTAAGTCGTTCTGCAGCAAAACCTGCTCATTGTGCCCTGTTATTGCCCTAAAGATCTTCAAATCATCCGCAAATTTCAAAACCTTACTACTTAGGCCACATTCAATGCTATTCACAAATATAATGAACAACAGTGGCCCCAGTACCGACCCCTGAGGGACTCCACTAAGAACATTTTGCCATGATGACTTTGTACCATTTAGCATCACTCTCTGCTGTCTATCTGAAAGCCACAACTCAATCCATTGTAGGATGCTACCTGCAATGCCATGGACCTGAAGCTGCATCATTAACCGTTTATGGGGTACCTTGTCAAAGGCCTTACTAAAGTCAAGATATGCTGCATCAACCTGATTTCCCTGATCAAATTGTTCTGTAGCAAAATTTAAAAAGTCTAAAAGATTTGTGAGACACGATCTCCCTTTTCTAAACCCATGTTGAGTATCTTGAATCAACCTGTTTCCTTCCAGAAAACTAACTATTCTATCTTTGATAATTGATTCGAGTACCTTGCAGACTAGGGATGTGAGGCTTACTGGCCTATAATTTTCAACTTTCCCTCTTTCTCCTTTCTTGAAAATAGGAACTACATTTGCCCTTTTCCAATCTGTTGGAATTTCATTTTGTGAAACTGATCTACAAAATATTTTACTAAGTGGAATTGCCAGTTCCTTTTCAGCTTCCCGCAATACCCTAGCATAAATTCCATCAGGTCCTGCTGCCTTGTTTGGCTTTATTTTTCTGATATAATTGAAAACAACATCACTAGGCTATCATTGAAAACAACATCACTATCAATGAAATCAACATCGTGTATCTGATCACCTGTCACTGAACTGTGGTTCACGGTTGGCAAATTTGTCACATCCTCCACTGTAAACACTGATTTAAACTGCTTGCTCAGCTCCTCAACGATCTCACCATCCTCACTCAATATAGTCCCATTTACTTCCAGTGGACCAATTGTGCTTGAAACTTTACTTAACTTGTAGAAACTAAAGAACTTTTTACTGTCCCCATTACAGTTCCTAGCCAGATCCAATTCTTTTGCTCGCCTTGCTGCTCTGGTTTTCTGCTTCACAGCATCTCTAGCTTTTTGATACGACCTTAGATTTACCATATTTGAAGCTTCCTTAAATACTCTAAATGCATCTTTCTTAGCCTTAATTGATCTTCTCAAATCTGGTGTAAGCCATGCTGACTTTCCTACCCTTCTTTTGCGCCTTTGCTTTTGGGAGACATGTCTAATCTGAATTTCCGCAAGTAAGATTTGAACTTTTCCCACATTTCACAGGCATTTAAATAAAAAAATTATTCTTCCGATTTTATGGCACTTAAAGCCTCTCTCATGGAGTCAAAGTCTGCCCTGTTAAAATTTGGAATCTTTGCCCAGTTAACCTTGATTGTTCCTGCTATTTGTACCTTGAATCTCACTATGTTATGGTCACTTCTTCCCAGAGTTTCTCCTACAGTCAAGTCTTGAACTAAATCACTTAAATCTGAGAAGACAAAATATGACACTAATTTGACGGGGGTTGGTTATTGGTTTTACGACACGTCGACCGTTGAGTCATGTAGCGTCGCCAATCTCTCACGCCGATTGGTCGCGGGCGAGAGTAGCATCTAACCCCTAGACCACTCGTCCCCGAGTCGTGTTGGGATGTGACGTAACGAAGAAAGTCGTGCTGGGAGAGAGACGGTGTGTGGAATGGTGACGCACGCGTGCAAAAGAGAAAAGACGATGGAAATGAAGACGAAGAGAAAGTCCGAAAGAGGATGCGAGAGATAGAGCGAGAGACCGAGATAACGAGAGAGCGAGAGACCAATAGAGAGTGTGTGTGAGGGGGAGAGAGAGAGAGAGAGAGAGAGAGAGAGAGAGAGAGAGAGAGAGAGAGAGAGAGAGAGAGAGAGAGAGAGAGAGAGAGAGAGAGAGAGAGAGAGAGAGAGAGAGAGAGAGAGAGAGAGAGAGAGAGAGAGAGAGAGAGAGAGAGAGAGGGAGAGAGGAGAGAGGAGAGAGGAGAGAGGAGAGAGGAGAGAGATGAGAGATGAGAGAGAGAGAGAGATGAGAGAAAATAAAATTGAGAGAGAGGGGCGATACATCTCTTCTTGTCGAGCTCTCTTCTAGAAGCTCTCTTCTAAACAGCTACTCTCCTTCCTAGAGAATATGCCCAACGAGAAGCACTACTGCTATAATCAAGCAACCTATCATCTCCAGGACAAGATAGCACACCACAACATCACATACAGCCCGCCCTAACAGCTCACAAATGATAACATCAATCTCGCTGACAGCCAGCCTATGACAAATATGCAAATCCAACTGTTTAGACGATGCCATGCATCACACCGAGATACCTTGGACATGCCCAAAGGCGGGTCCAGCACACCACCCTGTGACGCCATGGAAACCGTCGTGACGGGCACCATGTCCTGTATACGGGCTAATCAATACACAACATTCTGAGAACTTGTCGAGTTTGGACTGATATGGGAGGGAGCGTATGCTTGTCTTAAGTGAACATGCCTGAAGAGCAAGAGAATAGCACAGAAAGCTACACTTTGTAATCCTAAAATTCAGGAGCCATGATATTGCAACCGTAGTCAACAGCAGTATGCCCCTCACCTCCCCCCAACTTCCAACTGCCACCACCGTCCGAGGGGTGGTGAGGAATTCCATGAGGGAGGATGGGCACCACTTTCCGAGAGGTGCATCCAACCAGGGGCGGGTACAGGGGAGGGGAACTGAGGACATGTTCCTCCCCATGGAAGGGTGGTGCCCATCCGGCCGGCCGGGAAAGGCGGCTCTTTAAGAAGGCTTGTGTGGAATTTCCTCCCTCCACCAGCTCAACGAATTATTTCCGCCCAAGGCGTCCCATCGCAGACATATCCCCCACCTCCAACCCCAACCTCAACGAAAGTTCCTGGATCCGCCCCTGCCCGCAACAAGACGTCCGCATCACATACCGCCCCGTCACGCCGCACCACGTCGCCAACCCGGCGCGTCGGCAGGTCGGTAACTCACCACCACCACCCCGGCAGGTCGGTAACTCACCACCACCACCCCGGCAGGTCGGTAACTCACCACCACCACCCCGGCGCGTCGGCCGGTCGGTAATTCACCACCACCACCCCGGCGCGTCGGCAGGTCGGTAACTCACCGCCACCACCCCGGCGCGTCGGCAGGTCGGTAATTCACCGCCACCACCCCGGCGCGTCGGCAGGTCGGTAACTCACCACCACCACCCCGGCGCGTCGGCAGGTCGGTAATTCACCACCACCACCCCGGCGCGTCGGCCGGTCGGTAATTCACCACCACCACCCCGGCGCGTCGGCAGGTCGGTAATTCACCACCACCACCCCGGCGCGTCGGCAGGTCGGTAACTCACCACCACCACCCCGGCGCGTCGGCAGGTCGGTAATTCACCACCACCACCCCGGCGCGTCGGCCGGTCGGTAATTCACCACCACCACCCCGGCGCGTCGGCAGGTCGGTAATTCACCGCCACCACCCCGGCGCGTCGGCAGGTCGGTAATTCATCGCCACCACCCCGGCGCGTCGGCAGGTCGGTAACTCACCACCACCACCCCGGCGCGTCGGCAGGTCGGTAATTCACCACCACCACCCCGGCGCGTCGGCAGGTCGGTAATTCACCACCACCACCCCGGCGCGTCGGCCGGTCGGTAATTCACCACCACCACCCCGGCGCGTCGGCAGGTCGGTAATTCACCGCCACCACCCCGGCGCGTCGGCAGGTCGGTAATTCATCGCCACCACCCCGGCGCGTCGGCAGGTCGGTAACTCACCACCACCACCCCGGCGCGTCGGCAGGTCGGTAATTCACCACCACCACCCCGGCGCGTCGGCAGGTCGGTAATTCACCACCACCACCCCGGCGCGTCGGCAGGTCGGTAATTCACCACCACCACCCCGGCGCGTCGGCAGGTCGGTAATTCACCACCACCACCCCGGCGCGTCGGCAGGTCGGTAATTCACCACCACCACCCCGGCGCGTCGGCGCGTCGGCAGGTCGGTAATTCACCACCACCACCCCGCCACGTCGGCAGGTCCGTAACTCACCACCACCGCCCCGGCGCGTCGGCAGGTCGGTAATTCATCGCCACCACCCCGGCGCGTCGGCAGGTCGGTAACTCACCACCACCACCCCGGCGCGTCGGCAGGTCGGTAATTCACCACCACCACCCCGGCGCGTCGGCAGGTCGGTAACTCACCACCACCACCCCGGCGCGTCGGCAGGTCGGTAATTCACCACCACCACCCCGGCGCGTCGGCAGGTCGGTAATTCACCACCACCACCCCGGCGCGTCGGCGCGTCGGCAGGTCGGTAATTCACCACCACCACCCCGCCACGTCGGCAGGTCCGTAACTCACCACCACCGCCCCGGCGCGTCGTCAGGTCGGTAACTCACCACCACCACGGCGCGTCGGCAGGTCGGTAACTCACCACCACCACCCCGGCGCGTCGGCAGGACGGTAACTCACCGTCGCCACGTCGGGGCTCCCAGCGACGGGTCCAGTTTTGGCGCGACGGGCCCCTAGTAACCGGCCGCGGCCGTGCCGTCGGCCCGAGCCAGCGCGCGCGGCGCCGCCGGCAACTGGCTGCCAGCCGACGTCATCAAGGGAGAAACATTTTTTTTTATCGCGCAGGTGCGAGTCATGCTTCGCGTCGTTTGCTTCCATGCATCGCCGAAGGGTTGATGATTCAGGGTTCAGAAGATTGGGTGCCATGCACTCCGTGGCCGCTCCTGTTTCTACCTCCATGGCGTACCAGGGTGGCATGAGCCGGTAGAAAAGGTACAGTGTTTTTTGGAATTGTTGTCCTGCTATTGATTTTCCCGTGTAGGTATCGTAATATACCTTTGTACTGGAGAAGCCGTTATCAACACAGCAGCTCTCAAGATTCCTCAGTTTTGACTTGTCCACATGCTAATGTCTCCCAGAGCTGTATTATGAAGCCTCCTTATCTTGTCCGTCTTGGCGCCTTCGAACCGCCGTGCCATCCCACGGCGGTTTGAAGACACGGCACGGCGGTGGTATTACACACGTGCTAGATCACATAAGCTGCAATATTAAGTGTGCATTATGTGTCAGGAATCGGACGGGTATGCTATGATCCGAGACCAGGGGTGTTGTGTCGTGGCCAGTGTTGTGTCGTGGCCAGTGTTGTGCCGTGGTCAGTGTTGTGCCGTGGTCAGTGTTGTGCCGTGGTCAGTGTTGTGTCGTGGCCAGTGTTGTGCCGTGGTCAGTGTTGTGTCGTGGTCAGTGTTGTGTCGTGGTCAGTGTTGTGCCGTGGCCAGTGTTGTGCCGTGGTCAACATTGTGTCGTGGTCAGTGTTGTGTCGTGGCCGGTGTTGTGTCGTGGTCAGTGTTGTGCCGTGGTCAGTGTTGTGTCGTGGTCAGTGTTGTGCCGTGGTCAGTGTTGTGTCGTGGTCAGTGTTGTGCCGTGGTCAGTGTTGTGCCGTGGTCAGTGTTGTGCCGTGGTCGGTGTTGTGTCGTGGCCAGTATTGTGCCGTGGTCGGTGTTGTGCCGTGGTCAGTGTTGTGCCGTGGTCAGTGTTGTGCCGTGGTCAGTGTTGTGTCGTGGTCAGTGTTGTGTCGTGGTCAGTGTTGTGCCGTGGTCAGTGTTGTGCCGTGGTCAGTGTTGTGCCGTGGTCAGTGTTGTGCCGTGGTCAGTGTTGTGTCGTGGTCAGTGTTGTGTCGTGGTCAGTGTTGTGCCGTGGTCAGTGTTGTGCCGTGGTCAGTGTTGTGCCGTGGTCAGTGTTGTGCCGTGGTCAGTGTTGTGTCGTGGTCAGTGTTGTGTCGTGGCCGGTGTTGTGCCGTGGTCAGTGTTGTGTCGTGGTCAGTGTTGTGCCGTGGTCAGTGTTGTGTCGTGGTCAGTGTTGTGTCGTGGTCAGTGTTGTGCCGTGGTCAGTGTTGTGTCGTGGTCAGTGTTGTGTCGTGGTCAGTGTTGTGTCGTGGTCAGTGTTGTGCCGTGGTCAGTGTTGTGCCGTGGTCAGTATTGTACCGTGGTCAGTGTTGTGTCGTGGTCGGTGTTGTGCCGTGGTCAGTGTTGTGTCGTGGTCAGTGTTGTGCCGTGGGCAGTGTTGTGCCGTGGTCAGTGTTGTGTCGTGGTCAGTGTTGTGTCGTGGTCAGTGTCGTGCTGTGGTCAGTGTTGTGTCGTGGTCAGTGTTGTGCCGTGGCCAGTGTCGTGTTGTGGTCAGTGTTGTGCCGTGGTCAGTGTTGTGTCGTGGTCAGTGTTGTGCCGTGGTCAGTGTTGTGCCGTGGTCAGTGTTGTGCCGTGGTCAGTGTTGTGTCGTGGTCAGTGTTGTGTCGTGGTCAGTGTTGTGTCGTGGTCAGTGTTGTGCCGTGGTCAGTGTTGTGCCGTGGTCAGTGATGTACCGTGGTCAGTGTTGTGCCGTGGTCAGTGTTGTGTCGTGGTCAGTGTTGTGTCGTGGTCAGTGTTGTGCTGTGGTCAGTATTGTGCCGTGGTCAGCATTGTGCCGTGGTCAGTGTTGTGTCGTGGTCAGTGTTGTGCCGTGGTCAGTGTTGTGTCGTGGTCAGTGTTGTGTCGTGGTCAGTGTTGTGTCGTGGTCAGTGTCGTGCCGTGGTCAGTATTGTGTCGTGGTCAGTGTTGTGTCGTGGTCAGTGTTGTGTCGTGGGCAGTGGTGTGTCGTGGTCAGTGTTGTGTCGTGGTCAGTGTTGTGTCGTGGTCAGTGTTGTGTCGTGGTCAGTGTTGTGTCGTGGCCAGCATTGTGCCGTGGTCAGTGTTGTGCCGTGGTCAGTGTTGTGTCGTGGTCAGTGTTGTGTCGTGGTCAGTGTTGTGTCGTGGTCAGTGTTGTGCCGTGGCCAGTGTTGTGTCGTGGTCAGTGTTGTGCCGTGGTCAGTGTTGTGTCGTGGTCGGTGTTGTGCCGTGGTCAGTGTTGTGCCGTGGTCAGTGTTGTGCCGTGGTCAGTGTTGTGTCGTGGTCAGTGTTGTGTCGTGGTCAGTGTTGTGCTGTGGTCAGTATTGTGCCGTGGTCAGCATTGTGCCGTGGTCAGTGTTGTGTCGTGGTCAGTGTTGTGCCGTGGCCAGTGTTGTGTCGTGGTCATTGTTGTGTCGTGGTCAGTGTTGTGCCGTGGTCAGTGTTGTGTCGTGGTCAGTGTTGTGTCGTGGTCAGTGTTGTGTCGTGGCCAGTGTTGTGTCGTGGTCAGTGTTGTGTCGTGGTCAGTGTTGTGCCGTGGTCAGTGTTGTGTCGTGGTCAGTGTTGTGCCGTGGTCAGTGTTGTGCCGTGGTCAGTGTTGTGTCGTGGTCAGTGTTGTGTCGTGGTCAGTGTCGTGCCGTGGTCAGTGTTGTGCCGTGGTCAGTGTTGTGTCGTGGTCAGTGTTGTGCCGTGGCCAGTGTTGTGCCGTGGTCAGTGTTGTGTCGTGGTCAGTGTTGTGCCGTGGTCAGTGTTGTGCCGTGGTCAGTGTTGTGCCGTGGTCAGTGTTGTGCCGTGGTCAGTGTTGTGCCGTGGTCAGTGTTGTGTCGTGGTCAGTGTTGTGTCGTGGTCAGTGTTGTGCCGTGGTCAGTGTTGTGTCGTGGTCAGTGTTGTGTCGCGGTCAGTGTTGTGCGGTGACCGGTGTTGTGCCGTGGTCAGTGTTGTGTCGTGGTAAGTGTTGTGCCGTGGTCAGTGTTGTGCCGTGGCCAGTGTTGTGTCGTGGTCAGTGTTGTGCCGTGGTCGGTGTTGTGCCGTGGTCAGTGTTGTGCCGTGGTCAGTGTTGTGTCGTGGTCAGTGTTGTGTCGTGGTCAGTGTTGTGCCGTGGTCAGTGTTGTGTCGCGGTCAGTGTTGTGCGGTGACCGGTGTTGTGCCGTGGTAAGTGTTGTGTCGTGGTCAATGTTGTGCCGTGGCCAGTGTTGTGTCGTGGTAAGTGTTGTGTCGTGGTCAGTGTTGTGCCGTGGTCAGTGTTGTGCCGTGGTCAGTGTCGTGCCGTGGCCAGTGTTGTGCCGTGGTCAGCGTTGTGCCGTGGTCAGTGTTGTGTCGTGGTCAGTGTTGTGCCGTGGTCAGTGTTGTGCCGTGGTCAGTGATGTACCGTGGTCAGTGTTGTGCCGTGGTCAGCATTGTGCCGTGGTCAGTGTTGTGTCGTGGTCAGTGTTGTGTCGTGGTCAGTGTTGTGTCGTGGTCAGTGTTGTGCCGTGGCCAGTGTTGTGCCGTGGTCAGTGTTGTGCCGTGGTCAGCATTGTGCCGTGGTCAGCATTGTGCCGTGGCCGGTGTTGTGTCGTGGCCAGTGTTGTGCCGTGGTCAGTGTTGTGCCGTGGTCAGTGTTGTGTCGTGGTCAGTGTTGTGCCGTGGTCAGTGTTGTGCCGTGGCCAGTGTTGTGCCGTGGTCAGTGTTGTGCCGTGATCAGTGTTGTGTCGTGGTCAGTATTGTGCCGTGGTCAGTGTTGTGTCGTGGTCAGTGTTGTGCCGTGGTCAGTGTTGTGCCGTGGTCAGTGTTGTGCCGTGGTCAGTGTTGTGCCGTGGCCAGTGTTGTGCCGTGGTCAGTGTTGTGCCGTGGTCAGTGTTGTGTCGTGGTCAGTGTTGTGTCGTGGTCAGTGTTGTGTCGTGGTCAGTATTGTGCCGTGGTCAGTGTTGTGCCGTGGCCAGTGTTGTGTCGTGGTCAGCGTTGTGTCGTGGTCAGTGTCGTGCCGTGGTCAGTGTTGTGCCGTGGTCAGTGTTGTGCCGTGGCCAGTGTTGTGCCGTGGTCAGTGTTGTGCCGTGGTCAGTGTTGTGCCGTGGTCAGTGTTGTGCCGTGGTCAGTGTTGTGCCGTGGTCAGTGTTGTGTCGTGGTCAGTGTTGTGCCGTGGCCAGTGTTGTGCCGTGGTCAGTGTTGTGCCGTGGTCAGTGTTGTGCCGTGGTCAGTGTTGTGCCGTGGTCAGTGTTGTGCCGTGGCCAGTGTTGTGCCGTGGTCAGTGTTGTGCCGTGGTCAGCATTGTGCCGTGGTCAGTGTTGTGCCGTGGCCAGTGTTGTGTCGTGGTCAGTGTTGTGCCGTGGCCAGTGCTGTGCCGTGGTCAGTGTTGTGTCGTGGTCAGTGTTGTGTCGTGGTCAGTGTTGTGTCGTGGTCAGTGTTGTGTCGTGGTCAGTGTTGTGCCGTGGTCAGTGTTGTGTCGTGGTCAGTGTTGTGTCGTGGCCAGTGTTGTGCCGTGGTCAGTGTTGTGTCGTGGTCAGTGTTGTGTCGTGGTCAGTGTTGTGTCGTGGTCAGTGTTGTGTCGTGGTCAGTGTTGTGTCGTGGTCAGTGTTGTGCCGTGGTCAGTGTTGTGCCGTGGTCAGTGTTGTGTCGTGGTCAGTGTCGTGCCGTGGTCAGTGTTGTGCCGTGGTCAGTGTTGTGTCTGCACGTCAGCGCATCCCTCGCTAGTGCATGCTGTGTACACAGTGTGCATGCCTCACTGCTCGTGACTCGGACGCAGTCTAAACAGCACCTTGTGCTGTTCACCACCATGACCGTAAACAGCTGACGTTGGCTGTGCACCCTGTGTCATGACGTGTCGCAGGCATGCAGGTGGGGGCCTGCTGGCCTGCCGCACCCCGCGGAAATCGAATGCAACGTCTTTAGGCCTGCGATGCAAATTAGACATTGCGGACACGACGTGTATTGTGGACTTGCCAAGTCTGGGCACGGGTCTTCGTCAGTGCCGGTGAGCTCTCCCGAGGTTAAGACCTCGTCCACTGTGAGAAACAAGCATCTGCTCCCGTCAAAGCAGTGGTTCTCGACTGTGTTGTGGCCGCGCCTTCCTTGGCAGCTTGCGATCGGGCCGGCAGTCACCCTTTCCCTTCCCTCCACCTTCGTCCATCACAGTGTCTTGGGAGCTCGAATTCGGGGGACGAGGACGACTGCCTGTGCACTCTTCGCTGGATCTTAAGTGACATCGACCGACTCAGGATTTGCCCAACCACATGACTGTCATCGTCACTGACACAGGGCGCTCCGTCGTGGTCTATATTCACTGACAAGCCCCATCTGTCGGGCCATCGCACATATCTCCACACAGTCACACAAGAACGACCATATTACTAGCCAGAGCAGTGCACTGTGCCGCCGTGAAGAAGCCAATGACTGCGGCCGGTTTTCTTTGCCGCGGAAACTGCTCCCAGTCTGCACAGAGAGCTCCGCGTCGGCGAAAGTACACGTGTATCGGCTTGGCACGTTTACTACAGAATTGCCATTGACACGCCACGCCATGACATCAATAGTAAATAAAAATTGGTGCAAATCGCATATTTCGACATCACAACAGCGCATGAGAAGCTGACAAATCACATCCGGTTTGCAGAAAATGGCAAAAAAAGGCGAACGTAAGTCCCCTTCCATGCAACAATAACGACGTGGTTACTACAGCACTCGAGATTATTACACACCAAACTGCGCCACCTCCCTTTGTCAAGGGACGACAGAACATGTCGACCGAGGGCAGCGGAACCGCGACGCTAACCCAAGATAAGACTTGAAATATGGCTCTTCCTGTTCTGAAATTGTTCAAAGTGCGCGAATGGTCACCCAGATTTGACTTTTACCCCAACATTTAACATGCTATGTGATCTTACGGAGTTTGTTCTCGAAGACCAATTTGGAAAATGGGACCACAGGCCTACCGGTCCCTGAGTGTCAAAGTCCTGGCGTAATGTTATAAAGTCGCCAGTGTCATTGCCTTATCTCTGAGATACCTGGCTCGTGACATAATTTGCTTTCTTCAGGAGCCATGAAAAGATTTTGGACGCCGAAGGTTTGCACAAATACTCCGGTGGTATTGTTATTGTGATCGAATTTTGCTGACTACCTGCACTGAAAGAGATATATCTGAGTTATGCCGTCCAGGGCCCGCGTCTCTTCTGGTGCCAGCTCCCCCCCCCCCCCTTGAGAAGGCGTTCCTCTCCGATTGAGAGCAACTGAATTAGACTACAATAAACATGGAGCCCAAAACCAGGACAAGTGCATTTGATCGCAAAAAGCAAATAACCATGCAACTAAGCTCAAAAAGTAGGTAACAAATCATGTAGCTTGAAAAAAAAAGACAGATCTGCGATGTACCGCACACTTCTCATTCGCATTTTTCCTCACGTCAGTTTGAGGCTCAAAATTCGATGTGATTAATAAGTCAAGGTACTGTTGCGCAAGAACGCATACCAAGGACCTCTTATCCTTCTCAACCTGCTTATCAAGGGCAATCTTATCGTCAGCGGTGACGAAAAATGTGCCCCACATCGCTGTCTACAGGCACGGCTGACCTTACGTGAGCCCCATCCCGTGCCTGAACGAGCTAAGACCGGGCCCAAGCCGGTGGCGGACTCTAGACCAGCGTCGACTCAGCTTCACTTCTGCCGGACACCGTGTTCTGGGGTTTGAAGTGAAATTAAACGCAGACATGGTCACCGGCCACATTGAGGTGATCGGCAAGCTTAACGTTGTCAGTACCCAGATCCACCCAGAAGCACACTGTCTATATGGCAAACAAAGCTCTCCGCGCAATCTCGTGGAAGAGGAGCCGACAATTTTTTCCAGTAGAATTAGAGCCCACTAAAGTGACTCCAATTCCAATGGCGGTACTCGCCATCACCATTCAAGTGGGGCCCGTGCCATTGCACCAACGAATTGAAATTGGAAGATGGCGAGTGTACTCGCCATCACCCTTCCATAAAAGTCGACTCCACCAACAGCTAAGCTACATGGCGGCCGTTTCAAGGTCATCGGTTGACAGGCCACGTGCTGTGACCACACAATTAGTCGAGTCGATACGTCCGGGGACGGCGACAGGCTTAGTGGACTCTTCGGCAGACACGGGTCGCCCGGCCAGTTTCCGTCTGATAACGAGCATTGCCACTCGGTTGAAGCCCATTGCCGTCCAGAAATCTGGCCAACCACGACCTTTGCGTGTGCGGCTGGCTTCGACCGATGTCCGGTCGGCGGAAGTGAGCGGCTTGATGGGCAGGTCAACACCGCCAGGCAGGGTCAGTCTGGGTCAGTGTTGTGGCCGGGAACTGCGTCAGGGTCACATGGGGAACATGTGCACGGCTTGATGGGCAGGTCAACACCGCCAGGCAAGGTCAGTCTGGGTCAGTGTTGTGGCCGGGAACTGCGTCAGGGTCACATGGGGAACATGTGCACGTATGGTGGGGACATGCTATTTTGTGGGGATTTGAGCTGCTCGTGAAACTTTTCGTGGAAATTGTCTGATTGGTGAACATGTTGGCGTGTGACACTAAGCGCTAGTCCCACAATAAATTTTCAGCGAAACAGATTTAGCCCTGATTAGCCCTGCAATAATTTACTTAAAGCTCCGCACATGTGCATCGGTGTGTGGGGGGAGGGAGGGGACGGTGTGCGTGTGCGTTTTTTGTTGTTGTTATTTTTACCAACGTAGCCATGCAAATATTTTGAATGTCTTGCTTGACGACAACAAAGCTGGGGGCCGGTACAGGAGCATTGCTGCATCTTTGCTGAGAGAATACACTTCCCCTCCGTGTGGTCACCTCCACCCTGCACACCACCTCGTGCCGGAGGTGATGTGGATGCCATGGATGGCATGAAGCCGATGTCGCGGCGCTCCCATTAGAGTACGAGCACAAACTTGCAAATCACTGCCACCAATGGAGAGGGACAGTGACGCAGGTGACGCAGGTTTCAAGTTCGTGCTGCTTGTCGGCGGACGGACTCGCATGTACTCGGCGACGGGCTTTGGGCTGGAGATGCTGACAAGCGTGCCTTCCATCAAACCAGGTCGGACCCGGACCCGGACCCGGACCCGGACCACCTAATTACGTTTGTGTAGGCAGGCATCTGTCATCATGTGCATCTGTCATCTGGCATCTATCATGTGTCTCATCATGTGCGAGGCATCTGTTTGTATGTCTGAGGCATGTGCGAGGCATCTGTCTGTAGGCATCAGCGGCGCAGGCACAAGCACGTGGGGTATCATCTCCACATACACGTACGTGTGACCCTCAAATTTGAGGCGCAGGGACACGTGGGTACATTATCGCCACGGGGGTACATTATCGCCACGGGGGTACATTATCGCCACGGGGGTACATTATCGCCACGGGGGTATATTATCGCCACGGGGGTACATTATCGCCACGGGGGTACATTATCGCCACGGGGGTACATTATCGCCACGGGGGTACATTATCGCCACGGGGGTACATTATCGCCACGTGGGTACATTATCGCCACGTGGGTACATTATCGCCACGGGGTACATTATCGCCACGGGGGTACATTATCGCCACGGGGGTACATTATCGCCACGGGGTACATTATCGCCACGTGGGTACATTATCGCCACGGGGGTACATTATCGCCACGGGGGTACATTATCGCCACGGGGATACATTATCGCCACGGGGGTACATTATCGCCACGGGGGTACATTATCGCCACGGGGGTACATTATCGCCACGGGGGTACATTATCGCCACGGGGGTACATTATCGCCACGGGGGTACATTATCGCCACGGGGGTACATTATCGCCACGGGGGTACATTATCGCCACGGGGGTACATTATCGCCACGGGGGTACATTATCGCCACGGGGGTACATTATCGCCACGGGGGTACATTATCGCCACGGGGGTACATTATCGCCACGGGGGTACATTATCGCCACGGGGGTACATTATCGCCACGGGGGTACATTATCGCCGGGGGTACATTATCGCCACGGGGGTACATTATCGCGGGTACATTATCGCCACGGGGGTACATTATCGCCACGGGGGTACATTATCGCCACGGGGGTACATTATCGCCACGGGGGTACATTATCGCCACGGGGGTACATTATCGCCACGGGGGTACATTATCGCCACGGGGGTACATTATCGCCACGGGGGTACATTATCGCCACGGGGGTACATTATCGCCACGGGGGTACATTATCGCCACGGGGGTACATTATCGCCACGGGGGTACATTATCGCCACGGGGGTACATTATCGCCACGGGGGTACATTATCGCCACGGGGGTACATTATCGCCACGGGGGAACATTATCGCCACGGGGGTACATTATCGCCACGGGGGTACATTATCGCCACGGGGGTACATTATCGCCACGGGGGTACATTATCGCCACGGGGGTACATTATCGCCACGGGGGTACATTATCGCCACGGGGGTACATTATCGCCACGGGGGTACATTATCGCCACGGGGGTACATTATCGCCACGGGGGTACATTATCGCCACGGGGGTACATTATCGCCACGGGGGTACATTATCGCCACGGGGGTACATTATCGCCACGGGGGTACATTATTATATGTTCGCAGGTATGCTACTCGCTGTATGGTGCATAGCCCCGAATGGGAGTATGTAAAGGTGACTGATTACGGCGGGATGACAAACAGGTTGCGAAAGACGTCGTCATAAGGCTGGTAGGAGCGGAGCGCCATGTTGCATACGTACATATCAACTATTATTTCGCAGATTAGGGATTTTGCATGCAACGTCACCCAACCGAAGGATATATATATATATATATATATATATATATATATATATATACATATGTTTATCGGTATGTATTTTATTCGATTGCTAAAGCTTAGCTGCCTTCGCGATGCCTTTGCAAGTAGTGGGTGAAGAATGCCACACCCACTTCCAAATATTGGACATGGGATAGGTCTAGCGAAAGGGAACTTCCAAAAAAAATGTGTGAAAAAATGTCCAAAAAATGGCGTTTACTCATTGCAATGGATTTGGAGAAGCTGCCTTCAGGTTGCCGATAATTGTTGAAGGCAAGTGTGGAATTGAATTTTGTTTTTTTAAACTCCTAATTGAACAAAGATCATGCTATGGATAATTAGCCGAGTCGACACAAGTAGCTACCGATCAGCTACGATACTCTAGCTGTCTCCTTCGGAGTTCCTTCGTCAACACAGCGGCAAAGTCGCTGATATCAGTATGGGATCACTGCTGGCGTGTGTGTGCCTGCAGTGAGAGCGTAAGCGGTGCTGCCGCCCCCCCCCCCCCATCTTTCCAGTAGGTGCGACACGATCGCATGACCCGACAGCCACCGCGGCCGCCCGGGAAGCTGGCCCGGCCGGCCGCCTCCCCCGCCGCCGGCTATATCGGTCACAGGTGACCACGTCAGCCGGCTATATCGGTCACAGGAGACCACGTCCGCCGGCTATATCGGTCACAGGAGACCACGTCCGCCGGCTATATCGGTCACAGGTGACCACGTCAGCCGGCTATATCGGTCACAGGTGACCACGTCCGCCGGCTATATCGGTCACAGGTGACCACGTCAGCCGGCTATATCGGTCACAGGTGACCACGTCAGCCGGCTATATCGGTCACAGGTGACCACGTCAGCCGGCTATATCGGTCACAGGTGACCACGTCAGCCGGCTATATCGGTCACAGGTGACCACGTCAGCCGGCTATATCGGTCACAGGTGACCACGTCCAGCCGGCTATATCGGTCACAGGTGACCACGTCCGGCGGCGATTCACGTGCCAATGGCCAAAGTTGCGTTTGGGAGTTGGACGTTCCAGCAGAAAATGGCAAACCCAACAGTCTGATCGGGTTTCCGCCGCGCCAGATACCAGCCGTTTATTTCGGACGTCACCCACGGCTACTGGGCAACAGTTCTCGCCGACAACGTTCTTGGAACACTCGGTCACAGGTGATCACGTAGGGCGATTCCGGGCCAATGGCCAAAGTTGCGTTTGGGAGTTGACGTTCCAGAAAATGGAACCAACAGTTATCGTTGGCCAGATACCGGCTGTTTATTTCGGGCGACGTTCTCGCCGACAACGTTCTTGGAACACTTTGAAGTGTTCCAAGTGTTAGTTAGTTAGTTATTTGGGTTTTCGGGCGCTTCCGTTCCAAGTGTTGTAATTATGCTCAAAAGCATGAATATATAGCACCAGTCGCGGCCTAAGTTTGGAACAGATTGGGCTTGATCAGCATCTTTGCTTCAGTGATCAGAAGCATGACTGAACGATCCCAGTCAAAATCGGGGCGGCCAATGGCGCTTTCGTATGCGATTATCTCCGGTCAGCACCCACAGGCTTGTGTTAAATCTCAGCAGCATCGGTGCGACTTAGGCCGCGCCTGCCCCACTGCATGCTCCGCCCATGGTACATACATGAGCTTATACATGGTACATACATGGCAGTGCGGCGGGTCTGGACATTTTGCCTGCACAGATCACCGTCATGCATCGGGGATCCTTCCAAGGTCATCCATCGGGGGTCCATCCAGTGTTACGCATCCGGGATCCACCCAGGGTCATGCATCCGGGATCCAGCCAGGGTCAAGCATCTCAGCGGCACCTGTCACCCGACTCCTGACGAAAGGCAGATGACGACGCCAAACAGGCGCCCTGTCCAGGGTTGTCACCGATCGGCTGAGCCGTGTACTTCCGCCCCGTCTGGACGGAAATTCAAGGCTGCCAAATCGGCGCTTCGTGTTGCTCAGGTTGTTGGGGCATGTTCAGTGGCATGCATTGCGGGGATTGATGAATGTGTGACGCTTGTTGGTTTGGCGTTTGTTCGTGAGGTGAAGATGGGTGCTCGGCGACTGCTCGAAATGTTGTTCTACAGCCGTTGCCACATCACATGTAGCTATTGTTGAACTATTTGATCAGGACAAACCTATATATGAAATGTATAATCATGCGTGCAACTATGAGCCACAAGGGCCCTTCTTGGTTGCACTTGGTAAAAAAAAACAAGTTCCTAAAAAAAATTAAAAAAAAACCACCAAGAAAAAAAAAAAAAAAAAAATGCTAATGTGTGGTTTTAAAGATGTTCAGGTGTTTATTGTTCTGGAGCGGCAGCACGTGTTTCTTATATGAAATGTATAATCTCGCGCAAATACGCATGGGAAATGTTGTTGTTGGGGGCAGCAGTGTGAGCTAGCGAAACTAGCTTTTTTCTAGTATCCGCATTAGAGCAGCTTCAAATCGTTTCGGCGTGGTCCGGACTCGGATACTATTTTTGTGCGTCAGATTTCTGTCATTGTACATAAGAATGCTTTACTCTCCCAACTCTCGCCTATACAGGAGCTGAGTGTGAATTCTCCATCTATTTAAACATTTTTTTTGCAGCGTATTTTTTGCGGACCGACAAACGAATAACTCTAAAATGATCGCTAAACTGCAGGCTCTCTCCACACCCTTTGGTGGAAAATTTACAAAATAAGATAATGCAATATATGTCAGCAGCAACATCTTCCATACATTTCCTTAAAGAAAAACCTCGCGGATGCTTACAGTTTACCAGCACAAACCAGCACAACGTAATTGCCGATAGGGCTGTTTAATGGCGAACCATCGGTTAGCGTGGTTTGCCGAAATGCTTTCTTGTTTCTTAAACAACAGCATTGAATCTTACGACCCGTACGATCAGAACCGATTTTTGTGTCCTTCCTACAACATTTCAGCGCATCGCACGACCGCAAATTCCAAGGTCATTTCGTACCATGCAATTGACCTATTTTGAATGACTCAATGCTCAATGACATCGTAGCCTGTATAACGCTCAAGGCGCAAAATAATACGCCAATGATACGAGACAAATACAAGTCGCCAATACAAGCAAGTTTGCCCAGTATATTTGTTGGCAGGTCGCCGATCGCAGAACAGGTATAATGCGCCTATTCTTGGTTCGAGTTTCTGGATTTTTTCTCAAGTTTGTATGCCAATTTAAATGTTTGTTATGGTCATTTGTTTGCATTCAGTATTCACAAAAGGTGTCGTGATTTCTTTATAGCGGGGAAGGACAGTCGACTGTTCGTGGCCTGGCATCAGGTCACGACATACATCCAGTTCGCTACAACTCGGCGCAAGGTATTTGCCGGCACATGGCGCCACGAGCGGCAATGGACGAGCGGGCGGGGGACGCGGTCGGCTATGGGGCTGCGGTACTGGTTGGTTGGTTATCGGTTTACGACACGTCGACCGTTGAGTCATATAGCGTCGCCAATCTCTCACGCCGATTGGTCGCGGGCGAAGAGTAGTGACAGGTGGGCTTCGGTGCTGCAGACACAGGTTCGGCCATCACACCAATGCGGCAGACGGCTTGTGGGCCACACCACAAGAGCGCTCCTCAGCTGCGCTCTCTTGGCAGCCGTTGGCGACACGCAGCTTACTGCCTATAATTATGTCGTATGGCGAGCTTAATGCATACGTAAAATATGTTCGCTGCATCGGTACAGCGCATTGAGATTGGTGATACGTGACTCATATTCGGCAGACGAGTTCAGTTACGGCACGAACACATTCAAAGCCAGTCCTTGTTTGTCAAAATTGTCTGCATTTTCTCCTCAATTGGAGTCATCCATCGGATTTAATGCACGTACCTCAACATCCACACTTTGTTCGAATTATACTTCAACTTTGCGACCGGGTGGCAATGCGTTGATTTGACACGGCGTAAGTGCCACGGTATGTTGCAGTCACGTGCTAAAGCGGGTGAGGTCGGAAACCCCCGCACCCCGCTCCTTTGCTGCGCCTCTGGTCCTTGATCTCACTTGACTTCATCTGACCTAGTTGAGCTCTGAATTGAATTCACTGTAATTCGCTTCTTAACTTGTGCATGATGTAAGCATGATTTCCCAAAATATTGTTTTTTTCAGCTTTCATGGCAACATACATTTCCACGCATACATACATTACTTTGATAACATACATTTCTTTGATTCAACTATACCGTAATTGAATCAAATAAATCTAGTGACCTACGACATTAATTGTCATGCCAGGCTCACTTTAATTTATCCGTATCCATTTGTGTTTTCGGGTTCATGTATAATTAATTGCATATATTGGCTGCGGTTGACCTTTTTCAGTTAATGTTTAGTTATATTTATGTCCCATTATGTTCCGTTATGTTCAGCTATGTTCAGTTATGTTCTGGCCGGTTCAGTTCAGTTCATTTCAGTTCATTTTCGGTTCATTTTGGGTAGGATTTGGAAGGTCTGAAATTTGAACCTGATGCCACGAGGATATTTCGAGGCGTGATCGCCAATAATCGATGATTGTGATTCACCATCAGATGTTATGCAATATCAGGTGAATGGTGGTAGGTAGGCTGGGATATATAGTTCCCTTGGAACTTGTGATAATGTATTGATTGGGGTGTGAGCATGTACCTTTCTAGTATCTTTTCTGGATAGGCTTAACCCAGATGGGCCCCTGTGACCCTAACACTTTATGAACTTTATGAACTTTATGAATCATAGCTTATATTGCTGTTCCTTGTCTCACGGATGCTTAAACTTCCGAACTTACGAAGGCAAACATTGGTGTGTGCAAGGTCGCTGACCTGTGATGCGTCGGGTGTGAGCCGCCATGGGTGTACGCAGGCGGCAAAGGGACCATGCCACCCAAAAGGCCGATTTTTGTCGATAATTCGAACTAAAATGACATTTTCCCGAGATCTAAGAGCATTCTATTCGATCAAAATCAGATGTTCAAAGTTCAATATTAGACAAAACAGACACGATTAATTTAGACAAAACAGACACGATTAATTTAGACAAAACAGACACGATTAATTTTGGCCGTTCAAATCTGATGAGTTATCGAAATCGGGTGCTTTTTACTGCTCCACACCCCAGGTGCTTTACTGCTCCGGCTTCCGGCTCCGCCCCCGTGGGCCCCTGATTGATTGCGGTCCGCCCGAGCCCCGGGGCGGTCTGAGGGTCACGGTCACGGCGCCGACCCCGCTCTGGCCAGCACCCACCCGCTGATGTTCAGGGGACGAATAGTCTAGGGGTAAGTTGACCGTCTCGCAATCGAAAGATTGTGGGTTCGAGTCTCACCTGTCGCTATTCTTCGCCCGCTGCCAATCGGCGTGAGAGATTGGCGACGCTACATGACCCAACGGTCGAGGTGTCGTAAAAACCAATAACCAACCAACCGCTGATGTTCAAAGGGGTGTGGCGCGGGCAAGTGCATTGCATTATTGTGCTTAAAATGCAAGGTGTTCACAACCAACATTGCACATTTGGCATCACCTGGCCAAAGGTCAGTCGACGATCGCAAGTGGAAGAACCTTGCGTCGATCGCGACATCCTGCCGCAAACATTCCGCTCATTTGTTTTCTCCCGCGACCGGCTTCCCGCGCGCGGGTCGTCTGACACCTCAGGCGGACACTGACGGATTTACAGCATACCAGCAGGGCTGCAGGGCAGCAGGGCCAACACTGCATATCGTGCAACACATCGCCACGTTAATTTGCATTCAGTGTGTCCTTCTGGCCCGCGATCTTGTCCTGTGCAAAGACAGCCGAGGTCAGGCAAGTATTCCACTGCATTACCGACTTGCGACGACTTAGATGGCATCTCCAAAGCGGCGGTGCCATTCGAACGCTGCATTGTTAGAGGAAGGTCAAGCAGATCGTGGACAAGCCAAGGAAGCAGTTGCATGCATGCATGTACGGAGGTAATTACTCAGTGCCGCCTGCGAGAAGATATATCTGTGCAGAGCGGAAGAGCGGTCAGAGCGGTGTCAGAGTGACGTTAGAGTGGTGCCAGAGTGGCGTCAGGTTGATGTCAGAGTAGTATCATAATGGTGTCAGGCTGGTATCAGGCTGGTGTCAGAATGGTGTCAGAGTTGTGAGTGCAGTGCAGTGCAGCGACATGTGCAGGTGATGTTTCGCTTGCTGGAGCTGGCGACGGCAGTTCTGTGTGACTGGTAGTTTGCATGCTTTAATTAACTTTTGTATTCATGAGCCAGTGTTGCAGACAATTATATATTTCTTTAGCATTGCTTTGTTCTGGTGTCTGCGTTGGAACGGGAACGAAGAACCAGCAGAGTCCGCGCTACACGATGATGTCTTATCCGAATTGCCAAGGCTGGAGACCCACAACCAAGTTAGAGGGGTCCAGGTCCTTACTTTCAGGACATGTTTTCAGATTCAGTAAAGAAGACAACTTAACTTAGCAGGGTACCAAACCAGGGGGAGAGTCTGAAACTCCGACCCACCCGAGATCTCCAGGTATGCGGGACTGCACAAATGTTAACAAGGGACCAATCAAGTATGGAGCGGAGCCTATTCAGAAACATGAGCGCATTGGTGTCGAGGAATCTTCGTAAAACTGCACCGACGCAAACGGCGCGTGCACACACAAAATCACAACACAAAAACCGTAACATGGAAGCTGATCAGCTTGCAGAGTCAGACAAACGAACAAGCAGCATCGTGTGAAATTGTATGGAATTGCTCGGCTGGGAAAACACACCGGTTGACTGGAAAGCCCCGCTCGTTACATGGCTACAGAGCTTGCACAGGCTAATTCAGCGCAACAAAAAAGAACCTGGATTGTACAATCAAGACTGATTCTTAGCTTTCGAATTCATCCTCCTAATAAGTGAACTGTATCGATATGTGGTTCACGTTTCTGCGCACCCCTCCGTCACACCTCCACCCTCGTGACTGTGCGCTTCGAACGCCGCCTTGTCCGGGTCACGTGACGTGAGCCACAGGTCACGCGACGACCCCCGTCACCTGTGTGAAGGCGGGAGGGCGGGGGGGGGGCGTTCGCGGCGGAAGCTTAACGGCGTCGTTAGACGTGACAGTGACTCCGCCGGTTTCATTCATACCCCGATGACGTCACAGACTCGGAGACAGAGCGTGATCGATGAGGTGCAAGTTGGACTTCCTCGAAGCTGGCCGGAAGTGCGACAACAGTGGTGTTGGTGATGCGATTGTGGACCTTAGCGGCGCGCGCATTCCGGCTCGATCGACTAACCTTGACTCTGGCCTAGGTAGCTTCTGAATAAGATGTGGGCAAGATAAGATGCTGGGCTGCTTACTACATTCAGGCGTTTAAATGAGCTACCCCGTATGTTTCTCAATGGTTACATTCAAATGCTAAAATAAAAACCGAAGTGATGGACGTGTGAATGTTGGACGTGAGCTACGAAGCGCGTCACCCATGCCACAAGCCCGCCACCAGGCAAGAATCATGCGTTCGCACAGAAGGTGGAAGTGGTGTTTCCTTAGCTTCCAATCACCAGCCAACCAGGAAGTAGCTCTAAATAAGAGGTGGAGTGAAGGCGCAGTGAAGACGCATACTTTATTCATTCCTAGTTGTCGTTTTCGGCAGCGAGTGGGCGTAACGATATCTGACACCATTCACATGAATTGTGAATACGAGGATTTGCAATGCATAATGGACCCAGAAATTCCAGGGTGCGTGATGGATTTAATCAGAACGAAACCTTTTAACTTTAACTGTTCTTCGGATATCCGTAGAATACAGACAGAATAAGGGACCAGAGGTACTGCCAAGTAATGTCAACGTGTTGCTCGGGCATGCCTTGCCACTGTGGGCAGCGGATGTCGAACATCGACAAACCAGACTGGCCATTCGCTGCTGCTTCAATCTGACATTACCTTTTCCGCCCTACTAAGGGAGTCCAGGAAGCCCCGTGAAACGGAATAAAAGCCATCAGCCAGATCACTGTCAATGCACCATCGGTGGATATTTGTCACTGGAATTCGAAAGGGGAAGATGTAGGCTTATTAAGTATATCGCCAGAGGCCTAAGGTTATATTTGGTTCGAGCAAAGGATCCATAATCCGGCTCCGTAAATCTCAGAATCTATGCCAATCAATCACAAATGGAACGCTATTCACCCCCACCCCACCTCCCCAAGCAGGAATATAAGAAAATTATTTCCACACAGCATAATGTGCTGGAAGAGAATAATCTATGCCGGTTTGTTCTTCTAACCTAGGTGCATACCCTCAATCACGGGTGTACACCTAGGAAGAAACTTCGGAATGGCAGATAACGTTTGTTTAGCCAAATATTCAGCCTGCGTCAGGGTATTGGAAGTTCCTGCTGAGTTCATCGTGGGAAAAGCATACCGAGTGGGTGGTGAGAGGATGTGCTTTGACTCTGTGCCCAACTTTGGATAGGCGAAATATTTTGTCAAGCTGGCTTGAAAAGAAAATATTGGTGTGCCATGCAGCACTATTTTTTTATGTGAGACGAGGAAGAGAAAGAGAACGATATAGGTGGAGAGCGAGAGAGCGAGAGAGCGAGAGAGCGAGAGAGCGAGAGAGCGAGAGAGAGAGAGAGCGAGAGAGCGAGAGCGAGAGCGAGAGAGCGAGAGAGCGAGAGAGGAGAGAGGAGAGAGAGAGAGAGAGAGAGAGAGAGAGAGAGAGAGAGAGAGAGAGAGAGAGAGAGAGAGAGAGAGAGAGCGGTAGACCGAGAGAGCGAGGGAGCGAGAGAGGGGGAGCAGCCGTGTATTCGTGACGGTGGTGGAGTAGTTGCATGCCAAGATTGTTCGCCAAGTTAACGTGCTTCGCCACGATACGGTTACTAGGATGTGCGGGGGTGGTTTAATACCAACTCTGCGTCGGAAACTCGTGTCCAAAGATGGGAGTAATACCACAACACGGCAGCCAAGCCTTCCACTCGTCGGTGAGATGACGCCACACCTGCATCACACGTGACGCAGGTGTGGCGGCCGACGCCTGGCGGGGGCGGGGGCGGTGGCGGGGGCGGGGGCGGGGGGGGGTGGGGGCGGGGGCGGTGACGGTGGCGGGGGCGGGGCGTCTGGAGTGGGAGGTGGGCAAGACGGGGCAATTCGGAGGTGAGCGAGCGGGCGGATGCCGATGCGTGCGCGTAGGCGAACGCGGGAGGGAATGACGGGGAGGACGACGGGCGGGGCGGGGGGGGGGGCGGGGCGGGGGGGGCGGGGCGGAGCCAAGTGGGCGTTTGGGCGGGCGCGGGAGGGGAGAGAAGGGGTGGGCTCGGAGTGGATGCGCAGAGGGTGAGCAGGGGCCAGGTGGAAGGCAGGCGGACCGGCGCGGGGTGTGGAGGTGCGGAAGCTGGCGGCCACGGTCGACCACGCCGGGTACGTATCGATCGACCCCAGCCTCAAGTTGTCCGCGGTGCGTTCTCTCCGAATCGGTTATGCCGTCACCCAGAACTGGTCACACTTTCACACGTCCCCCAGCACACATTCCGCGCACACGTGAAGCTACACAGCGTGTCCTGAGAACCATCGCCGGCACGCACCGGCACCTCCCACGCCTCAGTCACGCATACAAACAAGCTCCCAGAATTCCTACCACAGGCAATTAGTGATGCCAATTTTGTACTTGTCCCGGCACGAGCCACACTCGTGGGGTGCAAGTTCGTTGGCATCACCGAATGGCCACCCGCCGTGCTTAATTACCGAGGAGCAAAAGGCAGCAGCGTGGACGAGATTAGTACCAAGAACGGCTCATGTCGAGTCCCTGGCCAGAAATATTGCCACCGCATCAGCCCACCCACGCCTCTTGGAAGCGACCCGACTGTCTGTGGAGTCGTCGGTGCCGACGGAGGAAAATACGGTAATCGACGACCGACGGCCACGCCATTCCGGACGTTTCCTGCAACTCGGGATCGGATACAGGGGGCACTGGACCTGTGTGACCCCCATACCCTCATCGAAAGACGGCGCGGCCTCATGCCAAGAAGAGCACACCTTCAGGAAGGCTTCAGTGCACCTCCTCCCTCTGGTCAACGAGTTTTTTACAGCCAAAGCTACGTTTCTTCTTTCAGAGGAAAAGGCACTCTTTGTCACGAAAAGACGCCTATTCAACATGCTCGAGTTACCTTTTCTTTTTCCCTTCTCAACGGAGGCTCATGAGTTATCA
Source organism: Ashinkailepas kermadecensis (assembly GCA_034440615.1). Taxonomy (NCBI): domain Eukaryota; kingdom Metazoa; phylum Arthropoda; class Thecostraca; family Neolepadidae; genus Ashinkailepas; species Ashinkailepas kermadecensis. The sequence goes on from JAOTOM010005174.1 coordinate 1,457,144, forward strand.
ACACGTGATTTGTGGGAGAACGCGTGAGAACTCACTATAAATCTAGAGATTTTCATGTGCAGACGAATACAGTATTCTGGACAAACAAAAGTTGGCGGGTCGCGCCGCCTCTGTCTGCCACCAGCCGAGCACGAGCAGGTCGGCCGACGCCGGCCACCGGAGGGCGGAGTCAACAGCAGGCGCCCAATCACGTAATCGGAATACGATTACGTGACGTCACTGGAGACCTAGTCGGAAAAGGGACGTGGCGTCGTTGCGTTCTCGCAAAGCTTGGCTCACAAAGCTTAGCTCACGTACCAACGTTGAGGCGGAAACATTTGAAATATCAGCGGCAGTTGACCTATTGCGAAACGAATCTGCAAATGTTTCCAAAAATAGCAATAATAATAATTGTTTACATCTTTTAAGTCATAGCTTTCTTTTAGTTACATTGAGTCATAAAATCATAAGTGCATATACTTAATAAGAGCCACTAGGGCCCATCAAGTTAAGTCTGTAAAGGGAAGATACCATAAGCCGGGTAAAAAGAAAAGGTAAAAAAGGTGAATTTGAATGATGCTATTCGGCTTAGAGTATCACATAGGGGTCATCAATTCAGGTTAGAAAAGTTGAGGTGTAGGACAGTTAAGCTACAACAGGTCTTCAGTCAAAGGGTTGTTGATCAGTATAATAGGCTGCCTGCTGATGTTGTGGGGAGTTTCTCATTGAATGTATTTAAAAGTAGAGTGGACAAATTTTTAGACAGGAAAATCTTGTTTTTGAGTTATAATTAGTGATGGATGGGGTGAGATTTATGCTAAGTAAGTGTGCACGGCACAGACCCCTTTAAGCAGGCATGGATGCAGTTTAAAAAACATTGGTAAGACATTCAATCCACATGTTAAGAGGGATCAAGGGAATAGGGCTGGATAGCTAGGGTAGAAAGGCATTGATAGGTTTGTGGGATGTTGGTGGATGGTTTCTTGAGGATGTGGTAATGGTTGGGGTGTCTTTTTACCGGGCTTATGGTATCTTCCATTTACAGACTTAACTGGATGGGCCCTTGTGGCTCCTATTAAGTCTAAACAATTTATGACTTTATGCTACAATCAATACTGCACGCATATGAACCAGCTTCGTCGCAAGTGCGTCACCCGTTGTCGCACCTTCCATGACGCTGAAAAAAGGAGGAAGTCAGGAGAGAGGCAATAAGATCTAAAATCCCATCCAAATCAAAGTAAGCTAGTTTGTACGGCGATGTCGTTTTTCTCGCCAGGTAGCAATCTTAGGAGTAAGGTAACAAGAGCTAAAATCCCATCCCGATCAAAGTAAGATAGTCCGTACGGCGATTTCGATTTTCTCACCAGGTAAAACAACTCGTACCAATTGGAGGCTGTCTCCCCACAGCCAAGAAAACTAGTATTAAATTTAACACGATGCTGTGTTATGTTAATCCTTGCATCAATTACTCTATAGAAACATGGATGTCGTTCCGGAATGGAAAAGTAGGTTTGAGTGGTAACTATGCCTTCACGTTGTAGTCTCCTGAGTACTTTGTTGAACAAATTATCTGTCTCCTACTCGGGTAGTTTAGTAAGCAATTTTTCACTTCTGTGTGCGCATCGCAGTGTTTGGTTTGTACGAAATAGTCCTACAGCCATGTCCAGCTGTCCTACAGCCATGCCCAGCTGTCCTACAGCCACGTCCAGCTGTCCTACAGCCATGTCCAGCTGTCCACTCTAAGGTCCAGCTGTCCTAGCAGCCATGTCCAGCTGTCCTACAGCCATTGCAGTGTCTACAGCCACGTCCAGCTTCCTACCGCCATGTCCAGCTGTCCTACAGCCACGTCCAGCTGTCCTACAGCCACGTCCAGCTGTCCTACAGTCAGTGTCCTCTTCTACAGCCATGCCCAGCTATCCTACAGCCACGTCCAGCTGTCCTACCGCCATGTCCAGCTGTCCTACAGTCATGTCCAGCTGTCCTACAGCCATGTCCAGCTGTCCTACAGCCACGTCCAGCTGTCCTACAGCCATGTCCAGCTGTCCTACAGCCACGTCCAGCTGTCCTACAGCCATGTCCAGCTGTCCTACAGCCACGTCCAGCTGTCCTACAGCCACGTCCAGCTGTCCTACAGCCACGTCCAGCTGTCCTACCGCCAGTCACGTCCTACGCAGTTAAGTCCAGCTACAGCCATGTCCAGCTGTCCAACAGTCATGTCGCTGTTACAGTCATGTCAGCTGTCCTACAGCCATGTCCAGCTGTCCTACAGCCATGTCCAGCTGTCTTACAGCCAATCCAGCTGTCCTACAGCCACGTCCAGCTGTCCGACAGCCATGTCCAGTGTCCTACAGCCATGTCCAGCTTCCTACAGTCATGTCCAGCTTTACAGCCATGTCCAGCTGTCCTACAGCCACGTCCAGCTGTCCTACAGCCATGTCCAGCTGTCCTACAGCCATGTCCAGCTGTCCTACAGCCATGTCCAGCTGTCCTACAGCCACGTCCAGCTGTCCTACAGCCATGTCCAGCTGTCCTACAGCCATGTCCAGCTATCCTACAGCCATGTCCAGCTGTCCTACCGCCATGTCCAGCTGTCCTACAGCCATGTCCAGCTGTCCTACAGCCGTGTCAAGCTGTCCTACAGCCACGTCCAGCTGTCCTACAGCCATGTCCAGCTATCCTACAGCCATGTCCAGCTACAGCCATGTCCAGCTACAGCCATGTCCAGCCGTCCTACCGCCAAGTCCAGTGGTGAGTTAATGTCACCGATGGTAGCGGAAATGGCGGCATCGAATAACGACCCGACACCCAGCACCACTTTTGCGCGGCAAATTGTTGCTCTCTCACAGGGCCTAGCCAGCATGCACAAGCTGGGCCTCCTATGACCGACTTTAGAATGTTTCGTTGTGAAAATGTAATTACTGGCGATGGAGAAACCCGAACAAGTCCACCCCCGTGTTCACTGTACCTCCAAGACAAATGGCATACGGGCAACTCCACTGGAGCCGGAATCACGTTTCCAAGCAGCAATAACTATAATGTTAGAACTACTCAAGCTCTAACCTCTTCACCCAATGTGCTCAAATGTTGCACTTCTCAACTGTCCGCCCTCAATTCAACTCAACTCGACTGTTGCCTGACTAGCAGCGCAGTACGATGAAGGTCGTTCGGGGATATTTTCCCGTTCACATGAAACCGATTTTGCATCGTTTTTTTTTGTGTTTAAGCTGCTTGCTATCAGCGCTTGTTCCGGCTTTCTCATTGGCTTCCCTGCTGTTCAGGCCACACTAGCTGCACTCCTACACCTTGTACTGGGGCTATGCAGTTGAGAAGGTTCTCTGAGAAGGTTCTCTGAGAGGCCTGATTGGGCTACTTCCGAGCACCAGACGCCGTGTTAGTCGTTCATTCGTTGTAAGGCCGTGTTCTTTCTGTTCTACACAGTCTGTTCGAAAGCTACCGATGCTCCATGTCATTGTGCGGAATGAACTACGCTCACGTTGATGTACTGTGCGAGTTGACTGAGCGGCTACGAAATTATACAGAAATTGACAGTTTAAAGCATATTAACACTGTGACTGTGGGTTAGTTCCCACCCGCAATTTGTATGATGTAGTAGGTGAGCTTGGGGCTATAACAGTTAAATCCACAACAGCCGACTACATGTCTTGTGCGTATATTCTGATTAAAATGTTTCCGTTTTCTTCGTTTAGCCCCATGAGTTTGGGTGAATGGAAAAATGCAAGGCTTTCATCATGACGCTTAGCACTGACAGATCCAAGAGAAGCCATGGCTCCTCCCCAGAGGCCGATTATGACCTAAATTTTGTGCTCAAATGACATTTTCGCGAAATCTAGGAACATTTTACGACATAAATATTATTTTGAGCAGAGCCGTTCATATCGGATGCGTTTTTGTTTTCCAAATTTATACATTTCTTCTTGATTTGGTTCCAAAGCCAGGCTTTTCGATCCGCCCTCGACACTTCGGCGCACACCTCCTGCGTTGGGTTGAACTCGTTACAGATTTCTCTTCACAACCAAAGACACATGTCATCGACACACCAGTCGAGTGACACACCACATCGACACACCACTCGAGTGACACACCACATCGACACACCAGTCGAGTGACACACCACATCGACACACCAGTCGAGTGACACACCACATCGACACACCAGTCGAGTGACACTCCACATCGACACACCAGCCGAGTGACACACCACATCGACACACCAGCCGAGTGACACACCACATCGACACACCAGTCGAGTGACACACCACATCGACACACCAGTCGAGTGACACTCCACATCGACACACCAGCCGAGTGACACTCCACATCGACACACCAGTCGAGTGACACACCACATCGACACACCAGTCGAGTGACACTCCACATCGACACACCAGTCGAGTGACACACCACATCGACACACCAGTCGAGTGACACACCACATCGACACACCAGTCGAGTGACACTCCACATCGACACACCAGTCGAGTGACACACCACATCGACACACCAGTCGAGTGACACTCCACATCGACACACCAGCCGAGTGACACTCCACATCGACACACCAGTCGAGTGACACACCACATCGACACACCAGCCGAGTGACACTCCACATCGACACACCAGCCGAGTGACACTCCACATCGACACACCAGCCGAGTGACACACCACATCGACACACCAGCCGAGTGACACACCACATCGACACACCAGCCGAGTGACACACCACATCGACACACCAGCCGAGTGACACACCACATCGACACACCAGTCGAGTGACACACCACATCGACACACCAGTCGAGTGACACACCACATCGACACACCAGTCGAGTGACACACCACATCGACACACCAGCCGAGTGACACACCACATCGACACACCAGCCGAGTGACACACCACATCGACACACCAGTCGAGTGACACTCCACATCGACACACCAGTCGAGTGACACTCCACATCGACACACCAGCCGAGTGACACTCCACATCGACACACCAGTCGAGTGACACACCACATCGACACACCAGCCGAGTGACACACCACATCGACACACCAGTCGAGTGACACTCCACATCGACACACCAGTCGAGTGACACACCACATCGACACACCAGTCGAGTGACACACCACATCGACACACCAGTCGAGTGACACACCACATCGACACACCAGCCGAGTGACACACCACATCGACACACCAGTCGAGTGACACACCACATCGACACACCAGCCGAGTGACACACCACATCGACACACCAGCCGAGTGACACTCCACATCGACACACCAGTCGAGTGACACACCACATCGACACACCAGCCGAGTGACACTCCACATCGACACACCAGCCGAGTGACACACCACATCGACACACCAGCCGAGTGACACACCACATCGACACACCAGTCGAGTGACACACCACATCGACACACCAGTCGAGTGACACACCACATCGACACACCAGTCGAGTGACACACCACATCGACACACCAGTCGAGTGACACTCCACATCGACACACCAGTCGAGTGACACACCACATCGACACACCAGTCGAGTGACACACCACATCGACACACCAGCCGAGTGACACACCACATCGACACACCAGTCGAGTGACACTCCACATCGACACACCAGTCGAGTGACACACCACATCGACACACCAGCCGAGTGACACACCACATCGACACACCAGTCGAGTGACACACCACATCGACACACCAGCCGAGTGACACTCCACATCGACACACCAGCCGAGTGACACACCACATCGACACACCAGTCGAGTGACACTCCACATCGACACACCAGCCGAGTGACACTCCACATCGACACACCAGTCGGGTGACACTCCACATCGACACACCACTCGAGTGACACACCACATCGACACACCAGCCGAGTGACACTCCACATCGACACACCAGTCGAGTGACACACCACATCGACACACCATCGAGTGACACACCACATCGACACACCAGCCGAGTGACACTCCACATCGACACACCAGTCAAGTGACACACCACATCGACACACCAGCCGAGTGACACTCCACATCGACACACCAGTCGAGTGACACTCCACATCGACACACCAGTCGAGTGACACTCCACATCGACACACCAGTCGAGTGACACACCACATCGACACACCAGTCGAGTGACACCCACATCGACACACCAGTCGAGTGACACACCACATCGACACACCAGTCGAGTGACACCCACATCGACACACCAGTCGAGTGACACACCACATCGACACACCAGCCGAGTGGCACACCACATCGACACACCACATCGACACACCAGTCGAGTGACACACCACATCGACACACCAGTCGAGTGACACACCACATCGACACACCAGTCGAGTGACACACCACATCGACACACCAGTCGAGTGACACACCACATCGACACACCAGTCGAGTGACACACCACATCGACACACCAGCCGAGTGACACTCCACATCGACACACCAGCCGAGTGACACACCACATCGACACACCAGCCGAGTGACACACCACATCGACACACCAGTCGAGTGACACACCACATCGACACACCAGTCGAGTGACACACCACATCGACACACCAGTCGAGTGACACACCACATCGACACACCAGTCGAGTGACACACCACATCGACACACCAGTCGAGTGACACACCACATCGACACACCAGTCGAGTGACACACCACATCGACACACCAGTCGAGTGACACACCACATCGACACACCAGTCGAGTGACACACCACATCGACACACCAGTCGAGTGACACACCACATCGACACACCAGTCGAGTGACACACCACATCGACACACCAGTCGAGTGACACCACATCGACACCAGTCGAGTGACACTCCACATCGACACACCAGTCGAGTGACACTCCACATCGACACACCAGTCGAGTGACACACCACATCGACACACCAGTCGAGTGACACACCACATCGACACACCAGTCGAGTGACACACCACATCGACACACCAGCCGAGTGACACTCCACATCGACACACCAGTCGAGTGACACACCACATCGACACACCAGTCGAGTGACACACCACATCGACACACCAGTCGAGTGACACTGGGGGCGTGTGCTCCCAGGCGCTTGATCTGATCTAACCTCCTACTTAAGCAATTCAATAATAAAACACAACAGATACCACATGCAGTCGGAGAGTCGTTGAAATTCCTTGGTAGTAGTTTTCTTCCTTTATTTGTTTGTTCATTCGAATCAACGCCAACAGGACATAATCACTAACAGGCCAAGTTCACAAAGTACAATACCAAAACATGCGGAGAAAAAAAATACTTCGATTCGACATTAATAAAAAGCACAGTGGAATAGGATAATAGAGCATAATCGAACTGCCTAATCGCACTTTATTGTAAAAGCTAAGTACAAGAATAGCGCTGCATATGGCAAACATACTCGATAGCAATGCTCTTAAATGAATCTTCTGAGTGCACAGAGGAGTATTCATCAACACGCAGATTCATTTCGAAGCTGTAGCCTCCATGGGCTTCCATGGCACTCCATGGGGTGACACAGTCCTGACCTCACAGTATCCACACGGGCACCAGGAGGCCGCTGATGTGTGCTGTGACACAGTCCTGACCTTACAGTATCCACACGGGCACCAGGAGGTGGTGTATGCGACCCAACCCAGATGGGACGTGGATGGCAAGACTGTCACGAAGAGCAACAGAGTCAATTTTGGTCCAAAGCAAGAGCTTCTCACGAAGGACAAATCGTTCTGGTACCTGCGCGCAGCCAGGTGTTGGTAGGGGATGGTGTTCTGTATCAGGAGGCGGTCATAGAACCCGGAAAGAGGGAGGAGCACTGTGCATAATTCTGCCGTCAAATGAGGAATGCACGCTGTACTCGGTCAGCCCGCAAGGTGTGGGTGTTGGTCACGCCCGGTCAAATAGCACAGCAGTATTCCAGTGCCGCCCTGACGTCGGGCAGTATGCTGTCAGCATCGCGGTGTGCTTGCATTAAGCACGAGAAGAGCCAGTCTTCAGAGACCACATTGACCGGGCCAAAGCTCGGCCTGCCTGGCTTACCACGCCGGACCCGCGCGCCAAGGACCAATTGTCTAGACACGCTTGCTTTTGCCTGCCCTGAAGCTGCCCATTGACGCCATGGGATCCTACGTGTGTCATTAGACAGAACTCATGCAAACCAACACGCTGATTTCCCTTCGACACGTCTAACGCAGTTAGCATGAATTAGCGGTGACGGGCGGCCACCAGCCCGCATTCAGCACGCCCCCCGCCCCCCCCCCGCCTCCCTCCCCCTCGGCCCAAGGCGTTGTGTAGGAGTTTTCGGTCAGTGATGGTTGACTACAGCCAGTTAGCACTGGCGGGGACCCAACAAGCGTCCGATATTTCCAGCCAACTGGTGGAGCGGAAAGCTGCGGCGAAATGGCGGGGATGAGCGGCCACCAGCACCCTCGCCTCGGCCGGAGGCGCAGGGCCGTCCGACCATTGAGGGCTAATTGTAGCAAGTTAACACTGGTGGAAACTCGACACGCGTTTAATATTTCAAGAAGTGATGGATACTTTCGTTGACGTTTGGCGTATCCGTAGCACCACGAACAAAGGTCGGTCGGACGTTTTTGGCAGGGTCGGGCTCATACAATCATTTCGGACGGAAACGTTCACCGATGTATCGGTGTCCAACGTCTCATCTCATCACAGATCACACAGTACCACAGTCTCATCAGCATCACACATCCGAAGGAAAACCTTCCTTTGGATTCGGCATGATCTGATTACCACTGGTACTCAGATACCACCGCCGTCATGGTAATCTCACCGCCATGCTTGCCAATCTCACTACTGTGTTTAACATCCTATCATTTGAAAGAGCAATTTTAATATGTGCTGGTCTCATTTTCCCACTTGCCATGTATTATTATCTTTTTACTCTGGCTCAGTAGCAGAAATGTATGATGTATTGACGTTCAGTCGTGAAACAAATAAATAAATATACGATCTCAGTCGGCCACGCATTGCGTGAGATGTCGCCAGACGTGAGGTCAGCGTGCCAGACCCTGTGGGCGACAAGGCGTACCAGCAACAATACCAATTACAGAAGAACTGCGCTGAGGTATGGAGGGCAGGGGGGGCTTCCCGGGATGCGGCTCGGTTGTCCCGCGCTCGTCGTGTTGCTATGCCGACCAGCCCCCCACTCGGACAGGTGATGAAGCTCCGGACGGGAGGGCGCAATATGATCGGTTGGTTATTGGTTGGTTATTGGTTTTTACGACACGTCGACCGTTGAGTCATATAGCGTCGCCAATCTCTCACGCCGATTGGTCGCGGGCGAAGAGTAGCGACAGGTGAGACTCGAACCCACAACCTTTTGATTGTGAGACGAGCATCTTACCCCTAGACCACTCGTCCCCCCGCAATATGATCGGCGTGACGGCGGTGCCGTGAGAGGTGAATAGGTCGGCGTCGGACGCCAGACGCCTGGGGGTGAATGGGCCGGCTGGGTGGACATTTGATGGCGCCAGGATGAAGTGATGCCGGGATTCACGTGTCACGTGCAGATTCGTGCTCGGCTTGCAGGCGAAGCGCCAGTAATTGCGGATTGCAACTCATTGCAAATCACGAATTGGAGATGGCATGGAGAAAATGTGCCGACAAAAGGCAAAGTGTGGGATGTTCTTTATTGCTTTTTATTGTTATATTGTTATGTAATATTATCCTTAATATTTTATCTTAGTAAATGCTATTATTATTGTATCCTCATTATAATAATTATTATTATTATTACTATTAGTAGTAATATGATTATAATTAATATTTGGATTACTATTATTCCGTACTATATTGCTTCAGTGTTCGTAAATTATACAAATGTCGATATCGAAGTCGCTGTTGGCGTCAAGGAGGTTTGATCCGAGGGCAGGGAACGTGACCAGAACCCGACCGACACAGATACCGCGAAGGTGGATCAACACCCCACCCCGCGCGTGGGCGTCAGGTAGACATGCTCAGTCGGCTGGGAAAAACCAATCACTCTCTTCAGGTCGCGCATGCGAGATGAACGGTCGCACGGCCGAACGCCGCTCAGGTGCCGCCTTATACAGGCGTATATACGCCGCTCAGGTGGTGCCTTATACAGGCGCCTATACGCCGCGCGGGTGGTGCCTTATACAGGCGTCTATACGCCGCTCAGGTGGTGCCTTATACAGGCGTATATACGCCGCTATGGTGGTGCCTTATGCAGGCGTATATAACCCTCGCAGGTGGTGCCTTATACGGGCGTCTATACGCCGCTCAGGTGGTGCCTCATACAGGCGTATATAACCCTCGCAGGTAGTGCTTTATACAGGCGTATATAACCCTCGCAGGTGGTGCCTTATACAGGCGTATATACGCCGCTCAGGTGGTGCCTTATACAGGCGTCTATAACCCTCGCAGGTGGTGCTTTATACAGGCGTATATAACCCTCGCAGGTGGTGCTTTATACAGGCGTATATAACCCTCGCAGGTGGTGCTTTATACAGGCGTATATAACCCTCGCAGGTGGTGCTTTATACAGGCGTATATAACCCTCGCAGGTGGTGCTGTATACAGGCGTATGTACCCGGTGGTCTTATACAGGCGTATATAACCCTCGCAGGTGGTGCTTTATACAGGCGTATGTAACCCTCACAGGTGGTGCTTTATACAGGCGTATATAACCCTCGCAGGTGGTGCTTTATACAGGCGTATATAACCCTCGCAGGTGGTGCTTTATACAGGCGTATATAACCCTCGCAGGTGATGCTTTATACAGGCGTATATAACCCTCGCAGGTGGTGCTGTATACAGGCGTATATAACCCTCGCAGGTGGTGCTTTATACAGGCGTATATAACCCTCGCAGGTGGTGCTTTATACAGGCGTATATAACCCTCGCAGGTGGTGCTTTATACAGGCGTATGTAACCCTCACAGGTGATGCTTTATACAGGCGTATATAACCCTCGCAGGTGGATGCTTTATACAGGCGTATATAACCCTCGCAGGTGATGCTTTATACAGGCGTATATAACCCTCGCAGGTGGTGCTTTATACAGGCGTATATAACCCTCGCAGGTGATGCTTTATACAGGCGTATATAACCCTCGCAGGTGGTGCTTTATACAGGCGTATATAACCCTCGCAGGTGATGCTTTATACAGGCGTATATAACCCTCGCAGGTGGTGCTTTATACAGGCGTATATAACCCTCGCAGGTGATGCTTTATACAGGCGTATATAACCCTCGCAGGTGATGCTTTATACAGGCGTATATAACCCTCGCAGGTGATGCTTTATACAGACGTATATAACCCTCGCAGGTGGTGCCTTATACAGGCGTATATAACCCTCGCAGGTGGTGCTTTATACAGGCGTATATAACCCTCGCAGGTGGTGCTTTATACAGGCGTATATAACCCTCGCAGGTGGTGCTTTATACAGGCGTATATAACCCTCGCAGGTGGTGCTTTATACAGGCGTATATAAGCTGCGCTGGTGGTGTTTTATGCAGGCGTTTCGGAGAGCCTGTGTCGGAACACGGGAACGTTGTATTGCCGGGAGTGGTCGGCCCCGACATGTGCCATAAAATAGACCATTAGAAGCGCTGACCGGTCGACGTCGTTCCACGGCCCTGTCTGTGCATCATCGCTCTCCGTTTGTGGGACGAAGCAGACCGGTCAATGTGTAGCATATTTACAAGACGACACATTTTTGTGTTTGTTGCTGATCTCTTCGTAAGGCTGAATTAGACAGAAACCACAAATTTCGTGTCGTATTTGGGGAACGCGTTCACTTTTGTCAGGAGCACTTCACAACAGCTGGAGAGGTTTTGAGTTGATAGTGAAGCTATGCGAATGATGTTACTGCCCACAATAAATATTTGCCTTCTCAATGAGTGTGATCCACCTCACAATATGAACTGACATATAGATAAATACAGAGGCGATAGATACATTTCACTCGTCTACGGACAACGTGCGAATTGCGCGAAAATTCCGACGTCGGAAGTGGTCACAGTTTACTGTTCTCGCGTGTCACAGTTTACTGTTCTCGCGTGTCACAGTTTACTGTTCTCGCGTGTCACAGTTTACTGTTCTCGCGTGTCACAGTTTACTGTTCTCGCGTGTCAGTTTACTGTTCTGCGTGTCACAGTTTACTGTTCTCGCGTGTTACGTTTGTGTAGTTATGTCTCGCGTGTCGTTACTGTCTCGCGTGTCAGTTACTGTTCTCGCGTGTCCGTTTACTGTTTCGCGTGTCTTTACTGTTCTCGCGTGTGTTTACTGTTTCGCGTCACAGTTTACTGTTCTCGCGTGTCACAGTTTACTGTTCTCGCGTGTCACAGTTTACTGTTCTCGCGTGTCACAGTTTACTGTTCTCGCGTGTCACAGTTTACTGTTCTCGCGTGTCACAGTTTACTGTTCTCGCGTGTCACAGTTTACTGTTCTCGCGTGTCACAGTTTACTGTTCTCGCGTGTCACAGTTTACTGTTCTCGCGTGTCACAGTTTACTGTTCTCGCGTGTCACAGTTTACTGTTCTCGCGTGTCACAGTTTACTGTTCTCGCGTGTCACAGTTTACTGTTCTCGCGTGTCACAGTTTACTGTTCTCGCGTGTCACAGTTTACTGTTCTCGCGTGTCACAGTTTACTGTTCTCGCGTGTCACAGTTTACTGTTCTCGCGTGTCACAGTTTACTGTTAGGTAACACGCGACACGTGTCATTCACCTACCACAGTCCAGGTAACGCGCGACACGTGCCATTCACCTACCACAGCCCAGGTAACGCGCGACACGTGTCATTTACCTACCACAGCCCAGGTAACGCGCGACACGTGTCATTCACCTACCACAGCCCAGGTAACGCGCGACACGTGTCATTCACCTACCACAGTCCAGGTAACGCGCGACACGTGTCATTCACCTACCACAGCCCAGGTAACGCGCGACACGTGTCATTCACCTACCACAGCCCAGGTAACGCGCGACACGTGTCATTCACCTACCACAGTCCAGGTAACGCGCGACACGTGCCATTCACCTACCACAGCCCAGGTAACGCGCGACACGTGTCATTTACCTACCACAGCCCAGGTAACGCGCGACACGTGTCATTCACCTACCACAGCCCAGGTAACGCGCGACACGTGTCATTCACCTACCACAGTCCAGGTAACGCGCGACACGTGTCATTCACCTACCACAGCCCAGGTAACGCGCGACACGTGTCATTCACCTACCACAGTCCAGGTAACGCGCGACACGTGTCATTCACCTACCACAGCCCAGGTAACGCGCGACACGTGTCATTCACCTACCACAGTCCAGGTAACGCGCGACACGTGCCATTCACCTACCACAGCCCAGGTAACGCGCGACACGTGTCATTTACCTACCACAGTCCAGGTAACGCGCGACACGTGTCATTCACCTACCACAGTCCAGGTAACGCGCGACACGTGTGCTTCACCTACCACAGTCCAGGTAACGCGTGACACGTGCCATTCACCTACCACAGCCCAGGTAACGCGCGACACGTGTCATTCACCTACCACAGCCCAGGTAACGCGCGACACGTGTCATTCACCTACCACAGTCCAGGTAACGCGCGACACGTGTGCTTCACCTACCACAGCCCAGGTAACGCGCAACACGTGTCATTCACCTACCACAGTCCAGGTAACGCGCGACACGTGTCATTCACCTACCACAGCCCAGGTAACGCGCGACACGTGTCATTCACCTACCACAGTCCAGGTAACGCGCGACACGTGTGCTTCACCTACCACAGTCCAGGTAACGCGCGACACGTGTCATTCACCTACCACAGTCCAGGTAACGCGCGACACGTGTCATTCACCTACCACAGCCCAGGTAACGCGCGACACGTGTGCTTCACCTACCACAGCCCAGGTAACGCGCAACACGTGTCATTCACCTACCACAGTCCAGGTAACGCGCGACACGTGTCATTCACCTACCACAAACCAGGTAACGCGCGACACGTGTCATTCACCTACCACAGCCCAGGTAACGCACGACACGTGTCATTCACCTACCACAGTCCAGGTAACGCGCGACACGTGTGCTTCACCTACCACAGTCCAGGTAACGCGCGACACGTGTCATTCACCTACCACAGTCCAGGTAACGCGCGACACGTGTGCTTCACCTACCACAGCCCAGGTAACGCGCGACACGTGTCATTCACCTACCACAGTCCAGGTAACGCGCGACACGTGTCATTCACCTACCACAGTCCAGGTAACGCGCGACACGTGTGATTCACCTACCACAGTCCAGGTAACGCGCGACACGTGTCATTCACCTACCACAGTCCAGGTAACGCGCGACACGTGTCATTCACCTACCACAGTCCAGGTAACGCGCGACACGTGTCATTCACCTACCACAGTCCAGGTAACGCGCGACACGTGTCATTCACCTACCACAGTCCAGGTAACGCGCGACACGTGCCATTCACCTACCACAGCCCAGGTAACGCGCGACACGTGTCATTCACCTACCACAGCCCAGGTAACGCGCGACACGTGTCATTCACCTACCACAGCCCAGGTAACGCGCGACACGTGTACTTCACCTACCACAGTCCAGGTAACGCGCGACACGTGTCATTCACCTACCACAGTCCAGGTAACGCGCGACACGTGTCATTCACCTACCACAGCCCAGGTAACGCGCGACACGTGTCATTCACCTACCACAGTCCAGGTAACGCGCGACACGTGTCATTCACCTACCACAGTCCAGGTAACGCGCGACACTTGTGCTTCACCTACCACAGTCCAGACGGACACGTTCACCTACCACAGTCCAGGTAACGCGCGACACGTGTGATTCACCTACCACAGCCCAGGTAACGCGCGACACGTGTCATTCACCTACCACAGTCCAGGTAACGCGCGACACGTGCCATTCACCTACCACAGTCCAGGTAACGGGCGACACGTGTCATTCACCTTCCACAGTCCAGGTAACGCGCGACACGTGTCATTCACCTACAACAGTCCAGGCAAGACTCGAACGCCACAAAGTCATACGTTCTAAAGTGCTGAGGCTCAACAAGAGCCACAGGGGTCCGTCCGAGCTAAGACCACAGAGGGAATATCAGATGAGAAATGCTGCAAGATGAAAAAGAGATGCTGAAACATGCCAACCAGTGGCATGTTCCAAAGTCCAAGGGAAACATCCCGCCCACTGCGCTACCTCGGTCAGTCCGGTCAGCATCACACGGCCGAAGGAAAACCTTCCTTCGGATGCGGTACTGGTACCGTATCCACCGCCACGCACACCTGCTGCCAGTACAGCTGCACTATCACAAGCATGATTTAAGACCTACTATCAACAACTCCACTCCATATATCCAAGTTTCCCACTCCCCACTGCACATCTTATAATTTAAAAAAAGAAACGTTATTGGACCTAAAGACTTCATCCACCCTACTTTCAACCACATTCACCACAACCACATTCACACACAACAGCCAGCCGACACCCGTGGCGTTCACGTGCTGCCGAACCGTATTTATGGTCCGCGCCAAAATCAAACAAGACAGCAAGATATAGAATTTTCAGATTACAAAATTGCACCACTGATGTCTTGGTGGGTGGAACGCCTCCCAACATGCAGAATCGGTATTCACGATGCTCCAGAACTGGCTGTATTTCCCTGCACTAATGAGCGCGCTTCAAGAATTGATTTCGTTACAGCGTTTTTTCGGCGATCTCTTGGACTCCATGAAGAGTAGCTGTACCACCTCGACACCTAGCTATACCATCTCGACACCTAGCTATACCACCTCGGCACCTAGCTATAACACATCAATATCTAGCCATGCCACCTCGACACCTAGCTATACCACCTCCATACCTAGTTATGCCACCTCGACACCAAAGAGTAGCCTTACCATCTTCACACCTAGTTATACCACCTCCATACCGAACCATACCACCTTGACACCTAGCTATACCACCTTGACACATATCTATACCACCTCGACACCCAGCTTTACCAGCTGTACCAGCTAGCTATACCAACGATACAAACCGCGAAAACCATTGATATTTATTCTTAGCCATCTAGGTTCTGGGACAGATGGGAAGGATGAAATCCACCCCGCCCCTCCACCCTTCGTTATGCTCTGAGGTTACCATTACCACCATGTATGGCATTACCACCATACCACCATGTATTACCAATAACACCATGTATTACCAATAACACCATGTATTACCACCATGTATACTACCGTGTGCCGAAGTGCTTGCTACTACCATCAGCTTTGTCATGGTTCTTAAAATGAATACGGGTGTCTAAAAGCTAGCTACAGCATGGCTTCCTCACAAGCTCTGGTGGATTTATAATACGTCATTGAACCATTAAGGTACGCGAGGCATAGACTCACGCGCGTCGCCATGCCGGGGGACGGAGGGATGAGTTGTTTGAACTTCATGAAATTTAACATTACGCCTATGGTGTTACATGAAAAAAAAAATCCTCCTAAAAATATCTGCCATGCTATCCAAACTCCGTGGCGACGCCAGTGCAGAGGTAGTGTGCCATGTTCTTAGATGGCCGTGCAATGCAACGTCAGATGTCACTCAATTTACTTGGAGCCTTTTCGGCTGCGACCTTTCGAAATACATTTGCCTTCTTCCGGATAGCCTGATCGAAAAGCTCATCATTTAACCCAATGTGTTCCATGGAAACTATTCACAAACGCCTCGTGATGCGTCAGGCGGCAACCTTTGGCGCAGTGATCGATGTATTCCCAACATTCATAACGGAAAGAAAACCAGGCCAAAACATCAAGGTATTTCAAAGTCCTAGTCAGTTTCGAGACCATCAACATGAGAAAAACAATAGTTCTGTTCATAAGTGGAAGGGGACCTGACTTAACTAACTGAGCCCCTTGATTGCGCCACGAATATGCCCAAAATTGCGATTAAGCACTCCAGCCCGCAGGTGCCTAACCACCTTGGCTGCGCAACTAACGGCTGACCAATTCAGCCTGCATGCGTTGTGCATGCAGCACTCCGGCTTCCACAGCACTCCGGCTTCCGCTTCAGCGACGGCGGCCGGCCCGAACTCCCAGCGCGTGTGGGCAGACACGAAGCACCGCCGCGACATGGAGCGGAACGAGGAAACTGGGCCGGCCGCGCTCTTCGGCCCACGCGCCACTCAGCCAGCCACCACGCCCGCCGGCCGAGCGCGCCACGACTGGAGCCACACGCGGAAACCTGGCGCGAGACACTCGGCAAAGGCGTCAAACTGGCACGGGTGGGCGCGCAATTCTGGCGCGCAAACCTGGCGCCACGCGTGCCGGCTGGCGTCCAGTAATGTGACGCGACTGGAGAGGTGGGCGCGCGAGCTGAACTTGGACACTGGCAGACAGCTAGACAGCGCTGCTCCGTCGAAGCGTGAGATGGCGGGGGCCGATACCGCGCAGTGACACGGGTATGTCGCTCAGGTGGCCGATACCGCGCAGTGACACGGGTATGTCGCTCAGGTGGCCGATACCGCGCAGTGATACGGGTATGCCGCTCAGGGGGCCGATACCGCGCAGTGACACGAGCATGCCGCTCAGGGGGCCGATACCGCGCAGTGACACGAGCATGCCGCTCAGGGGGCCGATACCGCGCAGTGACACGGGTATGCCGCTCAGGGGGCCGATACCGCGCAGTGACACGGGTATGTCGCTCAGGGGGCCGATACCGCGCAGTGACACGAGTATGCCGCTCAGGGGGCCGATACCGCGCAGTGACACGGGTATGCCGCTAGGGGCCGATACCGCGCAGTGACACGGGTATGCCGCTCAGGGGGCCGATATCGCGCAGTGGCACGGGTATGCCGCTCAGGGGGCCGATATCGAGTGCGGCGATACCGCGCAGTGACACGGGTATGCCGCTCAGGGGGCCGATACCGCGCAGTGACACGAGTATGCCGCTCAGGGGGCCGATACCGCGCAGTGACACGGGTATGCCGCTCAGGGGGCCGATACCGCGCAGTGACACGGGTATGCCGCTCAGGGGCCGATACCGCGCAGTGACACGGGTATGTCGCTCAGGGGGCCGATACCGCGCAGTGACACGAGTATGCCGCTCAGGGGGCCGATACCGCGCAGTGACACGGGTATGCCGCTCAGGGGGCCGATACCGC
This sequence comes from Ashinkailepas kermadecensis, assembly GCA_034440615.1. Lineage (NCBI taxonomy): Eukaryota > Metazoa > Arthropoda > Thecostraca > Neolepadidae > Ashinkailepas > Ashinkailepas kermadecensis. Next base: position 1,475,355 of record JAOTOM010005174.1, read on the forward strand.
GCAGTGACACGGGTATGCCGCTCAGGGGGCCGATACCGCGCAGTGACACGGGTATGCCGCTCAGGGTGCCGATACCGCGCAGTGACACGGGCATGCCGCTCAGTATGCCGCGCAGTATGTCGCGGAGTACGCCGCGCAATATGCCGCTCAGTATTTCACGCAGTATGCCGCTCAGTATGTCGCACAGTATGCCCCTCAGTATGCCGCGCACTATGCCGCAAAGCATACCGCACAGTACACCGCACAGTATGCCGCCGCACAGTATGCCGCGCAGTATGCCGCACAGTAAGACAACATGTCCGATTCATGTTGAGGCTTACGCTTACTCTGGGTGTTGCAGTGGACTTGCAGTAAACAAGTGAACTTCTGAAATAATTCCTCAGTACACTACGATGTGGTGTGCTGAGGAATTATTACGTGGTGTAAGTGATGTGCACTGCGAAATAGAGTGATGACCTAACTAACGGAACCCCTTGATGACCTAACTAATGACCTTGATGACCTTGATGACCTTGACATTGATGACCTTGACTACCTTGATGACCTTGACCTTGATGACCTTGATGACCTAACTAACTGAACCCCTTGATTGCGCCACGAATGCGCCCAAAATTCCGATTAAGCACTCCAGCTTGTATGTGCCACACGAATTCCTCATGTCTCATATCCTCATTTAATCTAGTGGTTAAAGGAACACAAAATGAAGTTTCAGAATCAAAGCTAACCACAAAGTGACTCGAAATTTTGAATAAAGTCGTCTCAGATTACGTTCCGTCAATGACATTGCATCACCTTAAGACGGGCAGTCAGTGATCCATGTGCATAGGCTACCGAAGCTTCCCATCACCATAGCATGCCTAGCATTTGCTATTTGGAGGCAATCAATGATATTAATGGTCAATGTTTCGTGATTTCGGCGACACACAACGCCATGTTTTTTTCCTAATGATGTCATAGGTCAATGGCCTGGCAGGAACTCAGGATTTTTGTATGCGATGAAGTCCTCGAGGTTTACCAATTCAGCCGTGTCAGGCGGTTGGTCCGTTACGTTTTTCTTTCGTTGTGAAGAAAAAAATATGCAACGAGTTGAACATGTTGTAAAAAGAGAAAAGCGCAAAGTAGAAACGACTTAAATTGAAAACCACTAAGAATGGGACCCCAAGTTCATAGCCGTCGCCCTCTCTGCAGGCAACCATGACACTCACCACATTTTTGTAGTTGGGCCAACAGAGCGTCATATAAGTGTTACAAAACTGGATTGTCGGCTACTCCGTCGCGCTTTTCGACTACAATACCATGGGAGTGGTTTTACATATGTTTGGGGGCATGTATTCGCTCAATGTTGCCTTGCCCCCCTCCTCCAATAATTTCAACTTTTTACATGGGACCTTATGGAGTGTGCCCCGAATCCATTTGGGTCTGTCCATCGCCTTCAGGTATTGTGCTCCCGTCCCCCAATAATTTTCAGAAATCAACGGCCCTGTGCAATACTATAACAAAATTACTGATTCGTTCTGTAAACTACGAAAACCAGGCGCAAAATACATCATAATATGAACTAGTCTGCACAGTATAATTTTTCAACGCAACAAAATCGGCAAGCGTCACAACATTTGTTTCTGTAGGTGTGAGACCTGTATCTGTTGGATGCGCATGTCCTCTCGAAAGTAAAACTCAGAACACGTTGTCCTTCCTCATAGCTACGCACGGAGCTCACCGTCCACGCGGCTCCCCGAAAAAAGGGTGCCCTGACACCTTCTTCGCAAGAGCGCAGCCAGAATTTTCGAGAAGTGAGGGGCAAGCCAATGCTACATGAATGTAAAAACTGGCCTCGGGTAGACCTCAATGGGAAAATGAAGAATTTGGAGCTTCAAGGGAGGGGAAATTTCCCCTTGGTCTCTTTGTTGGCCACGCCACTGCGCCACTGATCACATTGGCATTGATCTTTAAAGTCGACATTGGCCATAACTCATGTATCAACTTACAGTTCGGGAAGAAGTTCTCGACACGAAAAGGCGCCACCGTTTGCCCATGAGTGCACACGGCATGAAACACCATCAATATTTGGAGACTGCGACAAAAATACAGACATTTCCTGGTCTCTGGAATGTCGGCTGGATGTTGATGGCGACGGACGTCCTACCAGACTTGTTTAGCTGCAACAATCCGTGCATGCTGGCGTGGAGGATCATTAGTCGCGCGAAGCCCTTAAGTTACGTCATTACTTATTTCTTCATTTACATCTGCATCCCACGTGACCAGGTTGTTCCAGAAAATGATGGCCATTTTTCGACCATCGTCATCACAAGGTGAATGGTGTACATGTGGTGTCAAGTGCATGCAAAACACACGCAAAACACAAACACAAATACGTGCACACATGCATACCTACACAAACACACACCACGCACAGCTCACGGCTCACACACCATGCAGGATGAGAGGAGTTGTAGAAAACTTGTAGCGCATGTCGTTAGGCGTACAAAAAATGTCGTCGAGGCAGTGAAGCAAACAGCCGTCCAGGCAGTGAAACAAACGGTCGTCGAGGCAGTGAAGCAAACGGTCATCGAGGAAGTGAAACAAACAGTCGTCGAGGCAGTGAAACGAACGGCCGTCGAGGAAGTGAAGCAAACGGCCGCTGAGGAAGTGAAGCACTGCACAATCACATCCTAAGACCATTGATACAGAACAATTGAGACAGGACCCTTGAGGAAGGACCATTGAGACAGGACCATTGAGACAGGACCACTGAAACAGGACCATTGAGACAGGACCATTGAGACAGGACCATTGAGACAAGACCATTGAGACAGGACCATTGAGACAGGACCATTGAGACAGGACCATTGAGACAGGACCATTGAGACAGGACCATTGAGACAAGACCATTGAGACAGGACCATTGAGACAGGACCATTGAGGATGGACCATTGAGACAGGACCATTGAGACAGGACCATTGAGGATGGACCATTGAGACAGGACCATTGAGGAAATGTGAGACAGCATCGACTCGGGACTGGACAGTGCACGATGGCATATGAGTGCAGTGAATCAGGGGCGGATCTAGGAATTAGCATGGAGAGGGCACATTTCCCCGGAGGGGCGTCTTCGGTGGACAAAAATGTTCAGCGGACGGGGGACATTACACTGGAGCCTACTGTAGGAGGGTTTATTTTCTTTCAAAGGAGCGTTTTTGGCCGGAAAATCCGCCCAGCGTGAGAAGGGGGTACACTCGAGCCTTCCTCGAGGGGCGCCCCTCCCGGCGGAGGAGCACCACCTTTCCATGGGGGAGGGGAACATGTTCCCAGTGCCCCTCCTCCAGCGTCCGTCCCCGTAGTGAAGTACAGCATCCATGCGGCCGCACCGTGTGGAGCGATGGGTCCAGATACCCAAGTGTCTTCTATTAGTTTACACTACGACTGTGTACCACGCCTTCCTGACGTCAAGGCGGTGGTGGGTGGCGTATGTCAGAGATCGGACATCGAGGGTCAAGGGTCAGATAGGTGTCATCACTTCAGGCTGGAAAGGTCGAGGTGTAGGACAGTTAAACGCCAACAGATTTTCAGTCAAAGGGTGGTTGATCAATGGAATAGGCTGCCTGCTGATGTGGGCAGTGCCTCATTGAATGTGTTAAAAAATAGGGTGGACGCATTTTTTCGTTGGATAATCTTGTTTTTTAATTGTAATTGGTGGTGGATGGGGTGAGATTTATGATAGTAGGTGTGCACTGTGTAGGCGCCTTTAATCAGGTATGGGTGAATGAGTTGGAAAATCATTGATGGAGCATGGGTGTGGAGGCGTGTGTAATGCAATATCAAGTGAACGGTGCTAGATAAGTTGGGGTAGATAGTTCCCTTATAATGGGGATATGGTATTGATTGGGATGTGTCGGTGTCCTTTTTCTCGTCTAATAGTCTCTCTCCTTGATAGCCTTAACTCAGGTGGCTCTTATTAAGCCTGATCACTTTACTTTTATGACTTTAAGGCAATGACATTGGTGTCACTTTGATAAATTGACTTGGGGGTAAGTGATACATTTGTACGTGACATTTGTCTCCACAGGGGCGCCATCGGCTGAAAACAAATCGTTGAGCGGGCGAGGGGGGAGGGGCGGGAGGCTGCACTCGAACATTATGGAAGGGCGCCTCCATAAGCTCAATGATTAAGCTTTGGTCTGATTTGGGGAAAAATCAATGATTTTGGGGACAAATTAATGATTGAGAGGCCAGTTGCCCACCTTGGTGAATACAAAGAGACCACCATCCCTGGAGCCCACCCCAATATATTTTCAGTAGAGGAACAAGACCATTTGTATATGTAGTGTATCTCGTCGCACCGTCATAGGTGTATTGCTAAATATGGCAGCCCATTTGTCGGGACGAGTTATCCATTCACCTTCGCCGGTGCCCGGGCTGGGAGGAACCATGACATAAGTTAAAGTGGGCTTGACACGGCCGCCAAAGTGGGTTTCACACTGGCGCCAAAGTGGTCTTGACACGGCTGCCAAAGTGGGCTTGACACGGCTGCCAAAGTGGGTTTGGCACGGCTGCGAAAGTGGGTTTGACACGGCTGCCAAAGTGGACTTGACACGGCGGCGAAAGTGGGCTTGAGATTGCTGCCAAAATTGGTTTGACACGGCTGCCAAAGTGGTCTTGACTCGGCTGCCAAAGTGGGCTTGACACGGCTGTCAAAGTGGGTCTGACACGGCTGCCGAAGTGGGTTTGACACGTCCGCCAAAGTGGGGTTGACACCGCTGCCAAAGTGGGTTTGATACGGCTCCTAAAGTTGGTTCAACACGACTGCTAAAGTTCGCATGAACACAAGCGCCGACCAAGTTGGCGGTATGGGATTGATCGAACCGCGGGCGATCTGAAGTTGGTGGCGTGCCAGACACTCGGCTAACAAAGAACGAAGGAAATAGTTGGGCAGTGTGCGCGAAACCAAGACAGAATCATGTCAAAGAAAGGGCACGTGCATTGAAACCATGTCTGCAACATTTTACATTTTACATGATCCGTTCTTACGGATTGCCGCAATGATTTCGCCCATCATATCATGCCATGTCCTAGGTGTGTCACCGTCACACTGAGTTTCGCGCGCATATTTACGTGGACCACAGACAGACTGACATGGACAGAGACTGGCCAGGGAAAGGTTTCGTAGGGGAGGGGGGTGGGGGGCATTGTATGGGTAGACGTTCCATGGTACTCATTTGATCGGTGATCCTTGTTAAACCTTGACATGACCTGGATCTAGTCCCCGCCAACTAACACAAAGATACGCGACCTCGTTGCTAAGTAGATCACTAAAGAACTGGACAGCACGATTCGAGAGAAAGTTATTTTTTGTTCACACCAGTCGTAACGAGGCGATCTGTTCAGCAACACCCACCCGCGTCGACGACGCTCCCCAGCGATATCAGCTTATTCGAGGCGGCTCCATCTGAAGGAGTGCCAAGGTGATCCTCCACAGCACTGTTCCAAGGCTGCCCACCCCGCTCGAGTGTTTGTGCTCCGGTGTGACCATCGACGCCCGAATACGACAGAGAAATCGCCCAGTTGGTCAAGATTGCGCCAAAGAAACCGCCCGGTTGGTCAAGATTGCGCCAAAGAAACCGCCCGGTTGGTCAAGATTGCGCAGAAGAAACCGCCCAGTTGGCTGAGATTGCGCCGGGCAGCGGGTCTGCTGGGTGAGGACTGAGGACAATCCTTGCTGTCTCAATGCGAACTGAAGGCTGGTGAGGGTGCAGACTTGCGAGGCGATGCACTGCATGCTCTGGTGGTATGACTTTCTGCATCCACACACAAAACAGAATACCAAAGCAAACACTGCTGCAGCCAGGCTGTTATTGTGAGATCGAGTTTGCAGACTGGCTGGTGACTGGGCGGCTTGTGCACAAGACCTCGGAACTGATTGACGGTTGAATTGATCGACGGCACGCCTCGGACATGATTGGTGTGTCTGTAGTTCGGATTTTTAGGCGCGACAGCTGCCTTGGCTATACTGCGCCTAGACATAATTGGTCCCTGATCTGGTGGAAGAAGACTTGCGCAACTGAATGACACCTGATCTGATTGAAGAAAAGTGTCACGAAAGATTGACGACTAATCATTATCGGTATCGGTATCGGTATTGGTTTCGGATCAAAACAGTAGACCGGTAATTGAAATTGAGCAAAGGTATACTATGGGTTAGACCAGTGGCGCAACCAGGATTTCAGTTCGGGGGCCAGGGTTGGAGAGCGGGCCCCCTCGCAAGCGGGCCCCCCTCATGTTTTTAAAAAGTCTGCGGAAAACATGCACTTACTTTTGAGCGGGCCCCTATGTTTGTAAAACTTCGCAGAAATAAAAGCACTTTTCGAAGCGGGCCCCTGGTTCCAGAGAGCCCCTGGTTCAAGACAGGGCCCCAGGTTGAAGCGGGCCCCTGGTTCTAAGCGGGCTATTGGTTCAATGCGGGCCCCTGAATCAAAATGGGCCCCGGTTCGAGGCGGGCCCTGGTTAAAACGGGCCCTCAGATTTTCAGTTGGTTCAAAGGGCCCCTGATTCGAGCCACAGATCCGCTTCGCGGGCCCCTAGCCAGGGCTCTGAGTAGGGTGGCCCACTCCGAGCCAGGGGCCCGCTTCGCGGGCCCCTGGCTCGGAGCGGGCCCAAAAATTTCGGGGGGGCATGGCCTTCCCCCTGGTTGCGCTACTGGGTTAGACAAGTCAAGGTGTAGAACAGTTAAGCGATAACAGGCTGAAAACGAAGCAACAACAGGCGAAAGTCAAAGGGTATTTGGTCAATGGAACAGGCTGCCTGCTGGTGGTGTGAGAGTTCATCATTGAATGTATTGAAAAATAGGGTGGACGATTCTTTTTTGGTTGGAAAATCTTGTTCTTGAGTTCTAACTGGTGGTGGACCGGTGAGATGTATGCCATGGACCGGTGAGGTGAGCACTGTGCAGACGCCTTTAAGCAGGTATGGATGAAGTTCGAAAATAATTGATGGCGCACGTGCGTGGAGGAGTGTGTTATGCAATATCAAGGGAACGCTGCAAGATAAGTTGGAGTAGATACCTCCGTAGATAAATAGGACGCCTCCATGGGCTCAATGGTTAAGCTCCGGTCTGATGCAAATAGATGATTGGATGGGGGGATTACTGATTGGGGGCCAGTTGCCCCCTAAACGCATACAGAGTAACACCCCTGTCTCCGACAGAGACCATCGTCAATGTAGGGAAGAGTGAGGGGAACACGGGAAGCGAAGTGTTTGGTGCGTGCCATTCTCTGCCAGTAACGTGGGTTGCATAGAACATTCGACTGAATCTTTGTTATCGACCGTTTTGGGTATTCGTTCTGTTCGAGGAGATCACTAATAGTTTTGAGACTGCTGTCACGAGGGGCGCCGGGCGACGACAACCTGACGACACGCAGTGGTGTTATTCTTGATGGTGGCATGGGAACGAAGACTGGAAGCAAATGATGACCAGAGCTGCCATCGGTTTTGCATAAAGCTATGTCGTGTAAGATCCTGATTGAACACTGGTCAGCTTAGTTTCGACGAAAGGAAGGGATCTAGATTCTGCAGTAGTTTCCGGAGCAAACGTAACCGATGGATGACCATGATTGAGTAAGCTGAAATATCGAAGTAGACCATCCTTCTCATGAATCCACACGCCAAGAACATCCTCTATGTACCTCAGGTAGATTGGAAGCTGAAGTCGCGTGGCACTCAGAAACATGGGCTGAAAAGCGTGCACGAAAATGATGGCTTGTGGCGGAGCCGCCCTGCTTCCCATCGCATTCCCACTACTTATCCTAAAATAATCGCTACCCAATCGCACGTCGGTTAGTTAATTATTTGGGCTTAAGGGCGCGCCGACTACGAGGTCATTTAGCGCCCATAATCGCACGTCGGTGTTCTAACAGCCACCGTGCATCTGGCAGGGCTACACCAAACGTGTGGAAGTGGTGTCATGTAGGCAGCGATCGCTTCACTGACTTGAATGTTGCATCGATTAACAGCATCCAGACTGAAAAGAATCGTCCCTGGTTCAAGCCCGTGCTGGAATATAGTTTTGACCCGGTTTGAAAACTCCGCTGTTTTTTTTTCAGGCGCGTTGGTACGCGATATTTGTAAGTTAAGAAATATTTGTTGATGTTTTAGTGGATATATTAGATACATATCTTCAGAGGAAGGATATGTTTGTGCATTTTTGCATTTTAATATTTGTTTCAATTACATTCATTATTATTTTATTTTAGTATGCATTCCAAGCGAACCAGACATCAAGCAGCCTTTGCACGCTGCTCGCGCTTACCTGCAGTGAGGTGTTAGTCGGCCGTGCTCCTAGGGCAGTCTGGGTGGAACACCACGTGACCAGCAGCCACAGCACAGCCACGTGCATGGTCCCTGAGGCCGGATGCACGTGACCTGCTGCACGCGCGGCCGGTCAACTTCTGAAGACGCCCGCCCGCCGCACGCCGTAGCAGTCAGCTGGCAGCCGGCGATCAGCTGATCGCGACTCAGGTTATGGGACGCTGGTCGGTGCGTTATGGACATCTACTAGCAACGAGAACGTGCTGTGTCGACTCTGGCGAGTGGCGGCGGGCAGCGCGAACGCGAACCTCGGGGATTTTCACACACCGGCACATCCATCATCGCCTTTCCGGGAGACCCAAGTTTTGAGACATACATGTACGTAGTTAAACATCGTGTTAAAGGCGCCTAACCACCTAACCACCTTTTCTTTAGTTAAAAAAAGAAGCATGCAGATTAAAAAAATATGGTGAAGTCACATTGACGTCAGAGCCGAGCCTCTAATTTGGAACTGGAATTCATGTTTTGACCGACAATTTCTATATGTTACCCCAAAGAAACGACTATGGATAGGATAACACAATTGCATGTGTGTGTGTATGTACTTATATCGAAAATTACCAAAATAGTACCAAACCAAAATAGTCACAAGTCAGATTGCGAGGTCAAATCAAATATATAATTTAAGAAGATTTTGGTTTTCTGGTTCATTAAAATTGGCTGAGCTTCCAGATTAATACTTCTAAATTGACCTCGAGCGATATTGATTGACCATTGAGCCAATTAATGTTCGCCTATGTATCGAAAGGTATACGCTATGCAAATTGATCCATAGCGCGATAAATATCAACCTCACTTCAGTATTGCTGACCCAATGCATTGATACAGTGGGCTTTTCCGCACCTTTAGTTCATGACCTTGACCTCTGACAGCAACAAATGTCATATTGATATAAGGAGCATACTGCCACCAACATATTGTGTGCCAGCATGTTTCAAATTTAATGATTTAGGTGCATACAACTGCAGGATGGCTGAGGCTCCAAAATAGGAAGTTTTATGAACTTCGGTCACGACATGATTAACCAAAGGTCACACGATATCGTTTTTAGAATCACCTCATAGGAACCTTTCCAGTGGCACCAACCCGGAGCGCCGCGCCGCGACCCACATTCTGTATTTTTTATTATAGTGTTCTGTATTTTGTTACTTGCGAAGCATCACTCATATTGCTCGCGACCCCACCAGTTAAGGCCCCGCGAGCACCCAACTGGGGTCGCGTTTGAGGACCACTGATGTAGCAGGTTGGTGAGTGCAGGGAGCAGATTTGCGAGTGCATGTGCACATCCGAAGAGGTAGAATGTTTTGCATCCCAGTTAGGCCCGCACACATGAAGGCACCTGGCATATCAGGCCATGCTAGTGCAGATCAAGTCAAAATCTTTGAAAATGAATGACTGACTTGACTCAGTAGCTACGACCTTGACCTAAACTAAATGACATCGCGAAGCTATTTGGCCTATCAGTCGAATGTGTCGTAAAATAACCTATGGTAAACAATAGACACTAAATGGTATCGATAGGGTGACCCCAATGAGCTCAGCCAGAGTTGTTCTTTGCCTTAACAAAATAACTTTGCCTTAATAATGCCTTAGCCCGACCAGCTCGTGCTGTTCATCTTCGATGGTGACTTCGCGTTCGTCATCTGTGTCCCTTCACTTCCCTTGTGCGTACCATAGCGTGTTGCAAATAATGCAAGCGTATCTGATGACACGCATCTTCACATTCATCGATGCGATTTCTAGCATGGCTGTAGAATGGCGGCGACGGACGACCAAATGTGAGAAGCGCGGCGGAGTTGGACGAATTGACTCATCTTGACTCGCACATACTGCTCTCGGATCACGTTTTAGTCGGGGAAGCACGAATATAGTGATTATCCGTCGCCGCAGGCAAGGAAGACGCATGATAAATCATTCTCGGCACGACATTTCGACTCGCCACCAGCACGACATTTCGTACTGTCTACGTCTCGGATGCGTCAAATTATTTCCCCTGTACTGAGGCGGACAACCGCTCTGCGGCTTCCTTTTCAATGACCATGGTCTTGATTGGCTACAAAACCCGGCGAGAAACGTCAGCTGCTGCAGCCGCTGCAGCCGCATGTTTGCCGCGTATCCTGTGATTCGCCGCCGATGGTAAATGTCGGTTGGATCACCAGAACCGTGCGGCTCCCGGCGGATGAAGTGACCTTGAAACCACACACTTCCGCGGTGAGCGCGGGCGCGCACACTCAGGGCACAGTGGGTCACCGAGCCAAAAGCCAAGCCAGCGCAGCGTGTCACGCTTCCGCGGCCGCCCCATTAGCTGCTGAAAGCCTGACAGTCTGAGGAGTGTGTGGGTGGACGAGGAGTTAACAACGCCAGGACAGTCTGGAGTGTGTGAGTGGACGGAGAGTTATCGCCAGGACAGTCTGGAGTGTGTGAGTGGACGGGGAGTTATCGCCAGGACAGTCTGGAGTGTGTGAGTGGACGGGGAGTTAACAACGCCAGGACAGTCTGGAGTGTGTGAGTGGACGGGGAGTTATCGCCAGGACAGTCTGAGTGTGTGGGTGGACGAGGAGTTAACAACTCCAGGACAGTCTGGAGTGCGTGAGTGGACGGGGAGTTATCGCCAGGACAGTCTGAGTGTGTGGGTGGACGGGGAGTTAACAACGCCAGGACAGTCTGGAGTGTGTGAGTGGACGGGGGAGTTATCGCCAGGACAGTCTGGAGTGTGTGAGTAGACGGGGAGTTAACAACGCCAGGACAGTCTGGAGTGTGTGAGTGGACGGGGAGTTATCGCCAGGACAGTCTGGAGTGTGTGGGTGGACGGGGAGTTAACAACGCCAGGACAGTCTGGAGTGTGTGGTGGACGGGGAGTTATCGCCAGGACAGTCTGAGTGTGTGGGTGGACGGGGAGTTTTCGCCAGGACGGTCTGGAGGTGTGAGTGGACGGGGAGTTATCGCCAGGACAGTCTGAGTGTGTGGGTGGACGGGGAGTTAACAACGCCAGGACAGTCTGGGTGTGTGAGTGGACGGGGAGTTATCGCCAGGACAGTCTGGGTGTGTGAGTGGACGGGGAGTTTTCGCCAGGACAGTCTGGCGTGTGTGAGTGGACGGGGAGTTAACAACGCCAGGACGGTCTGGAGTGTGTGAGTGGACGGGGAGTTATCGCCAGGACAGTCTGGAATGTGTGAGTGGACGGGGAGTTAACAACGCCAGGACAGTCTGGAGTGTGTGAGTGGACGGGGAGTTATCGCCGGGACAGTCTGGAGTGTGTGAGTGGACGGGGAGTTATCGCCAGGACAGTCTGGAGTGTGTGGGTGGACGAGGAGTTAACAACGCCAGGACAGTCTGGAGTGTGTGAGTGGACGGGGAGTTATCGCCGGGACAGTCTGAGTGTGTGGGTGGACGAGGAGTTAACAACGCCAGGACAGTCTGGGGTGTGTGAGTGGACGGGGAGTTATCGCCAGGACAGTCTGAGTGTGTGGGTGGACGAGGAGTTAACAACTCCAGGACAGTCTGGAGTGTGTGAGTGGACGGGGAGTTATCGCCAGGACAGTCTGGAGTGTGTGGGTGGACGGGGAGTTAACAACGCCAGGACAGTCTGGAGTGTGTGAGTGGACGGGGAGTTATCGCCAGGACAGTCTGAGTGTGTGAGTGGACGGGGAGTTATCGCCAGGGCAGTCTGGAGTGTGTGAGTGGACGGGGAGTTATCGCCAGGACAGTCTGGAGTGTGTGAGTGGACGGAGAGTTATCGCCAGGCCGTCCCGGGTTCATGCAGCCGGTCCGGCCGTACGGTCGGGTTTTCCAAATTAAGTGCCGCATTTACATTCCGTGTGGCTGATTCGTATTCACATTCAGTTTCGCAGTTTAACAAAGGTGACATTTACGTCCAGATTCCCACTGAACTGCACCCCAATTCGTGAGCTGGCTGGCATGGCAGTGCTCGACATGGCCTGCGAACAGAGAAGCACCAGTTGAACTGAAAGCACGGATGTAAATGATCCGGACTATCGTCACAGATTGCGAAGAACTGTGCCGAGTTCCGAGATGAACGACAACTGTCAGTGAACACAGACGATCAGTTTATATAATTAAGCCGGCCAACTACACTGGCGTGGGGAGGCCCGGCTACCACCGCGCCTGTGACGCATGCGAGTGCGTGTTTGTTGATAATATCGATGGATTTGCCAATGCAATTCCTACTTCGACGGAGATTAAGCAGCGTAGATGGGAGTGTTTCGTGTCCTGTTTCGGGTAAACAGCCGGCGACTGGGTCGAAAAGACGTGCTTCAATGCAAGCTAGGCGAACCCACGATGTCTGCAGGGGCGGGTCCAGAAGCCTGGCTGAGGGGCACTAGACAAGTTATCCGATTTCGAAAAGGTCATCAGGTTTGAACAGCAAACATTCGTCGGTTCTCCTAAAGGCAATATTTACCTCATAAAATGTTCTTATATTTTGAGAAAATCCCAATTTAGTGCAAACTATTGCAAAAGTCTGTCTTTGTGCGGGGGGCATGGCCCCTTTGACCTCCTGGATCCGCCCCTGCATGTCTATTACTCAACAGGAATAGTTGTTTGGCAAACAAACGTTGATTAAACTAGCGGCAGATTATTATTCCCTTTCGCTTTGACCGACATCTACGATATCAACGACGGACGTACTGCCCAGAGTTGCTCGACAATTGGTAAATAGTCGGCGGCGTGTTGATCATCTTAAGCACAAGACCTAAGAAAGGCGTTCATAAACAGACGAGGGGTGAAGTGTTAGCCATTGTGTGCACTAAACAATTCAAGCATCATGTACACACGTGGACTCCGAGTCATATTGATATTCGATTACTGCGTGTGCATTACCATGAAAGAGCTGGCACGCTCGTAAAAAAACTGACCTAAATCATCCTGGCCTTCATAAACGAGGCGCATTTCACGAGACAGCGAACATATTCTAGGTGAAAGGTCAAGGTACACCCACAGGCGGCAACACTCAGGTTTTCCTGCAAATTTGTGCAGAGGCAGCCCTCGACGCGTAGATTATCATGAGTGTAACACGAAGACGGAAGTTTATAAACAGCGGAAGTATTCGAGGTCAAAGGTCAGAGGTCATCGAGGCCCGACTATTCAGATTTCCCTGAATGTTAGCACAGAGTTTGTCGTCGACGTGCTCATCGTCATGGGCATGGAAGCTAACATTGAAATGTGTAAACAGCCGAGTTATTGAGATTAAGTATTTATTCCCCATGATACTACGTCCCGCTTTTACGTTAAAAAAATCGAAGTTCAGCCTGTACGTCACGCCAGGTTGGTAGTTGGTTCATTCGTGTAGTTCATCACGAAAACCGGCACACTGGCATTGCCCGATATCCTAACCGGATTGTCTCATGTGGTAGCTTTAACAACGCGTTGCGACCTAAGCTCTCGATTTTGAATTTATTTGCAATCTAAAGCTGGCATGCACTGATGAGAGGCGTAGCCCTCCGCACCCAATCCCCACCCACCACCGTAGCAACCGAAAGATCGAGCAATTTTTTTCTTCGATTTTCGCCGCGTTAACCTTCCATTCACACATGTCAGATGAAGATCGAAGGGTAAACAGGGCGCCGGGCTTTCTGAAGCATTTCAAATTTTTCTGATTCGAATCCTTTCTGAAGCATTTCAAATCAACCTGGATAAAAATCAGAATGCAATCGTAGCAAGCCATCAACGGTGTTCGATGCAGGCCATCAGCCATCTTTCGATGTTCGGTCTGTTCTTGGATGAACTGGTGCCATTTGGACTGGTGCAGCAGGTTCCCATACAGCGCAAGTCGGTCGAGTGCAGCGCGGCGATATGGATCTTTCGTTCATCAGGAACATTTTCAAGCGTAAAATTGAATCGTATCTTTTTTCTGGTTTCTCCCTTCACATGACAGTTCGATCGATTCGCACCCAAAGCATGTTGGCGATCTAGAGCGTTCGGGTCAGCACGTTCGGGTCAGCACGTTCGGGTCAGCACGTTCGGGTCAGCACGTTCGGGTCAGCACGTTCGGGTCAGCACGTTCGGGTCAGCACGTTCGGGTCAGCACGTTCGGGTCAGCACGTTCGGGTCAGCACGTTCGGATCAGCACGATGCAGTCAGCCTCTTCTGCAGGATCCCCCGCTCAAGAAACGCTTCGTTGGCCTGAAATCACGGCGTGGATTTTATTCATGACAGGCTGGGTAGCTATAAATCCAGGGTTTTGACGTCCATTCGACGTACATCTGGACTGCACACGGCCGATGTAAGGGTCATTTTCGGTGCTGGCTTTATCGTGATGTTTCATTGAGTTAGCTCATACCGAAGTAAGCTTTGCACATGTGCTTGCCGTTGCGTCTTATTTTTATATGTTTGTTGTGCGCTTTATCACTCTTGGGTGAGCCGTCTGAAACCTTATTGGGTATGCCGTCCGTTCACAAGTCATTATTACATACCTCACTTTCACACTTGTAAAAATTGATGTGCTTTTTAATGTGAATTTACCCACAGGTAGATGATTTTCCTGTCGGTTATACGATAGTTGTAAACAACCAAATATATTATCAATTATCAGCGTATCTAACGGACATATGCGGATGTATTGCCACCCGCTCGTCGAAGGGAGAATGGACCTTGCCTTTGTCTCGCGCCAAAATCTGGGATGCCAGTGGCTTGCTGCTGGTATTCGTAATGTCAAGAAATATGAGCATCCTCAACGGCCTAGCCAGGCGAGAAAAACTGCGCAACCTTTTAACGAAAACAGTTCAGCACCTTGCAATGTCCGTAGAGTGCATAGCATACCACACCCCACGCTTGCTTTCCTGGAACCGCCACTATCAGGAGTACATACAGGAGCTTCTGTTTATTGAAACCACCCCAAACCTGCATGGTGAACTGGGTACATCCAGGCACCGGCAGCAGCACAGTAGCACACAAATCGAGCATGCGCTTGATTAGGGGCGCAGCCAAGAGGAGGCCTGCTGATGTCACTCGCGGACGGTTTATTTGCGGGCGGTCCCCCTGGAGCGGCAGCGGGTGCGGGCGCGATGTGGCCGGGCAGGTGCGGTCAGCTGTCCAGTCAAGGTCACGTCCGGACACGTGACGCCGTGACGTCACCAGTGTCGTCATCGTCGCCCCGCCCTGTCGCGCGGCTCGTCACAGCTGCATTTGTCGCCGCACGGAGGAGCCGCAGAATGCAACACCAGTCGCATTGCAGGGGTGGATCTAGGAATTTTCGTCGAGGGTTTCGTTGTGCTTGATTATGCCATATATCAGAAAATCAGGGGCCTGATCCGTATAATGCAGTTGACATTATATAGCCACATGTTCAGCAACTAGGTAATTGTTATGGGCGCTAAATGGCCCTGTGGTTGACGAGCTCTTCAACCCAAATAATCAATAGAAAGCATCAAATGAATGGGTAGTCATGGGTAGCAGGGTGTCAAAATGGATGAACATTTTAAATCGTACATACCTACGTCAACGTGAATATGTGTCATAATGCATTAAGTGCATGTCAGCATTATATTCGGGTGTTCCAGCTATTTTGCATGACCGATGTACTGGTTATGTTCTGGACGAAGGTCAATTAGCTGTAAGAGGGTACCTTTTCTACTATGAGAAGCGCCACGGGCTGGAAAAAAAATGGTTGAGGAAGGGATGGGGGGAGTGCGCTAGAGCGTCCTGAAGGGGCGCCGTTTTCCAGTCGAATGAACATCCCATTCCTATCGGGGGGGCACATGCTGCAGGTGCCGCAGCCTGACGCACCTCAGTGACGCCCTCCTACCCCCTATCCCCCCCCCCACCCAAAGCAAACATACTGCACTATTTCAAGCGGGATAATTTTGGATCTTCACCACGCCAAGCCGGAAATTGTTGATGGCTGTGAAGGCGGGTAACTGGCTGCACCCCGAGATTGATTCGCTTGAGGAAGGTCAACAAAAGGAAATAGAGAAAGACGATTAAAATATCTCCAAAAATTTAAATGATGTAGCTTCACCATGGAGCTTAGCGTGTCTCTCTATCTTGATCAGAATAACAGTACTGGTGGTGGGGAGTCAAATTAACTTGCAAACTGCATGGGGAAAATTATCAGGCACTGCGAGAGTTATCAGCAAAGAAAGCGGAGCACGTGATACTCTAGATTTGACTTTAATTTGAATGTTTCGCGTAGTTTTCCCTCTGTTACTGCGCCCCTGTACGGCACATTCTTCCATCGTAAATGTGTACGGGGAGGGATAGCCAAACATTCTGGCCTTCGGAGCACGTCCGGCTCTGGCGATATTCATCGACGCACTAAGTTCGAATAACTTCGCGATATCCCTTTCAATATATGGGCTTCACAAAGCAAAACTTCGGAGTTGTTGTTCCCATGTCCAACTCTAAGATGTTGTAATCAGGGACGGTGGAGTAGGCATTAGTGGCAGTTTCCCCCAAAATATGTGATTATTTAGGTATCCTTGTCATTCTACCAGAAATAAGAGACTAAAATGAGTGTTTGCTTCACTTTGGCCAAGCAAGGTTCTGTCTGGGGAGGGCCACCGGCCACCCCTCACTCCCACACACACACAAATCGTGAATAAAAGAGCACTTTCGGCGCGCTTCTGACTCCGAAAATTTTTGGTTCGGAATGGTAAACATCTCAAAATGTCTTGTTTCATCTAGTGCATTTTTGGTTCCATTGGCTGCGCCTCTGCCTTCAGGACGGCCACCGCGCTGCTAATGGAGCAAACAAACACCTTGAGGTCGACCACCGCGGTGGTAGATGGCAGCACCTCACAGACTGCCACAACGGTGGTAGGTGGCAGCACCTCACAGACTGCCACAACGGTGGTAGGTGACAACACCTCACAGACTGCCACAACGGTGGTAGGTGGCAGCACCTCACAGACTGCCACAACGATGGTAGGTGGCAGCATCTCACAGACTGCCACAACGGTGGTAGGTGGCAGCACCTCACAAACTGCCACAACGGTGGTAGGTGGCAGCACCTCACAGACTGCCACAACGGTGGTAGGTGGCAGCACCTCATAGACTGCCATCGCGCTGGTAGATGGCAGCACCTCGCCGACGGCCGTCTCGTGGTACTTGTTCGAAACTCAAGCATTGAAGCTTCGCCGTCAGTCAAGCCTAAGTTAATTTATTCACAAAGGTGTACTATGGGGCCATTCTTCTCTGTATGTCATGCGGTTGCCAAAGCATGGCAAACACATATAAAACATTAAATGCGTACAAACGCGGAGTGATGGTATGTCGTATGCCCTATGTCGGACTGGTCGCATGACATGATAATGTCACAATTGGTGTTATCAACGTCCAATGGAACTCACATTTATAACTGCCTGTGGGTAGGGAAGCCTGTCGTTTCTCGCGATGGTCATTTCATATTCATTTACCTTTGTATAGCACAGCCGCATCCATACCAATTCCATACCAATTCCATACCAATTCCTGCTTTCGGTTAGGATCGAGGGCTATACGATGCGTCGGATCGTATATAATCGGTATACCGACTTGGTAAAGTTTCATTGACCGCGTGACCTTTCGGAAAAAAAAAGATTTTGATATCCTTCATATGGTAGCTGATGGTTGCAAAATCCACTATCTTCCTGACAATACAATATATTTTGATATACAGTCGAATCAATGAATGACAAAGATCAAATGTTAGTGCCAGACATGAACTCCAGTGTTCTTTTACGTGACCAGAAGCGTAGCCTGTATGGATGTCATTCAAAAACTACTTACCTATAGATCCCGATGGTGATATTGTCAAGTTCGCCAGACGTAAGAAGGTGACATACGCGTCAGTTACATGGACTCGATATATTGGATTTGTGTGTATTGCATGGTCGATATGGGTCGCATTGTAAGCCCTTTGCTCATGTATGACAATTTTATCAGACTTAATTGCATCAGAGGTTACGGTGGTCACATGGGGTCACCGACCTGCACTTAACCATAGACTAAACGTAAACTAAGCTAAACTATAAACTATATTTAACCAAAAATGTGAGGTGTTCATTGCAGGGCTGGGAAACATCACAGCTGAAATCCAAATTAAACCCTTCAATACCAACAATCCATGTGACTTGCTGAGCATGTTTTCATCTCATCCATCATGCGTGTCGTATTTGTACGCCCTTCGTTGAAAATACCCGCAACAACACGTCACAGAGCAGAAGTGCCGTCCGGGTGTATTCGCTGGACACGGATGGCTTTTGCCATCGGCACGTCACGAGGACACTTCCGGCCCGCTGGCAAACCCGATGAGCTCGATGAGGCACCGCAGTGCCACAATGTGGCACACAGTTGGCACAGTGGTGACACACAGTTGGCACAGTGGTGGCACACAGTTGGCACAGTGGTGGCACGCAGTTGGCACAGTGGTGGCACACAGTTGGCACAGTGGTGGCACACAGTTGGCACAGTGGTGGCACACAGTTGGCACAGTGGTGGCACACAGTTGGCACGGTAGAGGCACGGCGGTAGCAGCACGATGACAATTCGACACCCCCAGGATAGTGGGATACCTTCAGGAGAGAAGGGCAGTTTGTGGGCGCAGCTGCTGCCGTGACACTCAGATCACTCCACCACTTGACACTCACGTCAAGTGGTGGAGTGATCTGAGTGCCACGGTATGGAGACAGCAGCCACCACTCCACCACTTGACACTCACGTCAAGTGGTGGAGTGATCTGAGTGTCACGGCATGGTGACAGCAGCCACCACTCCACCACTTGACACTCACGTCAAGTGGTGGAGTGATCTGAGTGCCACGGCATGGAGACAGCAGCCACCACTCCACCACTTGACACTCACGTCAAGTGGTGGAGTGGTGACTGCTGTTAACGGCAGGGTCAAAGCTGCAGATCCTTCCGCTACAGTGGTGGCAGATCACCGACTTTCCAGATGGCGAAGACAGCGGTGCCTCTTCTGAGTTAACTCATTGCTCTCCAGGACGTACGGACTCCTATTCAGTGAGGACACACCACACAAGGCTTGGCTATGAGCAAAAAAAGATGCGTAGCAATGATTAGCATTGCTATGATATTGGTGTCATACCAGAGGCATGACACCAATTCCAATTCCGATGAAGGACAAGAATCGCAATGAAGGAATACTTTTCCAGAGTTGACAAGGCATCGCTTTCAGCAGCCCACCGCAGGCACATCAACAAAGCAAGCGAACCTTCTAAACATGGGCGGTGAGCCCTGCTTCACTGAGTGTCATTCATTCAGCAGTGAGGAGGCATGCTATCAACACATTAGTCTCGGTGATGGACGCTGCCTGTGGAGAAGGGGCACCCCTAACTGATCGGGAGGCACCGGTGAGCCCACTGAGAGATGATCCCAGCTCAGTGGCGAAGTGCCCACTGACTGTGACGGGTGTCATTGTCGTAGTGTGTCACGTTAAGAGGCACGCTTTCAGCGATGGGCACTCCTAGTGGGTGGAACCTTCCAAGAAAACCACAGACGTCACATTTGTGGACGTGGAATTTCACCCTCATGTGAAAGGATTCACCATGGCCCACGACGATTCACCATGACCCACGGAAATTCACTCTGGCCAATGACGACTCACCCTGGCCCACGACGACTCACCCTGACCCACGACGATTCACCGTGACCCACGATGATTCACCCTGACCCACGACGGTTCACCCTGACCCACGACGATTCAGCTTGACCCATGTCGGTTCCCCTCGTCTGTGTCGTCTCATCCACGATTCCACATGGCCGTGGCGATCTACTGCCGGTTCATTTTGACGATGAAGCCGCCGTCGAGGCCGGCATACACGGAGCCGTCGTCGTCCGAGACGGCCAGCGAGTGGACGGCGCCGCTGACCTGGGGGCAGGTCAAGGTCAACGTCACGGGCACGCAACTGTGTAAGCGTTGTCTTCGCGTTCAGCAGGGGTGAGGTTGTGCTTGGCTGGCAAGGCTTGTGATCGTGTCATTACCACGGGCGTTGATTTCTGAACACTATTGGGATTTGGGATGGGGAGGGAACAATACACGAAGCCAATTGGCAGGCGCAAATGGGTTGGGGGCACACTCCATAGTGTCCCATGTGAAAAGTTTAAATGATTGGGCGGGGGAAGGCCAACACTGAGGGAGCACTTGTCCCCTCAAGAGCACATAAAACAACACCCCTGCCTAGATCTATATTATTTTATCAATGACGCTACACTGAACGTGACGTCCGGCCAGGGCCATGCTATTTTACTTGTTTTTCATTCATTCCGTGCTCAGCAACAGGTATGGAGACAATAGTGGGCATTGCGAGACAAGACGACGTGCCAGCAGCATTGTCAGGTTGTCAATGCGACTGATTTAATCGCAAAATAACCCAATTTGGATTGATGCACTCAAAAACCCTAAACAGGCTGATTTAATCAGTAGATATCCAGGTGCCCCAGCACACACGGCGCCGCGGGCACAAAGCACAGCCGCAGCTGCAGAGAGATAGTCCAGACCCACAGCTGCCAAGCTGTCCAGCGTCTCGGTACACGGTGCACTTAGATGGAAAAGAAAGCGCTGAGAAGAATGCCAGCATCAGAACTTAACGCGAAGGAGATGCAATGGAACAGACACGGATAGTTACTGGTTGAATGGTTACTGGTTGATGGTTACTGTAATGAAAGGCCGCTGGTGCATAGGAGGTCCATTGGAGAGCGATGTTGCCGGTTCTTTCAGGGCAGCCGACCAATGCGATCGTGCTTGGAAAACTTAGGGTTCAGGAACAGAGCATTACAATGCTGCCGACGGTGATGGCTACACAAATTCGAAGGCGTTTTATCACAGGAGCATACCAACCATGTCAGTAGTTCGTGCTGCGGACTATCGAGTCGGTGAGGGTGAAATTATGCCGCTCCCGCCTGCACGACGCCCCATACTCCATAATTGTCCCGATCCCGATCACACGACGTCTCCATACTCCATAATTGTCCCGCTCCCGATCACACGACGCCCCATACTCCATGATTGTCCCGCTCCCGATCACACGACGCCTCCATACTCCATAATTGTCCCGCTCCCGATCAAACGACGTACCATACTCCATAATTGTCCCGCTCCCGATCACACGACGCCCCATACTCCATAATTGTCCCGCTCCCGATCACACGACGCCTCCATACTCCATAATTGTCCCGCTCTCGATCACACGACGTACCATACTCCATAATTGTCCCGCTCCCGATCACACGACGTCCCCATACTCCATAATTGTCCCGCTCCCGATCACACGACGCTCCATACTCCATAATTGTCCCGCTCCCGATCACACGACGCCCCATACTCCATGATTGTCCCGCTCCCGATCACACGACGTCTCCATACTCCATAATTGTCCCGCTCCCGATCACACGACGCCCCATACTCCATAATTGTCCCGCTCCCGATCACACGACGCCTCCATACTCCATAATTGTCCCGCTCCCGATCACACGACGCCCCATACCCCATAATTGTCCCGCTCCCGATCACACGACACGCCCCCCCCCCCTCCCCTACTCCATAGCTGAGCGAATGAGTACGTTGAATCATGTTCGCAGTGGTTTGCCAGTTGTTTGGTTTGTTGGTCGGGCACCACGAGGCAGGGAGGACGACTGCATGCCATCACATCGTCAAGGTCCGCCTCGGAGACAAGCTCCGCCTCACCAGGGCCGATGGGCGGCCCTGACCAGCCTGCGGACGGGCCACTCCACACTGGTGAGGGCGTGCCGACACCGGATCGGCCTGGAGGACGATCCTACCTGCACTGGAGGTGACGACGGGGAGCCAAAAGACGTCGAACACGTGATATCAAAATGTTCAGCCACGGCGAGACCCCGACACGACGTCTTCGGCCGACACGACCAGTCTCTGGCGGAGGCCTTCGCCGACGCAGACGCGGTGATATCGCTCCTGAGGCGACTGGGGCGTCTCTGACGCCCCCGATATGGACGCAGTCCAAGATCGGAACGACAACAACAACAACTGCACGCCAAGACAGACCGGGCCCGACGGGGCGGCGAGTACGACTGCGTGCCAAGCCAAGCCGGTGCCGGTGTTTCCCTGGGTTTTGACACCACTGAAAGTCCGTCCGACCGGCGCAGGTGAGTGGAGCGTCCGGCGCCGCTACCTGGGTTGTCATGGCGACGTACCGTGGTGCCGCTGGTGACCAGCTTCCTGGTCGGTATGTCCCAGACCTTGACGCTCTTGTCGTAGCCGGCCGTGTAGAGCAGGCTGCCGCGTGCCACCATGGAAGTGATGATCTTGGTGTGTCCCTGAGGGAGTTGAGGGGGAGTTGAGGGGGAGTTGAGGGGGAGTTGAGGCACTGTTGAACTGTGTCGGCAGCGACAGAACTGCCGAGGGGAGGGGGATTGCTCGCCCCCGCTCATGTCTTCTGCCCGACCGGCGCCCAGCCGTCGGGGGCAGGGCGTTCAAGGTCACAAGGCTTCTGTGCGGTGGAGCGGCGGCTCGGTGTGGCGGCCGATCTCGACGTCATTTGACTTTGAAGGCATTAACCTAGGATTGCCAATTGTATGCTGAAGTGAGTTCACTACAGCCGCAATCCACCGTCCAAATTGTGTGCTTCTAGCTTCAGTAGTTTCCGAGATCCTATGAGGGCCGAATCCTCCCCCCCCCCCCCCCCTCCGGTGTGCGTTATTTGAGATACGCTCCGGCGCGCGTGATAAGGCAAATAAATGATTGGGTCAGTCCCCTTTTTGACCTTAAATGATGCCAGCCAGCCGCCGGCCTAGGCATTACGCGATGCCAGCGAATACAATCGATATAACAAGCGCTGCCAAAAGACATGTCATAGCAGAAGTTGCGGCACGTGCTTAAATACCGGCGTAATTTCTAAGAACGTAAAATACACGAGCATAAGCTAAAATACACTGCAGTGTGCGTAAAAATACACTGCATGACCGGGGAATCAGCAACGACCGGTGAGCTTCCGGGTCTAGTATATGCAGCGAACTTTTTTTTAGTGAAGCGTGTTCCGTAGTACCTGCATGTTTCCAATATTACAGTAGCCACAGAATATCTTAACCAAGACCATTCACTAACGTAATGCATGTACCATCAGTAATGTCGCCTGGAGCGTCAATGCGTCAGCGACTTGTTTGTTCCTCTCCGCAGACGATGTCAATGGCTGCTGACCGAAATGATTTGCGAGTGGGACAAGATCAATACAGTAAGGTGCCTCCCCTTGGGAAAACGCAGGCTGCGAATCTTCTCATGAGGGTAATAATGCTCATTATAGGGCACCGTATTGCAAGTATACTCGGTCTGATGAAAAAGGTTCAAACGAGCTATACGGAAAATGTTCGCGTTCCACCGGTAACAGCTCCAATGTGTACTGTCGCAGTTTTGACTCCACGGGGGTGACACTGAGTCCAATATGTGAGGTGATGCCGACCCTCGACACAATATTCACTGACCTCGAGCTTGCCGAGGTCGGGGAGGCCCTTCTGGTTGGCCTTCAGGTGCACCACCATGCCGGGTCTGTCGCGATATCTACTGACCTCGAGCTTGCCGAGGTCGGGGAGGCCCTTCTGGTTGGCCTTCAGGTGCACCACCATGCCAGGTCGGTCGCGATATCTACTGACCTCGAGCTTGCCGAGGTCGGGGAGGCCCTTCTGGTTGGCCTTCAGGTGCACCACCATGCCAGGTCGGTCGCAGAAACACAGCGTGCCGGCTGCCAGAGCCAGCGGCGGCCGGCCCTCGAACGATGTCACAATCACAAACTTGGTGTCACCGGCTGTGTTGTCCCCTGCAGGTCAGGTCAGGTCATGTCATCCCTTCTTGTCCCCTGAGGGTCAGATAAAATCAAGTCACGGCATGTATCGGTATTCCATATGTCACACATCAGCACACTCCGCCATCTAACTTCTCCTCAGCACGAGCCAGCTCGTTGTCTGATTCGCCGACAACTCCAGAAGGCTGCCTCTTTGCGGTGGTAGTAGGAGATGGGAGGTGAGGGTAATATGTTGATTAACTGGGTGAAATGGATATGTGAAATAGTGAAATGGTGACAGTTGAGGTGACCGGACAAGGTGGACAGCTGGGACACCTGGTCAACAGCTGAGGTGACCGGACAGGTTAGATAGCTAGGCGAGCTGGTCAACAGTTAAGGTGACCGGGCAGGGTGGATAGCTGGCGAGTTGGTGACCGGACAGTGTGTATAACTGGCGAGTTGGTGACCGGACAGGGTGGATAGCTGGCGAGTTGGTGACCGGACAGGATGGATAGCTGGCGAGTTGGTGACCGGACAGGATGGATAGCTGGCGAGTTGGTGACCGGACAGGATGGATAGCTGGCGAGTTGGTGACCGGACAGGGTGGATAGCTGGCGAGTTGGTGACCGTACAATGTGTATAACTGTCGAGTTGGTGACCGGACAGTGTGTATAACTGGCGAGTTGGTGACCGGACAGGGTGGATAACCGGCGAGTTGGCGACCGAGCGGCGTGCCGAGTTCCGCGAAATTTTGGCGAGCCGTCAGTGTTGGCCCGGAGACAAAAATGCAGACTGCAAGCAACAGCATCAAGTACACAGGAGTGGAGGTGGGAAGCTGGCACATCTCACGCCAGGTGAGGAGCATTTTGGTCGGCTCGGCCACCGGGAGATAGATTGGCCAGGCAACAGACATGTCTCCTTTCTGTCCTGAGACACACCTGCTACCGTTCGAGGACGGGCACGTCCTCTGTCTGGGGCATGCATAGTGTTGTCCAGATACAGGCACGGCTCCGTCACTATACAGGCGCGGCTCCGTCACTATACAGGCACGGCTCCGTCACTAGACAGCGAGCTTCCCTACCCAGTGCGGAACATGCACCACATATGTGAATACACTATGGCGAATTTCCGAAGCAGGTTATATTTAGTCGTGAAATCCATGCGCTTCTTCGAAAATTCAACATAATAAGGTGCATGTCTTGCGTGGCAATGGTCACATCACACTCACACTGAACATGACCTCGGCGCATGTGACGTCACACCCACTGAACATGACCTCGGCGCGGGTGACGTCACACCCACTGAACATGACCTCGGCGCATGTGACGTCACACCCACTGAACATGACCTCGGCGCGGGTGACGTCACACCCACTGAACATGACCTCGTTGCACTCACTGCACGTTGCTCTCGTTGCACGTTACACTCACTGAACATGACCTCCGTGCAGGTGATGTCCTTGTCGCGGACGGTGAAGCAAACGTCGTCGGACACAGCAATGTCCCAGACCTCCTCCACACAGCTGAGGGTGAACTGACGGCCGCCGTCCGTACCCCAGATCTTCACCTGCGGCCCACACCATCTGGTCACCAGGGAACTGACGGCCGCCGTCCGTACCCCAGACCTCCTCCACACAGCTGAGGGTGAACTGACGGCCGCCGTCCGTACCCCAGACCTCCTCCACACAGCTGAGGGTGAACTGACGGCCGCCGTCCGTACCCCAGATCTTCACCTGCGGCCCACACCATCTGGTCACCAGGGAACTGACGGCCGCCGTCCGTACCCCAGACCTCCTCCACACAGCTGAGGGTGAACTGACGGCCGCCGTCCGTACCCCAGATCTTCACCTGCGGCCCACGCCATCTGGTCATCAGGGAACTGACGGCCGCCGTCCGTACCCCAGACCTCCTCCACACAGCTGAGGGTGAACTGACGGCCGCCGTCCGTACCCCAGATCTTCACCTGCAGCCCACACCATCTGGTCACCAGGGAACTGACGGCCGCCGTCCGTACCCCAGACCTCCTCCACACAGCTGAGGGTGAACTGACGGCCGCCGTCCGTACCCCAGATCTTCACCTGCGGCCCACGCCATCTGGTCATCAGGGAACTGACGGCCGCCGTCCGTACCCCAGACCTCCTCCACACAGCTGAGGGTGAACTGACGGCCGCCGTCCGTACCCCAGATCTTCACCTGCAGCCCACACCATCTGGTCACCAGGGAACTGACGGCCGCCGTCCGTACCCCAGACCTCCTCCACACAGCTGAGGGTGAACTGACGGCCGCCGTCCGTACCCCAGATCTTCACCTGCGGCCCACACCATCTGGTCACCAGGGAACTGACGGCCGCCGTCCGTACCCCAGACCTCCTCCACACAGCTGAGGGTGAACTGACGGCCGCCGTCCGTACCCCAGATCTTCACCTGCAGCCCATACCATCTGGTCACCAGGGAACTGACGGCCGCCGTCCGTACCCCAGACCTCCTCCACACAGCTGAGGGTGAACTGACGGCCGCCGTCCGTACCCCCAGACCTCCTCCACACAGCTGAGGTGAACTGACGGCCGCCGTCCGTACCCCAGATCTTCACCTGCAGCCCACACCATCTGGTCACCAGGGAACTGACGGCCGCCGTCCGTACCCCAGACCTCCTCCACACAGCTGAGGGTGAACTGACGGCCGCCGTCCGTACCCCAGATCTTCACCTGCAGCCCATACCATCTGGTCACCAGGGAACTGACGGCCGCCGTCCGTACCCCAGACCTCCTCCACACAGCTGAGGGTGAACTGACGGCCGCCGTCCGTACCCCAGACCTCCTCCACACAGCTGAGAGTGAACTGACGGCCGCCGTCCGTACCCCAGATCTTCACCTGCAGCCCACACCATCTGGTCACCAGGGAACTGACGGCCGCCGTCCGTACCCCAGACCTCCTCCACACAGCTGAGGGTGAACTGACGGCCGCCGTCCGTACCCCAGATCTTCACCTGCAGCCCACACCATCTGGTCACCAGGGAACTGACGGCCGCCGTCCGTACCCCAGACCTCCTCCACACAGCTGAGGGTGAACTGACGGCCGCCGTCCGTACCCCAGATCTTCACCTGCAGCCCATACCATCTGGTCACCAGGGAACTGACGGCCGCCGTCCGTACCCCAGACCTCCTCCACACAGCTGAGGGTGAACTGACGGCCGCCGTCCGTACCCCAGATCTTCACCTGCGGCCCACACCATCTGGTCATCAGGGAACTGACGGCCGCCGTCCGTACCCCAGACCTCCTCCACACAGCTGAGGGTGAACTGACGGCCGCCGTCCGTACCCCAGATCTTCACCTGCAGCCCACACCATCTGGTCACCAGGGAACTGACGTCCGTACCCCAGATCTTCACCTGCAGCCCACACCATCTGGTCACCAGGGAACTGACGTCCGTACCCCAGATCTTCACCTGCGGCCCACACCATCTGGTCACCAGGGAACTGACGTCCGTACCCCAGATCTTCACCTGCAGCCCACACCATCTGGTCACCAGGGAACTGACGTCCGTACCCCAGATCTTCACCTGCGGCCCACACCATCTGGTCACCAGGGAACTGACGTCCGTACCCCAGATCTTCACCTGCAGCCCACACCATCTGGTCACCAGGGAACTGACGCCCGTACCCCAGATCTTCACCTGCAGCCCACACCATCTGGTCACCAGGGAACTGACGTCCGTACCCCAGATCTTCACCTGCAGCCCACACCATCTGGTCACCAGGGAACTGACGCCCGTACCCCAGATCTTCACCTGCAGCCCACACCATCTGGTCACCAGGGAACTGACGTCCGTACCCCAGATCTTCACCTGCAGCCCACACCATCTGGTCACCAGGGAGCTGACGTCCGTACCCCAGATCTTCACCTGCAGCCCACACCATCTGGTCACCAGGGAACTGACGCCCGTACCCCAGATCTTCACCTGCAGCCCACAGGCCACCTGGACACCAGTGAAGTGACCAAGGTGCCAAGTACCGGCGTGTCGTAGCTGAGTAATATTTGGGAAAAGTATGCTGGCATATCTGTCGAAACCGACGTCATACCGGGCACACAATAATGTAGATTTTCAGTGTTTATTTGCATTATTATTTCTTGATATTTTGATTCATATTAATGATAATTGTACATATCATAATGGATATATATATATATATATATATATATATATATATATATATATAAATATATATATATGTTATATATATATATTATATATATATATATATATATTATATATATTTTATATATATAATACATTTATATATATATTATTCAATATTTTATGTATTAATTTATCTATTCCTTATTTTCATCCACATTGCAACATCAATTGCAAAACAAGCTTGAACAGTCGCGAAAATTATTCAAGGTATAGCTAGGGTACAGTACATCGCAGACATCTTGTTGAACCGTTCAACAGCATAAACAGACGCGATGAACACGCCTCTCACCTTCCCACTCATGTCTCCCGAGAAGAGTCGGTCACTGGTGGGGAGAAGCTTCCTGACCTCGTTCTCGTGGCCGGTCAAGGTCATTTTGAGCTCGAGCGTGCCGACGTCCCAGACCTTGAGCAAGCCGTCGTTACCTGGCGGTTTCCCACAGACTGCGTTCACGTCGGCGAACCAACGCGAGCCGTCCAACTGCAAACGAGACATTCTGCCCGATATTCGCCGGCAGATGCTGGTCTAGTCGACTTCCTCTGGAGGGGTTATCCCCGTTTTTGGTCATGTTGTCCATATAGGGCGGTTGGTTTCGGAACTGGTGACAACACAGACATCGTCGGAGCCCAGAGTTCCCAACTGCTCTGTACGATGAACAAGGTGCAGAATGGTGAGAATGCGTATCTTCGACATGCGTAGTGGAAATGAACACACCTGTCAGGGGCGGATATAAGGGAAACACTGGGGAATGTTACCCCACCCCACCCCATGGACGGTGGCGGCCCCATGGATGGTGGCGGCCCTCCAGCCGGGAAGAGGCGCCCTCCGGGAAGGCTCGAGCGAACCCCCTCCCCCGCCTCAACTCGTCCAACGGATTCTTTAGCCAGAGCCGCTCATGGGAGAGGGAAGATGAAAAGGCACCCTTTCAGTGTGTTGGAGTGCACCCTTCCCCCACCCCACCCCGTTCTGGGTTTAAAGGGCGCATCGACTGCAATGGTCATATAGCACCCACCTCGTTCGACGAATTTTCAGCCGAAGACCCTTATCCGAAACAGAGCGCCCATCCGGACGAATGCCCCATGATAACTCCCAGGCTCGCCCCTGACACCTACCCCTACACTGCGTGTGCTGAGAAGGGTCTCGTCTTGTGCAGTCGGAACAGAAGCTCAGCTGACAGTCGCCTCACATCAGAACTGGCATTGCGTGGCTTACGCGGTCTATTTTAAGCCAAGCATGACTGCGGGGCACGTGCGTGCTTGTAGCTGGTGCCAAGCAACGTCGCGGGTGTCTTCACATTCACTCCAGTCGGTGAGTGTGAGTGTGAGTGTGACTGAACGTGAACTGAGAGTGCAGCATCATTTACGCCACGTATAAAGCACATGCAAAGCACATGTAAAGCACATGTAAAGCACACACAGCACATGTGAAGCACATATAGCACATATAAAGCACATGTAAAGCAGCAAATATAGCACATGTAAAGCACATTTGAAGCGCATATAAAGCACATGTGAAGCGCATATAAAGCACATAAAGCGCATATGAAGCACATAAAGCGCATATAAAGCACATAAAGTACATACAAAGCACATATATGGCATGCAAAGCACATGCAAATCACATATAGCACATGCAAAGAACATCTAGCACATGTAAAGCACATCTAGCACATGTAAAGCACATGTAGAACACATGTAGCACATGTAAAACACGCCATTTCCGCGCAGTGTGTGTCAGCTGGCTGGAGTGTTGCCGACAGGTATGCAGATCGGTGGCATAGAGATGGCGAAAAGTGAATGGATACATAGGTGTGTGTGTGTGTCGCCCGACGGCGAGACAAGCGTGAAGCGGTGACCTGACCTGACCTGACCTGACCTGACCTGACGTCCCTGTGGCAGCAGGCCTCAATTGGTCGTCTTGTGCGCCAAATGTGCCCGCCTTCCGGCATGATGTAGTTGTGCGTAATGCCGGAAGGCGGGTAGTTGTGTGTAGTTGTGGCGGGTAGTGATGTAGTTGTGGTCAGGTGCTACAGACTGGCCGT
This sequence comes from Ashinkailepas kermadecensis, assembly GCA_034440615.1. Taxonomy (NCBI): domain Eukaryota; kingdom Metazoa; phylum Arthropoda; class Thecostraca; family Neolepadidae; genus Ashinkailepas; species Ashinkailepas kermadecensis. Next base: position 1,505,651 of record JAOTOM010005174.1, read on the forward strand.
CCTCAGGGATTTAACATAAAGAACAAAAGCAACCACGTAACATACAGTTATGTTTTGTTATCCTACGGGTATGTTAGTTTTGCGCAACCGAACTGCTAGCTTGCGATTATATGACGGAAATACGCTCAACGCACCTCCTTTCTCCTAGCTCCACATCGATCACGCCGGCTGATATATATATATATATATATATATATATATATATATATATATATATATATGTGTGTGTGTGTGTGTGTGTGTGTGTGTGTGTGTATAAAGCATGCCTTCATCCGAAGAAAATACGGTTCATGCTACACATTGCAATATGCGAGCAATGTGTTGCCAATGGGGAGGGGGAAAGGTTATTGGCGGGCAGACAGACAGGCAGATAACTGCATTCTCATGAGGTGCGTGTCGATGGTGGGTTTTCCCAGATGCACGTCGCAGAAGCTACGACACAAGAAGCAGTGGAAGATGATAATTGCATGGTACACTACGCTCAATAATTTGACCGGCGAGCGTTCAAATAGGCTCAGATCGATGCCGACGTAGAGATTTGCGCGACAAATTTGGCCGCTTTCTCGTGAAAACAGAAATCCGAATGTTGGAAAACTCTTCCGGGAAGGTGAGCACCGCCATCGGCATTGCTATAATACGACACTGCGCGTGCTGGAGTGGCACGGCGCCCCGCGTCAGGACCGACCTGAAGTCATCAGATCAGCAGATCAGAACCCACCTGTACCCACCAGATCAGGACCGAACTGTGCTCACCAGGTCAGCAGATCAGAACCCACCTGTACTCACCAGATCAGGACCGAACTGTGCTCACCAAGTCAGCAGATCAGAACCCACCCGTAGTCAGCAGATTAGGACCCATCTGTAGTCACCAGGTCAGCAGATCAGAACCCACTTCCACTCAGTAGATCAGGGCCGACCTGCAGTCACCAGGTCAGCAGATCAGAACTCACTTGCAGTCAGCAGATCAGGACCCACCTGTACTCACCAGGTCAGCAGATCAAGACCCACCTGTACTCACCAGGTCAGCAGATCAACCCTCACCTGTAGTCACCAGATCACCGTTGAAGATGCAAATTGAGTTCACGGTGTTGTACTGTGCTTGAATCTCCTTGTGAATTGTCAAGTCAGGATTGTACACCTGTGGGCAACACCTCGTTACTGCGGCTTGGATTTCCCTGTGAATTGTCAGGCCAGGATTGTACATATGCGTGCACGACCTCGTTATTATTACTTGAATCTCCGTGTGAATTGTCAGGTCAGGATTGCACACCTGCCGGCACGCACAACATTCGTTATTGCGGCTTGAATCTCCGTGTGAATTGTCAGGTCAGGATTGCACACCTGTCGGCGCGACCTCGTTATTGCCGCGACAAATCGGAGGCGTGGAGGAGCGGTGGCATTCTGGTTCACGGCGGCAAACTAGTGCACTGGTGAGAATCATTGCCAAAGATGAACAAGAGAAATTGGCTGTGATAACCGTCAGTTACGGCTGTCAGTAACCGACTAATTAATGTACTGAGAATGTCCGAGTATCAAAACTGCTTTTATTACACAAATTGTCAGTAGTTTGGATATCCGGTGGGGATATCCAACGAGACCTTGAAACACTAGTTCCAAATTCATGGGTTGGACTAGCAATCGCAGCCCGTTCCTGCCCTGTCTCGGTCTGGATCTCAGCGGAAGTTCGTGGTTAATATCGAGCAATGGCTCCGCAAAGCTTTTGGATAGTTATAGATATGCTCAGCCACAACTCAAAACGATTGCAACCCGTGCCATCCAGGTACTGGGGCCGGCTACACCCCGGTATTGGGACCGGCTGTACCTTGGAATTGGTACCTACAGTAGCCAGATACTGTGACCGGCCGTACCTAGGTAATGGGACCCACAGTAGCCAGGTATTGGAACCGGTATACTCCGGTATTGGGACCGGCTGTACCCAGGTGCTGGGACCAGCTGTACCCAGGTGCTGGGACCGGCTGTACCCAGGTGCTGGGACCAGCTGTACCAGGTGCTGGGACCGGCTGTACCCAGGTGCTGGGACCGGCTGTACCCAGGTGCTGGGACCAGCTGTACACAGGTACTGGGACGGGCTGTACCCAGGTGCTTGGACCGGCTGTACCCAGGTGCTGGGACCAGCTGTACACAGGTACTGGGACGGGCTGTACCCAGGTACTTGGACGGGCTGTACCAAGGTACTGGGACCGGCTGTACCCAGGTTCTTGGACGGGCTGTACCCAGGTGCTGGGACCAACAGTACCCAGGTATTGAACAGTATCCAGGCACTATGGTTGGCCGTATGCAGGAGTGCGGCACGGCACCCATGCGGGAGTGCCACCTGATCGGCACTCATCAGTTGGCAGCTGTCGGGCGCCAATTGTCGGCCGTATAGTGTTATTGGCCGTATAGTGCTGTCGGCAGTATAGTGTTATCGGCCGTATAGTGCTGTCGGTTGTATAGTGCTGTCGGCCGTATAGTGCTGTCGGCTGTATAGTGCTGTCGGCCGTATAGCTATGGCGGGTGCGTAGCTAGCTATAGCTAGAGCCATGGTGCGTCATGACTAGGCATCAATTGGCAGCCGAGTGGCGCCAGGACCCACCCCTGGGTATGTCCTGATACACCCCTGGGCATCGCCAGAACCCAACCCTGGGTAGGTCCTGCTACACCCCTGGGTGTTGCCAGGACCTGCCGCGCTACATGTCTTTACATTGCCGGAGTATGCCGGGGTATGCCGGAGTATGCCGGGGCTGACGCCAGCGATGGGCACTCGCAATCTCCAGACGTCGACAGATCCAGCCTGGTGGTTACCGAGACGTGAACAGGTCCAGCCTAGAGGTTACCGAGAGGTCAACAGGTCCAGCCTAGAGGTTACCGATACCTCAACAGGTCCAGCCTTGAGGTTACCGAGAGGTCAACAGGTTCAGCCTAGTGGTTACCGAGACGTGAACAGATCCCGCCTTATGGTTACCGAGACGTGAACAGGTCCAGCCTAGTGGTTACCGAGACGTGAACAGGTCCAGCCTAGAGGTTACCGATACCTCAACAGATCCGACCTAGAGGTTACCGAGAGGTCAACAGGTCCAGCCTAGAGGTTACTGAGTCCACACAGGAGTACGCGTAGTATGCAACATTGACGTAGTTACCGGGGATACTGGGGAGCAGATCTCCTCCCCCACCACCAATCTTCCGGCCGGAGCCCGTCCAGCATGCTCGAATACACTCACCCTCCCCTTGACATCTTTTCCCTCAGCCGAATGCGCCCTTTCGAGGAAAAACTAACCCTTCCAGGAACACTCGAGTGCACCTCCACCCATCGAAATTTTCTGGATCAGTGACGCCCAGACAAGCTGGTTCCCCTTCCCCGTCTGAGTATCCTACCCCCTCCCTCCCTCACCCACATTTGTTTGCTGTCCCTCCTACACCACTGGTGTGCAGATTGCGGTGGCTTCGCTGTCGTCTGCTTTTGCCATCGGTATGGTGGAAAACGCAATACAGTAATGTTGCAATAGCAATGCTGCAATCTGAACATCGCAAATGGTGTGGAGAACTTCCATGTGTGGAAGTTGTGTGTTGTGCTAGTGTGGGGTACTGCCCCAAAGGCTGGTGTGGGGTAGTGCTCCATAGACTGGTGTGGGGCACTGTCCCAGAGGCTGGTATGGGATAGTGCCCCAGAAAATGGCGTGGTGCACTGTCCCAAAGGCTGGTGTCGGGCACTGTCCCAGAGGCTGGTGTGGGGTAGTGCTCCAGAGACTGGTGTGGGGCATTGTCCCAGAGGCTGGTGTGTGGTACTGCTTCAGAGACTGGTGTGGGGCACTGTCCCAGATACTGGTGTGTGGTACTGCTTCAGAGACTGGTGTGTGGCACTGTCCCAGAGACTGGTGTGTGGTACTGCTTCAGAAACTGGTGTGGGGAACCGTCCCAGAGGCTGGTGTAGGGTAGTGCTGTGGCGGCTGGTGTGGGCTACTTCCCCAGAGGATGGTGCGGTGTACTCACCACCAGCTTCCCTCCCTCGGCGCCGGTGAAGAGCTTCCCGTTGTGGTAGACCATGGCGACCACATCTCCGCTCTGCTTGGTGTCGTCAGTGACGGATGCGGTGATGTTGAGACTCATTGTTGCTGCCAAACAGACAGTGAGGTAGCCAGTGAGCATTGCCACTGGTTACCCACAGATCCACGCCAGCAGTGACCCACAGATCCACGTCATTGGCTATCTGTAGAACCATGCCATTCGTTACCCACAGATCAACGTCACTGGTTACCCACAGGACTATGTCACTGGTTACCCACAGATCAAAGTAACTGGTTATCCTACATTCAGGTCACTGGCTACCCACATATCCACGCATCCGGTTACCCTGAAATCCACGTCACTGGGGTCCCGCAGATCCACATCACTTCCTATCTGCAGATCCACGGCACTGGTTACTTGCAGATCCACATCACTAGTTACCAACATATCTGCGTCACTGGTTACCCACATATCCACGCTACCGGTCACTGGCTATCCGCAGATCCACGTCACTGGTTTAACGCATATTCACGTCACTGGCTACCCAGAGAACCACGCATCCGGTTACACGGAGATCCATGGCACTGATTGTCCGGAATACACGCGACTGGTTACCCGGAGATACACGCCATCGTGTGGATCCTCGGTATGTTAAATCGGCTCAGTATGGTAAAACGTGCAGCAGACTGAGCAGAAAACGCCATCGGGCCGACATAGCGTGCCGGTAGTTACAACTTTGACCATCGCAGATTAAAATTCGTGTTACATCGTGGCTAGAAAGCACAACAGAGATCATACTAAGATGACAGCACTACATTTTGACCTGAAGTCGAGTGTTGCGGACACATACACATGCCTCACTACGTACCACATCGGTGTTTGTGGGTGGTCTAACACATGTTGTGGCCACTTACATTCATGTCTCGTGCAGGGCTACCTGACCGGGCAACTTCGTGACTCTCAGGAAGGCTTCTTGGCGATGGGCAGCGTACGGAGATTGGGCTGACGTTACCTCACACGTGACGTGGGACGTGGCTGACGTTACCTCACACGTGACGTGGGACGTGGCTGACGTTACCTTGCACGTGACGTGGGACGGCCGTGCCTCAGGCTGTATGGCGGCTGGTCACTCTGCGACTTGTGACGAACTGAGGTTGACAATCGAACCCCACCTCACACAGGCGCGGTATTTTTAGTCGGCCGCGGCCTTCCGCGATGTGAAGCACGCAGCACGCACAGTTTGACCACCGAGGTCGGGTCTGCAGGCACGTCAGACGTGGGTGGGGTCGGCACGTCAGACGTGGGTGGGGTCGGCTGCCGGTGGACTCGGAGGTGGGACATTGTAGTCCGATCAGATCCAGATTCGGGTGAGGGTCAGGTCAGAAAGAATCGGGTTTAGTGCACCGCTGCGAGTCAGAAATCTGAGCTGGAAGCCAGAGTCTGAGATGCCACGTCAATACTTCACCCTATCATGGACAGGGGCAGATATTGTGCTGATGCGGACAACTAAATAATCTAAATCACAAGCCATGAAATTAGATCTTTCATCTTCGTGCACCCAAGACTCTGAGGCCACAGTAAAATATATACATCACCTGAACTACATGTGGGAATCGGTTCAAAATAGCCACAAGCCGCAATACGACCTGGCAAACTATTTATATATTCGGCGGGTCATGATCGGGCGACCAGGAGCGCCACGCCCTCTAACCCATTGACACAAGCCATCGTACGTTAATACAAAACAACTCAGTATGTCGTCGCATTTCTAGCTAAGAGGTGGGGAAAACAACACTAAATCAAACTTAGCGGAAGAAGCGACATGATGGTATTAGCTTTCTGGCCACCACGCAGAAGAAACCTTTGCGACCTGGAGCGCTCGGCGCCGGTCGGTCGACTTTGCACCCAGCAGTTCCTATGTTTGTCGGCGGATGTCAAGCATTATCGTTGTGTAGGAACACCTATCAGTTGTTAACAGTTGCAAGACTGCATTACAATATCCCTGCCCGATTGTTGATAAACAGGAGGGGGTTGGCGGATACCGCCCGCCGCCCTCCGTTACTCGTGTCAAGCCACAATTTGAGCAAAAAGGTAAATCGTTGAAGCTCTACGAACGATCTCCAAATAGTTTTATATTTTGGTAAGAAGCTACCAAAGCGCTTCTATTATCCAGGACCATTGCAACAACTACTGCGTGGTGCAATTCTCAATTGAAAAATAATTGGTCACGTCCAGTGACTAATTCAGTGGTGTTCCAGTGGTCACGCCGCACCAGGGTCGGTTTCTGATGGTCGTGCGCAGCTTCCGGAGAAAAAAAAACAATTTTGCAAAGCATGTATTCGTCAGGAACACTACACGCACGGCGTCCACCAAAGCGCACGGCGAATCCGTGACGTTCAGAGCATCTGGTGGCATCATAACCAGAGCAGCGAGATGTCGTGCTGTGAGTGGTGTCGGGGACGGATGACGGCGTCACCATCGGAGCAGCGAACTGTCGTGTTGTGAGTGGTGTCGGGGACGGAGGACAGACAATGCGTGGTTTGGGGGCGCATCGACTGCACAGGTCACATAGCGGACAGACAATGCGGGCTTTCGTAAGCAGAATACAAATGTCACCCCTGAAATGGAGGAGCACTTCGACTTGAGACATTCTCCATCTAGCCATCGGTGAGTATTTAAGACAAGGCAATGCACACTTACACGGCCCAGATTGAAGCACAGCAGACGTTCGCAACAATACCGGTGGAGGGGAGCAGCGATATTCGATGACCTCAGCCAATCATAATTCAAGAGAATTACAATAGCACTTGGTCTGTCCGGAGTGCACAGCTCCCACACACCGGCCTTGCTGGAGTCGCCCTTGACTGGTGTCGGTGGCGGGGACGACGAAGGCGCCCAGCGTTTGACTGCATCCGGTGTGTCTGTCGGTCCCCTGTGACGTCACCCAGCACCCTGTGACGTCAGCCAGCATCTGAGCGCACTTCTGGGCCAGTGAGTCGGCGGCACTGCCTGCCGCCGGGTCAGCGGGCCAGCGGCACAGCCCGCGGCACCATCCAGCACACCCAGACGGCAAGCGCAAGGAATCGCATCCAACGAGTGACACACAGTTCCAGGGGGCGCGACACATTTCAGCCCGGTGAGGCGCGCGAGTCGTCGCCCTCGGTCAGCCCCGGGACGAGCTGGAGTCCAGTCACGGCGGCCGGAGGGACGTGCTCTTCAGAGCTGGTGGCGCCACCTCACTGGAGCACCATTTGCACGATATTGCCGCCGGCCAGGCCGGCATAGACGGCGCCACCGTCGCCGATGGCCAGAGAGAACACCGGGTTGTTGACCTGAGGTGCACGATGACGTCAGCTCGGCATCTGATGACTTCAGTCATGACGTCAGCCAGCCATAGGTGAGAACCACATCGCAACCTTTCTCTTAGTAGTATTTGAAGTTCAGAACAACTTATCGCAAACCTAACTTAACGACTTAACTTCACATCGCACAATATGTTAGCCTATGACTTTAATGTTTGACATAAGCAGTGACCTAGCTCGGTGCATTGTCACAGACCTTCATTGTTCATTTTTTCGTTTATTTTTTCGGGTAAGGGTTATTTTTGTTGCGTCGCCCATCGACCACAAAACTTAGATAGATCAACGCACACACAAACATCAACACCCCTTATTGATCTGAGGCCGACCGACAACCAGGGCTGGAGATCTCTCGCGAGTCCATGGGGGTCAAAGTCCCTATTTTTAAGACATATTTTCAGACTGAACAGGGAAAATAACGGGGCAGATCCAGGGCGGGCCCCCTGGGTCTGCCCTGGCTGCGCTCAACACCAGGCTTCGTGTATTGCGGGGCAGCAGATTTGTGCCCCAAAGTTGCACACCACGGTGGAGGTTTTCAGGACCACCTACGCCGACTGGGCTGCGTTTGACAGGGGCGCACAGTGACCAGCGACAGAGCTAACCGGCATCGGCATGAGCTGGTGGGCAACACAACCTGAAGGGCATCGGCACCAGCTGCTGCACACACACACACACACACACACACACACACGTCCGCAATAACTGAACAGCTGGTGTCAGCCGAGCAGCTGGCGTCAGCCGAGCAGCTGGTGTCAGCCGAGTAGCTGGCGTCAGCCGAGCAGCTGGCGTCAGCCGAGCAGCTGGTGTCAGCCGAGTAGCTGGCGTCAGCCGAGCAGCTGGTGTCAGCCGAGCAGCTGGCGTCAGCCGAGAAGCTGGCGTCAGCCCAGTAGCTGGCGTTAGCTGACCAGCTGGTGTCAGCCGGTCAGCCGGGTAGCTGGTGTTCGCAGGCCCAACTTCCATTTGACGGTGATGGAATGGGTGATTTTGGCAGCCAAGGAAGGCAGATATTTGATACATTGATGCTCAGGGAGAAAGGAGGTCATTTTTCATCTTCCTGACCTGCGTTTCTGCGTCACTGCGTCACTGCGTTACTGCGTCACTGTCGCGGTGGACGCTAGACGCTGCCACTATAAACTTCGTAAAATTTGGCATTACAAATTTGACGCTACAAATTTGGCATTGCAAACTTGATATTACAAACTTGATATTACAAATTGGACATTACAAATCAGGTATTGGAAATTTGCATTACAAAGTTGACATCACATATTTGACATTACAAATTCGACATTACAAACTTGACCTTACAAATTTGGTAGTACAAATTTGACATTACAAATTCGACATAACAGACTTGACCTTACAAATTTGACATTACAAATTTGACATCACAAATTCAACATGACGCATGTGGCGTTGTATGCACCGAATTTATCGACGAAGCCTTCGCGCGCGTCCTGGCCCAAATCCGCGGCGGCGCCGAGATGGTTCTGGCCGTAAATATCTCTGGTCCAGATTTAAGTCGGCGCAGGCGCCACCATGGGGACGTTCGGTCACGCCGCCAGGGTCGCTACGTTCAGTCGGTGCGAGCGTCCAGCCGTCGGTCCGCCACCAACGGAGACTGTCACTGCCCGCCTGCCAATTGGGATATTTTAGAGGGCCGGCGCACACATTATCTTCTTTTTTTCGTCAAAAAGCTATGAGATGTTTTAGATGGAGCCTTATCTAATGCTTGTCATGTGACCTGTGACCTATGCCACGTCCTGCTTGACCTGTGTCGGGTTTGGCTTCCGACCCTAATGAGCATTAAACGCAACCCTGTTTCTGTCCGTGGCTCCATTTACTCCAATAGTTTCGCTGATTTCATATGGTGATAATGTAACTGACTGTTTGTAATTTCCATTGTTGTGCCTCACAGGTTGGAAGTGCGCACTCAACTAGCGTGCGTGCGGTACGCCGCGACAGTTCTCACCGTGGTGCCGGTAGCCAGCAGCTTGAAGGAGGTGGCGTCCCACACCTTCACCAGGCCGTCGAAGCCAGCGCTGTACAGCCTGTTGTCCACACACTCGAGCGCGTTCACGATCTTCGTGTGGCCCTGCCCGATACAGAGACGTGACGTGACGTTCGGCCAGTCACAATGCGGGGGTTGTGCGGCGGACTTGGCTGATATTTTGAGGTCAGAGAAGCCTGCAGGCGTGTAGGCGTGGAAAGCCTTTTCAAGAACGTCCCAGCTAGAAAGAGACGATGTCGAAATCACTAACCCCCCCAACGAGACCGCACAGGGATTGATCCAGAAGCCTGGCTTTGGCGGGGGGGTAATTAAAATGTCCGACTTTGAAAATATCATGAGATATGAACAGCTAACATTGGTGTAGTCTATTTAAGGCAACACTTATCTCTTGTTGTTTAAGATAATATTACGTAAACGGAAGCATTCTTACGTAAACGGAACTATTTGCAACAGATTACGTCACATATTTCTGCCTATGTACTGAACCGGAGTGAGCCCACTGAGCCCACTGAGCCCACTGAGCGCATTGAGCCTACTGAGCTCACGATTGCCGCTGAGACGACGTTTCCTGCCACTTTGACGTCTGCCGTCCTTACGTCGACTGAGCCTACATCTTGTGGTCCTACGACTGATGAGCCTGAATCTGGAGACACTAACATCGGCGACTACTCCTCCTACTTCTCTTTCTTCTGCTCCGGCTCATGATTAGTCTGATGATTGCACGCTCTACAACCTCCATGGATATACTACATTAAGTGATGTGGATTTTACTGATACCGACTCCTGGTATGATGCCTCCGACACCACTACACTCATCAGCAGCAGGTCTGCTAAGTATGATGACTTAGACTCTTCTGTGGCTGGAGAGCGCTGGTTTGATGCGGACCGCGGCTATCTTGATCTTGAGGAGTGTTGGTTTCATATGGATTTAGCCACTTCAGATGCCGTGTATCTTTGGCACGATGCCTGTTGCCGTGGGCCGGCATCAGCGATTCATTATGCGCCGTTGCCAAGAGCCATTAATTGGTCATGCAGCGGCGAAGCTGCGTCTTTGATTAGTATTTGCCCTTCACCGGAAAATAACAAATGTGTCATTGTCCAGAGAAGTCGCACCGCCACCTGGTGGGTACAGCCCTATGCTGTTGCCAGTTGCTACAACTGCACCAGATGACTGCGCATAGTCAGCTGGACATCCAGCGATGCAGCCAAGGGGGCCAGGGCTTCTTTGCAGCCAAAATACACTAGTCCGAACATGACATTTTGATATTTTCACGAAGGGAAACCAAAATTTTGAAACGATTCTTTTTGGCAGCGAAATTTCCGCCGAAAACTTTTCTGTTTTGTTATAATTTGTTTTCGTCGAGCCCCCTTAAGAAAATCCTGGTTGTGCCACTGCGCACAGCTGTGTCATTGTTTGGTGTAACCACTCTGCCGAGTAGTTCCGCACGTGCGCCATTGCCAATTGCCACACCCCCGCCTGGTAGCAAAACACCCATGCCAGTTTTCGACGCCCCAACTCTGCCAGATATATCCACATCTGGGTCACTGCCAAGGTCCACACCTTCACCCGGAAACCGCACACCAGTTACATCATCTCCCATAGCTTCAGCTCCACCCGGTAACCGCACAACAGTGATATCTCCAATAGCTTCAGCTCCACCCGGTAACCACTCATTAGTTACATCTCCCATTGTTTCAGCTCCACCTGGTAGCCGCATACCCACACAAGTACCCAATAGCGTCTCCCACAAGGTAGTCATGCAAGTGATCATGACATATTTTACAACCTCCACTGTTCTGCTTGAGGCAGCCGGGGACATGCTGAATAACAGACCTAGCTTTGCGTTGTCACAGAACATAGACAGACACACCAACAAGAAAGTTGAAGCAGGGCTGGAAAAGAACACAGAACATAGACCGATACACCAACACCGAAGTTGAGATAGGGCTAGGAAAAGAACACAAAACATAGACCGATACACCAACACCGAAGTTGAGGTAGGGCGTGCCTTTCACTAAAAGCAATTTATGGATCAAAAACTGGCTTGTGATCAGCATAATGGTAATGTACATAACACTATGGTAATGCAGGCAACCCTACATTCCCGGGTCACGAACTAGGTACACCTGATAACAGCATGGAAATCAACCCGGTGTTAAAGCCAAGATTTAGTGATGCGGACAGCAGAATCGCCCCAACGGCATCTGCAGCTACAGTAAATAATTTCATGAAAGTGAAGGAAAAAGCCATTGATATATATATATATATATATATATATATATATATATATATATATATATATATATATATATATATATATATATATATATATATATATATATATATATATATATATATATATGTATATATATATATGTATATATATATATATATATATATATATATATATATATATATATATATATATATATATATATGTATTATATATATATATAGAGATATATATATATATATATATAAACTATAGAGTTCGTTCCATGCCCAATCAGTCACCATCAGATGTGTCAATACTGATGACAATACGGGTTGGTTGGTTGGTTTGGTTTTCGACACGTGACCGTTAGTTGTCTCCCGCCGAAGAGTAGCACAGGGGAGACTCCAACCCCCACCCTTTTAATTTTGAGACAAGCCCCCCCCCCCCCCCCCCCCCCCCCCAACTTGATTATAAGGCAATCAGACAAGGCTGAAGGTTTGGTGCTGCTAAAGAGGCGGGGCAGCCTGCACCGCTGGTTCGTACCTCCATTGTGGGGATGTTTCCATGGATTAGGGGCTGGGCGGCCTGTACCACTCGACGACTGTCGTACCTGCATTGTGGGAGTATTTCCACGGAGTAGGGTCGGGGCGGCCTGCACCCTCCCCCCCCCCCCGAGTCGTACCTCCATTGTGGTAACGTCGGCGTGTCCGCTCTTGGTCTCCTTGACGTGCAGGCCGAAGTTGTCCTGAGCGGCGAACACCAGCCGGTCGCCGGCGATGCGCACCGGGCCGCGGCCGGGGAAGGAGCCGACGATCACGAACCGCGTCTCGCCCGGCACCTGCGACTCCTCTGTGGACGGGCGCTGACGTCATCGACGGCCCGGGAGCAGGGCTGGAGACACAGCCGTGTCCTGGGCGTTCGTCGTCTTAAACGTCATCCTCTCCAGGCAATTGTCCATTTCCTATTTGTCAAAGGATTGAATGGAGTTGTCTGAAAATGACTGCACGCAAATTGTTGTTCGGAAGCATTCCAGAAACTAACAGGAACATATAGAAAAGAGTTTGTTTTCGCCAGTTAGAAATGGAAACAATATCACCGTCTTCAAATTGGAATGCCCCAGATTTTCTCTGCACGTCTAGGATTACAAAACATAAATCCAACTATGCGGGGGAACGAGCGGATGATCACGGACCTGGTCTCGCCCGGCGCCCACCACTCCTCTGTGGACGGGCGCTGCTGCCAATCATGTCTGCTGGCATCTAGGTACTCACATGGAGGCCAACAACAGCATCCAATACTGGCTCGGAATACCTAGCGTCAAAATATGAAGCCAGTTCTTGGCCTTTAATTAAGTTCTTTTTGAGCACATACGCTACGTTAGTACCAAATCGCTGAAACCCAATCCAGGATACTTTACAAAACCCAATCCACAGAACGTTGCAAATGTCGTTGCGCTGTTGCGTAGGCTAAAAACTTTCGGTAATGGTTGGAGCGCACACTTCGCACAAAAACCGTGTAACAAAATCTTAGAATCGCACAAATCCAAACTTGCAACAAAGCACAAAAAAATCAGCTACTTTAAACCAAATCTCAGATGAAGCCATAATCTAATTATATAGCAAGGAACTAATCTAGCTTTTGCTTTGCATTTCGTACAGCATAAACCGGAAGAGCATGAGACAGAAGTTTACCCTCTATGTGTAACAGAAGAAAACCAGCATCACCATGGATTAGTTTCAGGGAATGTACCACGTCTCGGTTATGGGCGCCATGTTGGAAGACAGCAGCCTTCAGATACGTCCGAGAAAGCGCAGTCAGTTTCGACTTCTCCTCAGAAGTCCAAACTTTAAGCGATGCAAGCGGAGGGGGGGGGGGGTGAAGGTAACCGTGGCAGCCGATCACAAACTGATCCCGTCCTGGTATAGCCTCTGACTGACAAAACTAACATGCCCTCAGAAGAAAAAAAAAACGCTGCAAGGAAGCACAAGCACCCTTGACAACGATGCTAAAGATGCTGAAGGTGAGGCTTTGGCTATCAGATGGAGAAATTCGGTGACTATAAGTCATCGGCAGGATGTAGCTTTGTATGCTTTTTGGAGGGCACTTGCCCCCCCCCCCCATGTTGGCTATGCCCCCCATATATTTAAAATTTTAACATGTGGCCTGTGTGACATATCCCCCAATCCATTTGGTTCCACCCATTAACTTCATGCATTGTGTCCTCCCAATAATTTTCCAAAACCTACACCTACAGTCGTTGGGTGGAGCAAGCCATAGCATGCACTACAGGCTGTCCTGCTGGCTAGTCCGAGGAGTGAGGTTACGACCAGGACCCGCACAAGACCCACAGTCCACGTGACCTGACCACCGAGACACGTTCGAGCTCGGGTGGCGTTAGCGTCAGCGCCAACTACGCCCAGGACTCACCACAGCGCGCTCGGTCACAAACACACGCGGGAGTGCCAAACTGCGCGCACTGTACACGTCGTGAGAGCACCAGATTTTGCTGAGGCTTGGCTGCTGCGCCTCTGATAGCAGGCGACCAAAGTTTAGAGTGTCATGCAGCCGGGGCATGGCGTCAGGGGCGGACACAGAGCATGGGGAATGTGGGCGTTGGGGGCATGTGCCCTCCCCCTATGGAAAGGTGGCGCCCCTTCGGCCGGGAAATGCGTCCCCTCGCAAGGGCTCTTGTGCCCCTACGTCCAATGAGATTTGTCAGCTAATGTCGCTACTTTTCGATGCAAAGGTGCCCGTTCGAGAAGAAAATCGCCCCCTCAGTACCCTTAAGTGCACCTACTCTCGCCCCACAAATTCTTCTGCCGAAGGCGTCTCTCCGATTAAATATGCCCCTCTCCATGATAACTCATGGATCCACCCTGGCATCCGCCCTGACGTGTGGCACGGCGTCCACGCCACCACTGGACTGTGGACCGTAAGGCCGTGTACATTGTGACCGTGGACCCTGTGACCGTAAACCGTGTGACTGTGGACCGTGTAGCTGTGGACCGTGTCCCTGTGGACCATGTGGCCGTGAGCTGGTAGCAGTGGACCGTGTGACCGTGGACTGGTGACAGTAGACCGTGTGACCGTGGACCGTGTGACCGTGGACCGTGTGACCGTGAACAGTGTGACCGTGGACAGTGTGACCGTCGGCCGTGGACCGTGTGACAGACGCGATCCCTGCCCACTCACTGAAGCCAACCTCCGTACAGGTGACGTCTGTAGTGCGCGTCGTGTAGATTATATTGCTGGCAACGTCAGCGGCCCACACCTCCTCCACACAGCTGAGAGTGAACAGCAGCTGCAACTCGGTAGACCAGATCTTCACCTGCAACACGACAGCTTCATACAACTCTTCACCTGGCACAAAAGACAGCAACAAGTAGGGCTGAACGCCCACCAGCCGGAGCGGTGGCCTACTTCACAACCCGCTTTCACTACTTAACTTTGCCATTAAAGTCAAAGATAATCCCCATCTAAGGCCAACGATAAACTCCAGTCGACCAATGAGCGCCTGAACCACCACCGCAATGCTGAGCAGAACCGGCAAAATCTGGCTCATAGAACGCTTTTATATTTTAGAACGTACGCTGAAGAAATAGGTATTAACCAAATGAACGAAGGTTGATATTGAACGTGCACAAAACGGACAGAGGGATGTCAGAGTGGAGGCTCAGTACTGGCGTGACCTCATGTTGAACGGTCAACGCCATGTTTGTGAGAGCGGCCAGTTTTTGTGCATGCCTTGTGTGTAAACCATTGGTCGCCAGTCTGCGAGTGACGTCAGGATGACGTCAGCTGTCCTGATCAGCTGGTGCGTCAGCTGTCTCGGCTACACAGCATCCTCGATAAGCTCGCCTTGCCGCTCGCATCTCTTGAGAAGAGGTCTCCGACTTACCTTGCCGTTCATATCTCCCGAGAAGAGGTGGCCCTCCTTGGCCAGCAGCACGCGCACTTCGTTCTCGTGGCCCTCGAGCGTCTTCTTCAGCTCCAGAGTAACACCGTCCCACACCTTGATGAGACCGTCATTGCCTGGGGAGAGGTCATTTAGTCATCCACAGCATCCGGTAACTGAGAAGGGGACAAGACTGAAACCCTGCACGTTTTTTTATAAGGCTGGGAAAACAATGCATAGTTATATCTGATACCTGCTCATGAAGTAGCCCAAATATTTGTGGTCGTCCAAGGAAAATGTATTGTGCTTGATGCTCATGCTACCGAACAAAATATATTATTCAGCTTCCAAAACCCCCGGGTACGGTAGGACGACGTATTTCTGGGGGTGGGGTGACAGAACAAGGCCGGTACGTAGTAAGGAGCTCAGATTAGTTCGCACCTGTAAGGTAGTGTTTGACGCATGCTGATGTAGGAGAGGCTAGCCTCAGCCAGTCTATTCAAAGATTATGCATATTAGTTTAAATTTGCTGATAAAGGAAGATATGTGCTTTTATGTGGGTGCAATTTAGATCATGGTTCCACATAGTTCTTGTATTGTGCAATGATGAGGCTTGTGAAATGATATGGATGGCTCAAGGAATTACATAGTGTGTTTTGAAAGGTGAACATTGCCTTGGGTAAACGATCTTGGAACAGCTTGCTCAGAGAGTCAGGGGAATATTTCGTTCCAACTTGGCTAGGAATTGGTTTATATGTCATGAATCTCTCAGCGCTACTTCCGAATTTTGCTATCCATTACAGGGGCAAAGGGGCACCTGGGGCACGTGGCCGCGCTCCTCCATGGGAAGGTGGCGCCCCTCCGGCCGGGAAAACGCGCCCATCTGGGAAGGCTCGAGTACACCCCCCCCTATATTTTGTTAGCCAGACGCGACTCCTTTGAAAGAAAGGCACCTCTCCAGGAAGGCTCGAGTGCACCCCCGTTCTCTCAATTTTTGCCAGAGGCGCCTCTCCGAGAGAAAAAGGTGCCACTCCGGGAAAACTCGAGTGCACCCCCTCCCCACGCGATTTTTTTTCCAGCCAGAGGCGCGGCTCTAGTTGCTTCCGAAGTGGCGCCCCTTCGGACAATGTGCCCTCCCCCATAGTAATTCCTCAATCCGCCCCTGACCCATTATGAATGGTTATATTTTCGTCAGCTTCCGAAGCTGTGCATAAATTATTGGGCAGACATGATGTGTTGTTATTAATAGAGTTTACACAACCAAGGCACAGTACCGAAGTGCTACAGCTTCAGACTTGTACTGGCGAAGCTCCAGGACAGGAGCAGACTCCGACGAGGCCTGACCGGCGGCCAACTTAGAGCCACCCTGTCCACGGAGTCCCAAACGTCGTAGCCAATGGGCGCGTCGGACCGCATATGTCCGCCATCTGCAGGGTGGACTCAGTAATCCCGCTGGCTGTGGGATTCGAACCCGAGACCTGACGACCAAGAGTCCGACTCCCTACCGACTGAGCTGCCGCGTCCCCTGCGGGTGGAAGCTCGCGAGGGGCGGCTGCCGAGTGTCGTCGCCTACACGCCGTGCACTGCTCGCGAGTGCACTGGTCCACACACCAGCGATGTGGCCCCCCCCCGCTCATCATCTCACCGGTGGTAATGAGGTCGCCGTTGAACATGCAGATGGCGTTGATGGTGTTGAACTGGGCTTGCACCACCTTGTAGACGGTCAAGTCCGGTTTATATACCTGGGAACAAAAATGCGAAAGTAGGAGGCTGGATAGTTGTGTCGGTACGCGCATAGCTGTTTTGGATGGGCATTGGTGCGTGGTATCATACCCTTCTAGATCGTTCCCCTTTCCCGATAAAATATGTTCATTAGCAGTACAACTGCATATGGACATAAAACCGCATTAAAATCCAAATGCACCCCGCGCCACGCAAAATACTGCAAGGGCCGGACGCGCTGAACGCAAAATTGACTAATGTTAAGGGAGTATACCATATAAAACGATAAATCTTGGATCTTCTTGGATAAATCTTGCATAAATCTTGAATCCCAAGAAAAATGTCGACTAAATTTCAGAGGATATACCGCATAATGCGAATATAACGAGCGAGTTATGATGCTTGTTACTAGATATTGGATATGCTAGAAAGAAGTTTGTGGGTAAGCAACCACCAAGCATAACTACCTTTGCGAATTCTCCAGGTTAGACCTATCCATGTATGACGAATTATATGGGCGTATATTCAAAACACCTAGCTTTAACCTGTTTTGCAGTGGTCAAATTTGTGCTCAACAGGGGAAGCCGTAGTAGGCCGACCACCGAAGACATTTTGGCTTTTTCTAGAACACTACACAATATATATTTAGCTGTTGATATGTTGATGTGTAACTTGGGCGTTTTTGGTTTGTTTTCCAACAAAAACGAAATATTTATAGCAGAATATACTATTATATTTCAGTTTTTATACGACAAGGTGTTGTAAGGGTAATGCACCCCCACGGGTAATGGCGACCATTCATTTACCAGAAATGTGTGGATTGGGAGTGGGGAGATCGATGCACTGGGGCATGCTGAAGGAACGTCTTTTCCTGCCAGGAAGTCCTTTTCTTCTCAAAAGGGCGCCTATTCCTCTGAGAGGGGAGTTTTTTACTGAAAATTCCGCTAAGCGCATGGGTGGATGTGGTGCTCTAGATCCAGCAGGAAGAGCGCCATTTTCCGGTTAGAGGGACACCACCTTTCCATGAGAGGGGGCACATGCCAAATCTCCCTGTTTCGAGCCCCTGGTGCGGGGCAGCCCCGCCCAGGTGGGCGGTGTAACCCCCATTGATCTCATGATGCCCCTTGGCAATGGTCCGATTTCACAGCGGACATATTGCACCAAAAAGCTTTGTTTGCTCTTCATGTTGGCACGTTGAATTTCGTAAACAGGCATTCTTGAGACCCACAGGCGTCCATACACATGGCGTGTTCTTAAGACAGCATACCAAAGTATGAATAATGTAATATTATTCATGGCAAACCAGTCCAATCTGGGATGTTACCCTTTCTGTGCGCCTCTCGTGCGACCTTGACATTAAAGGCAGTCAGCTGACCCTTCTTTGCTGAAATTCTGCTCGGGAGACAAATTGACGATGTTACCCCGAGGTCGGTGCAACCACAGCTACGGCGCTACTACTACAGCCATACTTTGAAGCTTGTTCAACGTTATGCGATTAAATTAGAAGCTCCAATCTATTTTCGCATCGATCATAGCATTTCATTTTGTGGGTGGAAACTGATGTTTAATTTCAGATTTTTCCTTTATTAATTCATAGATTATTAATGTTGCTAAGAAAATAAAATCAAACTAGCAGTACTTCCCACCAGATGTCAGTCAAATCGCTAGTACCATTGCACAGAAGGCGCATCCGTCTTCTGCTCGGCGGCAAGTGTAATCAAAGGTTAGTCCGCGATTCTGTTCGCATAGCATATGTTTTCAAGTGTCAAACACTATTTTGATGTTTCACTCATATTTTCTCATCACCCAGTGCATGTTAGCACTACATATACGGCTATATCTTGATCACAATGTTTGCTGTTTCGGCCTTCATGCACCATGAAGGCCCCGCCCCCGCTCCCCATTGTAAGATATCGGCTCCTATTATAGCTAGAGTAACGACATTTTCAGGGTAGATGGGTATTGTGGTGAACTCTATTGTGTCCACATTTCATGGTCTTAGGTCAATATCTTCAAGATCAAATGAGGTCACATATGTCATATTTGGTTTGTTTTGCGTAGCTTGGCTTGACATTGTTATGGATTGCTGCGATTGTGTTTGAATGCTCCAAAATGGGCATCAAGGATGTTTTGGACATAACTATTTATGCAATACAGATGATAGATCCGGCATTTGACCTCAGGTCACCTATGTATCAGCACTTCATCGGGTCAGTTACCGGTTCCAGTTATTGGAACCGGGACGCCCGCCGGACCGGCGGGCGGCCCTCGCAATCGGCTTCACGAAGAAAGGGTTGAAGTAAATGAGTGAAGTATGGAAGCGCTTAGGTTCACAATTACAAAAACAGAAGTTTTCAGTAGGGAGTAACATGCAAAATGGCATGAATCGCATGACAGCCATTTGCGTTCATGACAACCTTCCAGTTGACCAAGCCTGGTTCCATTGACCTGTCACGAACTTGACCTGACTTGACCTCGGTGACCTAGCAAGATCTTGAAACAATATAGCACAACAATATACATCAAACAAGTCGCTAATATTGCCAAGAACATTTCCCTTTTGCCGATGTACGGGAAGCGCATCAGCGCCGATATTTGTGGTGTGACGCTACGGAATGTTTTGACTTTGACGGCCTTTGACTCGAAACATTGTAGGCCGATTTTCGTTTCTCTTGTTTTATGCGACGCGCCAGACATTACCAAGCAGGTACACAAAATGGCCTATATCGACCTGTAAAATCGGGAGTTATTTGCGAAAAATCGGAGGGGTGGGCGGATTTCGCTCCCTCTCCAGTGCGCGTGTTAACCTATGTTAATTATTAAAGTCAAAGTCGAAAGAACACAAGCTCTGTCTTTTCCTAAGCACTTCCAAGGACATTTGGGAGCCCCCCCACCCCACCCCCGGGCACGGCGAAGGTGGACTTGTCAGGCGGCACGGGGAGGGTTAATATATCCGACTGAAAATCATTCTGGATATATCGGGAAGAACAGGACGCTCACCACGAGCTTGCCGCCCTCGGCACCGGTGTAGAGCATGCCGTTGTGGAAGGCCATGGTGACCACATCTCCGCTCTGCTTGTCCTCATCCGCCACCGAGCGCACCAGTGCCAGACTCATCTGGGGAGTGCCGCATAGGTCAGGATCGAGGTCACCACAGCCGTCATCAGGGGTCAGCACTGAGGTTAACACAGCCATCGTCAGGTCAGCATTGAGGTCAACGCAGTTGTCATCAGAGGTCAGCATTGGGGTCAGCACAATCGTGATTAGATGTCAGGATCGAGGTCAGCACAATCGTCATTAGAGTTCAGGATCGAGGTCACCACGGCCGTCATCAGAGGTCAGGATCAAGGCCACCATGGCCGTCACCAGAAGTCAGCATCGAGGTCACCAGACATGTGAGAATGTTGCCATGGCCTCGTAGGAGCCAACAATTGCTGGACCATCCTGCAGGCGACAGCTACCGGCGTTCCACGGAGACGGAGGCCCACAAATCGTCCGTGGCACGGTGCCAAGTCGACCAGAACTGCGCCAGTGTCAACACCGGCCGACAGCCGCATACACAAGCAGCTGGGAACGCCGCTTTCTGGATACCATAGCTGAAAGTTAAAGTAAATCTTGAGACGGTTTTCTGGTGGCCAACCAGATGATGTGTGCAGATTCCTTGCAGGTAAATCAAGAATTCATCATATTTTCAGCCTTGATCCAGCACATTGGAGATAGCATACAATATCGAGTCAGAAGCGATCTGCACAAACGAGATAACTGATGGATGAATGATTTGGTGTGGTGGATAGCTTCATTCTACATCAAGACAGTGGTACTTGTCAGGCACATATACTGATTTTTGGATCTATACCACATGTACCCCAGCTCAAAAGTTCCCCGGCTCATAAGCGCTGAAGATGCCAGACAGCTTCTAAGATGTCCGGGGGCTGGGTAGACTCACAAGTACCCAAGCTCACATGTGCCCCGGCTGATGAGTGCTAAAAATAGTTATCAATTATATCGCTAGATGACGCTGCTTAACTTAACCCAACCTAAGCAATCGAACTTTCTTCTCTTCAATTTTGAAACTCAAGTCTAAAAAGTCTTAGACCATTCTATTTCTTGCTGCACTTCCATCATGGCAAGATAATTGTGTCAATTCTCCCAAAATGAGGGGCAAATATGTAACGTTTTCCACCATATATCAACCACTTCCTGTTTGTGGCATGAATTAAAACCATATTCGTCATCAGCACGTCCAAGTAGATTAGAGAAAATAGCGGGAAAATCCCAACAATATTAAGAACATATTTATGTTCGAAACATTTTGGAAACTTGCCTCCACCATGTGATACATTTTCATGGCTAAACTTACCGATCGATCTGCAATGTTTAAACTGTGTTGGATTAAACATGGAACGGACATGTCGTTTGCTTCGATGCCAATCCCGAATTTTCTTCATTTTATAAGCAGCAGTATTGGCGGGGTATTTGCGAACAGTATTTTCGATCACATGAAAATTACACCAATCACCACTCTGTGAAAACGTTGTGGAAAATTTGTTCCTATCGTCTTCTGGTAGATGTTGGAGATACCTGCCTGGGAAGAATGCACGAAAAGAAATATTTCCCCAAAATACTACTATGAGAAGCCATC